>JAJTUV010000656.1:600000-970676 GCA_021653895.1 Mastomys natalensis | reverse complement strand
TGCATATATAAATATAGAACTGTATATTTAAAACTTGATAGACACTCTGCCATCACATTCTCTCTTCCTCTCCCGCATCCCTGAAGCCCCTCTCCGTTTTTTAGAAATGGTTTTGAGAGTTGACCATATAGAAATATTTAGAGATAAGTTTAGGGAATAAAGAAGGCTATATGATCCTTGACATATTGATTGTATGTGAAAATGTCTATTTTTAAAATATAAGGAGGAAATAATTAATTTACATCCAGTTGCCCAGATTTTTCTAGCCTGGGGAAGAAAGGATGACTGTCAGTCATTACCCCCACCACCACTACCATTTCCCTCCATGCCTCCTCCTTTCTCTTTAGAGTGAGCATCTCAAGATGTTAACTGGCTCTACTTCTGGGAGTGACAGTGAATGGCAGATAGTCTTGCACTTCTTGATCAATGACAAGCTAATCCATTTGGCCTACCTCCCCACTCAGATATCAACATACGCATAGAAGTCTGTCTTGAGAGATAAACACCCATGTATAGATGGATACCCCCATTTTAGTTAAAGCATATTATTATGGCTGTGTAGCATACAATTGATAATTTCTGGAAGATCTTCATTTTTGGCATACTGCTTCCTTTGCATCCGCTATGACCTTAGGTGGGAACAGAAATGTGTAATTTGGCATGATGACTTACTAGAAAGAACTGCTCATAGTACTTTGAGCTTTGGAAAGGTGGCATTACTTATCATCAGTTCACTCATTCACAAAATGTTGACCTCATACTCCATGTCTGATACCTATCTTTCAGCTAGTCTTTGAGGAAGACAAGAGTTGGATGATATTTGTTGTTGGTTATGGTGTGGTGTCTCTTTGCCTATCACATTATAGAGTCAAGTGTTTATATTGAAGTCTGGGCAAGGAGTGACTGGGAGTTGACAGATTTGGAAAAGCAAAACCAGCCAGATATGAGAATGTTTGAGGTTACATAAACAAAAACTGAGAAATTTTTTTACAATTTCTATAGAGTGTGATGTGATTTATTGTTTTATTGGCCATTTAGTTCAACTTGATTGTTAATAACACAGGAGACAGTGTGTTAAGTGCTGACTTACCAAAATGAGCTGATAGATAACTCCTGCCCTGCTTTCTCAGGCTTATCAAACAGAACTGAAAGTCCTGGAAAGTTCCCTGGCCTTGACTTCAGAGTCTTTGCCAAGAACTACCTGTTCATTCAGGGATGAGTCACCCCAGTGTCCAGGTTCTTCACCTTCAAAATGAGTTCATTGGCCTAGATTTCTTTTTTCTAAGAAGGACTCCAAGATCGAAGATATTCCGATAAGGGATGAACCTGTCATTCAGAGATTACCAGAGCATCCACAATAGGCTTATTCTGCTGGGCGGAAGCTGCCTCTCACCTCCAGTCTACTCGGGAAGGGTAACTTTCGCTCTGAGTTTCTCATTAACCCATAGTCTGTAACATGAAAGGAAACCTTTCACAAGCAAGCGGAACTCAAGATTCACAGGCCTTAACCTAATTGTAGGACTGATGGAATAATTTACTGGGTCTACCACAAAAATGCAATACAGAACTGCCTTCCTCTATTCCGAATTGGTAAGCATTAAGAAATAGTACGGTAGGGAGTGAAGCATAGGACCCTTCTAAGAGTCTACAGAGTCACCTGCCCTGTGAATATATCTGACATAAAAAATGGGAAGAGCTTTCATTTTTGTAAGTAGATCCAATACCAAGTAGCTCTCCAAGAGTGTGTTAGCGATTATTGATATTGCTATTACTTATAGTATCCATCTGCCCACTTCTCTCTATGAGAGTAAACAGCCCTGAGACACAGTTTTGTGGTCCTGCCAGTGCAGTGTATTTTCTGAGCACAGTGGCTATGCCATACATATGTCAGCAGGAGAATTCTGGTTCTGTTTCCTACAGAGATTAGTTCTCCCCAACAAACACATGGCCCAGGGAAAAAGGATTCTTTAAAATCCACCTTAATGAAGCCAAAGTATCATTTAATAAGATGTTCAGGGAAACCAGGATGGCCTACTGGTGGAGGTGTTTCTAAATAAATAGTACTGGGCCATATAGCCTAAGAAGGAAGCTCTTAAGAAAACAACTTCTTAGAAACCTCTTTGGTATGATACAACCCTTTCGGTTCGTAGTTGGAAGTTCAGGAACGACAACCAATGGAGGTAGACCTAAGCAGGTCAGGTAGCGGAGGCCTCGGGTGTTTGTTACTCTGCATTTATTCCAAGTGATAATTGAAATAAATTGTTGTCTCATATAGGGCCAGGTTATTATTGTGCACATCCCACATGGCAAAGAACCTGAGGAAGGCACATTGAAGGAGTTATAAATTGCACATGCAATGGCTGGACTTTTGAGGGTTAGGGAAGCCTCTGAGGAAAGATTGATGAAATACGTTCTGACATTTGAGTCTTTAGTTGCTAGATTTCTTCTAGGAATTTTGGCAGCTCCTTTAACCCAGAGACAGCAGTGGTGTAGTTATTTTCAATAAAATGGACTCTCCAGAAAATTTAGAAATCCATTTAAGTAGAAGGTAAATAAAGATGTTTATAGGCAAGCCTTTTCTATGGCTGTTTAGTTGTGTGTATGTCTTCCAACCAGAGTTGACTCATCCACTCCCTTGCCTACTCTAGCACTCTTGTTCTTATGCTGCTTTTTTTTTGCTTTATCAGTCCTTTCCTATTGTTAATTTTTTTCTAGAAGTAGATTATTGTTTTTATTGTTAGAAACATGTAATTCTTTGCATTTTCTGAGTGTAATTATGATGGTTAAGTTTTTTTTTGGTGGGGGGACGTTGTATAAGTTGTGTGTGTTGTGTGGTGTGTGTGCTGTGTGTCGTGTGTGTGTGTCTGTGTGTCTGTGTGTCTATGTCTGTACTTATGTGTTTACTATTTAGTTCCTGGGTACCACCACCACATTTCTGCATCCAACTGAGACTCCACTCTTAGTGATGAAGCTTAAATGATGAATGAGTTTCGACTGGAATTAGGGAAAATGTATCTGTATAAGAAGCAGACAATTGGATGGATGGACCTTGAGTAGCCTGCCCTGCCTAGGGTTTACCTGGTATGTCTTCGTAGGAAATCACCTGAGACCATGTCTTAAAAGGAAGTCATCTGAAATCTGATCCCTAGCTCATAGGGTATAAACCAGTGGTCAATTTAGATCTACTTTGGGAAAAGTTAAACTTTCTAAAATATGCGGAATACAGAGGAAGGAAAGGAAAGAAGAGGAAGGGAAGAGAAAGTATTTAAGTCCCACTTCTCAGTGATGTAGACAATAAGGTTAAGTAAAGTTATTGTGGTCATGTGTTTGGTACTTTACTCCAATAAGGACATGATACTGTTGAAGGTCACAGTTCCCCCTAAGGACAGGGCTGCCAGGCTGAATAAATAAATTCTGCCTGGACTTAGAGGAGCTGGCAGCCCTACTGACATACATTACAGTCCTTTCCTTGGACTTAGTTCAGACTCTGGGTATTTCTTGATTTGAATAAATAGCTACAATGGAAAACATACAAAATAGCCCTTGCAAGATGATGAATGAAAATTGTTTCTTGTTGTTTAGTCACAGCTCTTTCATATGTATATTCATAGCCATAGGATCATACATGCGGATTCCAGAACTAGAAGAGAGGTTAAGGGACCATTTCCCTGCAGGGCCTGTGAGCACAGGAAAGTGTTCCTCACATACTTCCCCTTCAGCACTGGAGTACAGTGCCAACTCTCCTTCTAACAACTGATGTATTTTGTTGGTATTGTGAACCCCATTTGTTACCCATTAGGGCTTCCAACAATTATATGCTGAGGACTAGACTAAGTGCTGTGGAAACATCGATGCATATATCAGGCACCGCTCATGTTCTTTCAGAGCCACCAAGCCATGTCATGTGAGGAAAGTCACAGGACAGAAGCATGGATGAAGAGGCATGACACTGTCTTCACGAAAGGGCTTCAACAGCATTCCTGTGTCCAGCTTAGAGATGCCCAGGATAGCACTGGGATACTCTTAACCTAGTGTTTCCTACTTAGGAGACTAGATCTCTCTATTGCTGGATTCTTTTTTTTTTTTCTGGCTATGGAAATCATGTCTACAAGTTAATAATTAAAACTTTTTAGAGTTAAAATGACCAAATAGGCACTTATGAGATTAGTGTGTCAAGAAAATGAGTTGAAAGTTTGGGGTAGTCCTTTAGTGACATAAAATGAAATACATACATGCATACATTGTATGTGTGTTGTGTGTGTGTGAATAGATTTTTGAACTAGTAGACCCCAGTATGTAGAACAAAGAGGTTCTGATTTTACCAATGCTTAATAAAACTTGGGTTAGGTTTTATGTCTTTCCAAATGATACCTTCTCTTGACAGGTTGCTGTGGTGTAGAAGATATTGTCTTTGTGATCTCCTCCTTCACCTATTCTGGCTAATACTCAAAAAAAAAAAAAAGTACTTTTCTCTGAAGTTCTGATGTAACCAAGGAGGACTTCGGGAGGTCACTAGTATCCTCAAGGCTTTGTAATTACTGGAAGCTGCTGATTGCCTTTGTGCTTTTGGAAAGATGTAGCATAAAGGTGTAAATAGATAATTTCCTTCTAGGTTCTGTTCTGCAAAGCAATCCAAAGGGATTCCCACTCATTTAGCATTGTTCCTGTTGGCTTTTATAGCAGCCAACATCAAACCCCAGAGAGCACCACTCTGGAGGGAAGCTGATGACATGTGAAGTAAATCTCTTAATTGCATGTGCACTCAATATCTGATTGGTCAGTTCCTTGTGAATTCTAATAGTGCTTGACCAACCCCCAACGCAGAGTGAGTATTTAATAAATTGTTCACTAGGAAAAACAGAAATAGTTCACAGACTCAGAGAAAGGAATTTTTATTCTCAAGTCAGAGAGACTCAGTTGGTGTGGTATAAATCAAATCACAAATTCTGTTCTAGTCTGCTCTCATCTTTGTCTTCTCTCCTCTCTCCTCTTCTTCCTGTCCTCTCCTGACCTCACCTTTCCTCTCCAGTCTTTCTCTCCCCTCCTCCTTCCTTCTCCTCTCTCCTCCCCTTCTTCTTCAGAAGAAGGCCTATATCCCTGGCTGGCCTTAGATGCAGTAAGAAGCCACAAATGACCTTAATTACCTTCCTGTTTCTTTCCTTCTACCTCCCAAGGGCCGAAAGGCCCTTGCCACCACACTGGTTTATGCGCTGCTGGGATCAACCTAAATTGCATCCCCAGATCTACTTAGTTGTTTTCTAGAAATACTGATTGTGGTTCAGTAGATAGAAAGTCTCACTGGAACTTCTGATGTAGTTCTTTCTGGACAAGCAATGCTGGAGCCAGAACCCACCTCTTTTTATTCTTAGCGCTGTAGTTCTTTTCAGTACAAATAGATAATACGTATATGCCACCGGATTTCACCAATAGTGACATTGATTGACTGATGAACTCAGGTCCCTGAGCCAGGACAGAGCATCAGGGTGATTCTAAATACCTTGTTCCTGCAGTGTCTATGGACTTGAGTTGAACTTTATTCTAGATCATACCCAGGGCTTGGGGAGGGAGAGATTGTCCTTATAACTCCCGTTGCTTACTTCACTTAGGCCCCTGAGGAGGTGGCTCCATGTTTAAACCACTTGCTGTTCTAGTCTCCAGAACACACTTCAAGTCAGACACAGTTAAATGTCCAATAACCTCAGCGATGCACACACAGGCACTGTTAAACCTGAGAATCCCTAGAGAAAGGCCAGTGCCACAATTTTTGAGCCAATTTTGAAGCAACTTTAATTAAATACTGGCCAGGATGATGGACTCTGGCCAGGACCATTCTTGGGTTCCCAGGAAAGGTCAAGGAGTCAAAGTTTGCAGAGGCTTCAAAAGGCAAACAAGGCCTTCGTATTGCCATCACATCCAATCAGGGCAAGCATAGGTCAGCATATTATAAGCATTATAGGATGAACAAGAGTTTACTCTTAACTGCAAACAGAACTGTAACCTGCAAGGTATATTTTTTTCTGTTTTGTTCTCCCAATTATTTACAAGGTGTATTGTTCTTGTTCCAGTTTTAGTCTCACAGTACATCATAAACACACACACACACACATGAGAGGGGGGGGAGGAGAGAGAGAGAGAGAGAGAGAGAGAGAGAGAGAGAGAGAGAGAGAGAATATATATAACAAAGTTAGACAAACCATCCTTTGCAAAGTTTGGATCCTTCTGTCATGAGTGGTTTTTAGACAAATGAAAAATATTTTCATCTATTTGGAGATATGCAAACGTTAAAATCACGGGTGATTGTTGTGTCTGTATACTCTCCCTTCGCTTTCTCTGCTTTCATCTTCACCTGTATCCTGTAGGAATGAGATCACAGCATAGACGTATCCTTTGCATTTGTATAAGTAATATCCAACTACTTGGAGCAAAGGCTTCTTGCTTTGCGTCCAGGGTTTGGAAATGGCATTTTCTGCCTGAAGTCTACGTTTGGTTCAGATCAGATAAATATAGCCCTTTATTCGTGTGGACATCAGAGTTTGCTCAGCACCCTTACAGCTGTTCCTTCATCTGATCTTCACTCTAAGCCCATGAAGTTGGCAGAATAGACGTTATTATTCTCATTTGGCCATTGCTTACAAGAAAGCATCCAGATTAGAGGTTTCTGGGTAATGCTCATAATGATGTCCGCCAGTAAAATTGCTGGGCTCTGTCAAGTATGTGAATTGGCTGCTGTTTTCTCCCTTTTGGTCAACAACAGGGTTCCCCTTTATGTGTCTCTTCAGGTCTATCTTCAGAGAGGCCCCTTAAGACTTAATAAGGAGCTCTGTAAGATGCCCTAGAATCCTCTGATAAAAGGAGCGCCTGCTGGTGTTTATTACCTGTGTCCTTGTTGTTAATGAAGCCAGGCAGAGGAGTTGCAGGTGCAGCTTTGCCCGAAGCCTCTGTTAGTCATCACTAGGAGGAAATGCATGCCCACCAGGCTGTTCCTTTTCCAGCCATAATTGCATTTTTAAAGCATAGAAAAGACAGCAAGAATCACCTTTTCGAATGGAAATGCTGGAGGATGGGCTGAAATGGTGTGCTTTACAGATGTGAAATGCAGACTTGGTTCAAAGTTTCTCGAGTGCTTGTTGCACCTGTCAGTGTTGAGGACGGGGTGGGTATGCTTTTTCTAGTGAAAGAGCAAGCTAGCAAGGCCCAGGGCTCTGTCCCAAAGGAACCCTGATTTATTTGGGAAGATGCTGTTTTCATAGAAACACGTCTGGTTTCTTCTCACTTTGGTCACCCCTGAAATGATATGCCTACCACTTCCCAAAGGCATTTGGACAGAGAAACCACCAAGAGGCTCCGCACATATTGATTGCATGAAGGTGTGCTGTAAAACACTTAGCAGCAGCGAGTAATAAATAGCAATAAATACAGTGGTCCTGGCCTTCTTTCTTCCTAGGTGATTTTGCATAACAATTTTCTGTGGTACGTTCTGTGTTAAAAGACATTCGCCCGCGTTAAAAGACATTCGCCCGCTCTTAGGACGTAATACAGGGGAAGAACACTGGAGACCAGAAATGAGGGGTGTGTTATTAATTAGTAGTTCTGTTGTTGGAATTTCATGGTTGCTGCTGATAGAAACCAAAAATGTGACCCCTCCCCTTCTTTTATTCCAGCTTCCCTTTCCACCCTCATGTTATCAACTGTCGAGATTATAGGTGAGTCTGTGTTGTATTAATTTAAAGCAAATCAGAGCCAGGGGTGTGGTTTACAGCTCTCTGGAGGCCGATGTGAGTTCTGTGGCAGCACGTTCTACAATGTGAGATGCTGTCAACAAACATGGCCTGCAGAAAACTTCAGTGATAAAAAGACAGTAGCTGGGCGAGCCAGACACCTTAACTTCAGTCTCTAGGAGACAAAGGGAGAAAGGGAGAACCAAGTTTGGGAAGCCTACGTTTAATCTCCAGAGCCCACTTGAAAGGAGAGAGGATCGAACTCTGCAAAGTTGTCCTCTGACCTCCACATGACCATGTCGGATGCATGCCCCTCTCCAGTCATGTGTGAGGATGGACACTCCCTGCACCCATGCTATAAATTTAATTTTACAAAAGAAAATTAAAAAAATCAAAAGGTGAGAAATTTAACTCTTCACATGACCACTTGAATGCTGTGTAAAAAATTATATTATTCAATGCACTAGTAATGTGTAACTGCACCACTTAATATAATATGAAACTTGAATTTGGGAGAGATATTAAATAATTAGCTCTAAAAAGCTCAGGTGTCTTCTTAATTTTTACCTTGAGGAACCTTTTGTGAAGAGAAGTTGTGTTATATTAGTATTTTTTTTTTCTATGAAGTTACATTCTTGGTTCTCCATAGTGGAAGTAAGAAATGCAGCCCTTCCCCCTGCCCCTTTTAACCCTTAGGAATTTTAGATAATTCACTGAGGGAAAAGGCCCATGGACATTGTTTTCATACTCTGCTCTGACCACGTGCCTACCCCATCATGTTGCTGATTATCCCTGTGTGACTTAAATCAACCCTTTGTACTTGCTGAGGATGCTGTACATTAACCTGTGGTTCCCCAACTCCAGACACTCTGAATCTGGTTCCTGTGGTGACTACTTCTAGCTGGCAGCCCAGCTGGGTATCTTGGCTGGCTCCCATGTAGCATCCACTCCAGTGGAGCATGTGGCTTCTTTACAACATGGCTGCTGGGTCAGATTCCTAAGGAGTGAAAGCAGACATACCAAGCCTCTTAAAGGCTCCACTCCACACAGACAGGGTGCTTCCTGCCTGTCAGAGCTAGTCCTGTCACTGGCTGAAGTGGAGAAAAGCTAGACTTCACTTCTTAAAGAAGCAACACAGCGTACATTCTGGGAAGGAAGCTTTATTGCTGGAGACCATCTTGGAGATCATTACATCCATTTCGCCTATTTAATGTGGGCATCCTGTGACACTGAGCTGTATTGACAAGTGAATATAGTCTCTGGAGCTCCTTTAGGAAAGGACCCATGGTACTACTGACACCATTTGGGTTTAGGGCGAAAGCTTATTTCTTTTGAAAGAATCTGCTGTAAAATTTTATGAAGTTAAGTCCATTAGAATCCTACAAAGTAGCAGCACTGAGAACTACGAAATGCCAATTTCACAGCCTGTGCAATGGTGCCTTTGTTACAGCATCTTAGGCTGCTAGTACTGTTCTAGGAGGCTTTGGAGTTCTGAAAGAAGCTATTTAGCAGATAGTGTGCTGACTTGGGGTCTTATCTGGCATAGTGCTCAATACATTGCATTTATTATGGTTGGGTCCTGTTATTAACTTCTGACCTCCAACATTCCTGGCTGAGCTGTGGCCATTGGTGTATTTCTGGAACCTAGTACCTAGAACACATGAGATGGTCAGTACTTGTTGCCATCTAATGACAGAGAGGGACTGATGAGTGAGTGACCGAGAGAGGGAAATGGAGGTTCTGTACATGCAGTGCTCTCTGATGAATAGGGCCACTCCATTTTATGTGGCTATAACAGAATGCATAATCTATGCATCTGTCAGGAATAAAACCTTATTTGGCTCATGGTTTTAGAAGCCAAAAAATCCAGGTCAACAAGTTGCATTTTTGTCAGTGCCATTTATGAGAAAAGGCATCTTATGGCAAGATGGAGACAAGTTGGAAATCAAGAGTCTCCAATTCTTTTATAGCCAATGTGAGTCCATTTATGAAGGTGGGGCCCTAATTAGCTAAATATCAGGCCCAGAGTCTCAGCACTGTTGTACCAGGCATTAAGTTTCTGGTACACATGATTTTGTTTTTCCTTTTTGATGGGAACACATTCAAACCATAGCAAATGCCTGTGGGCTAGAATGTCTTCCTGCTTGTCCAGGTTTTTCCTTTATCCTCAGGTCCATCCAACCAAAGAGGGTAGATGTTGAAATTAAATTATTTAATAAAAGCCAATAAAAGCATCACACTTTTATTGTTTACATTCCCAAATGAAAGACAGACAGACAGACAGACAGACAACAACACACACACCACACACACACACCCTTTATATTTTTATATGCTTTAAATAGTTAGGCTGCTTCCTAACCTCCATGCGGTGAATCCATAATAATCTTGCGTTATTACTTACTAAATTCTATATTCTACCTTGGCTGCCCTGGACCCAGTTGGGCAGCCCGCTGGCCAGAGCTCTCTTGACTCCTTCACTTGGTGACTATGCCTCTCTGGTCTGCACTCACTTGTCCTCCACACTCTTTTACCATGGGGATCTCCTTCTCCCCTCCCCTCCACTCTCCTTTTCTTTCCTGGTCCCACCTCTGTCTGTGCTTCTCAGCTATTGGCTGTTGGCAACTTTATTTACCAATCAGAACCAACTGGGGGCAGGCTCCCAGAACCTAAATGCAGATTCTCCTGCAAACAGTTTTTTTTGCGGGAATGTACTTAGTATTAGAATACAAGCAGCTAGAGGAAGCAGCATCAGTGTCACTTCCACACCAGACAGAGGAAACATGCTAGTTATCCCAGGTCTTCTCAAGGCAACATGTGTCAACGCTATCCCATTACCTCAGTCAGATGAGAACTAGACCAGAAATTTTTGGTGAGAATCTTTTGTAATTGTAATACCCAAAACTCACTTGTAAGCCCCACCTACCCAGCGACCAGGTGATTTCCTGGAATGCTGAGTGTTCTAGTTCTTGTAAAATAACACAGCCTTATGGGAAAAGAGGTAGCCTATAACTTTTTGTCCATAAAAGACCTGCAGCATGGCGGTCCATTGAAATAACCAAAGCCCATCTCTTGGGTACTGTTCAATAAATCTTGCTTCAAATTTTGCCCAAAGTGATGCAATTAGTTTTTCTTCTGCAAATCTTAGGATTAACAAAATTATCTGAACAATGAAAATATGCAAGAAGCAGCAGCAGCTTTTAGATTCTTCTTGAGCATTGGGATAAGGATGAGAAAGGCTGAAAAAAGCTAATTAGGAAAAGAGCCTTGTGTGTGGTAGCGCATGAAACTCCCTTTGTTTTTTGGTGTTTTCTCTCATTGGTATGATTATGAATATTGCTGTTTTGGTAATGCACGGAGAGAGGGAATAGATTTTGATAGGCCTCTTGAATTATTTGTGTCCGTTCTTCTCCATTATATTTTCAAGTGGCTTTTCTTTAGTAGTAGTATTAAAATTTAAACAGAATATGAGGACTTTGTTAAAGTGCTCATCTCCAGCTTGAGTTCCCTGTCATTTTAAACTTCTTTCCACCTCGTGCTGATATATTTTATGCATATATTATCACTCCCAAAACTCAATGGCAGAGCAAGGACAAGTCTCCATAATGAAGAGTATACAACTCTTGAAGATGGAGGAGGTCTCTATAGGCTCCTTGAGTAGTGAGTACAGAGCGCTCTTTCTCTCTCTGTCTCTGTGTCTCTGTGTCTGTCTCTGTCTGTCTCTGTCTCTGTCTCTTTCTCTTTCTCTCTGTCTTTCTGTGTTGATATGTTTGTGTCTCTGTGTGTTTGTATGCATGTGTATCTGTGTGCTCCATGTATACTGGTGTCCAGGAGACTGATGTTAGAATTATACTGACCTCAAAGCATACTCTGGATTTTAATGCTCCTTCAGCAAAGGAAGGGAAAACATTTGCAGCATGGAATTATCAGTCTCCTCAGCACCCAGGTGCCAGTGAAATGAAGCTTCTCTGTTACACGATCACAGTCAATCACACAGGAGGATAATAGCCTTGTTAACATGGGCAACCTAACTGTAATTTTGTGTATAAATAATGTGTGTATATGGAGATACAGCATCATTCAATTCCTACAGAATAACAGCTTCTCAATAGGGGGAAATGAATTGCCAAAACCTCACATTTTCTATCGAAGAAATCCTCAAAATACAATGGTTTCCTGCTCCTAAACTCTAGGAATCTGGATTTAACACAACAGTAGCATCTTTGTTTTACAGTTTGAACATTCAGCCCAAACAGAATGCTTCAGACTTTCTCTCTTACAGTGACTTCATATATTATTTCTTTATTAGATTTTACAAACATATTTGGTACTGTTATATTTTATAAGAATTAAAAGATGGAAATAATCGAAATTTTTATCACTGGAAAATTAAAAAATGTTTGTACATTTAAAGGGTAAAATACTAGGTACAAATTGGAAAGAGTGGGGATATATTCAAATGCCTGCCTGTTTAGTTTTAAAAAAAGTATTCATCATATGGGGGGGCATGCAAACATTATCTGTCAACTCAAATATATTATCAACTCAAATGTCAGCCAAAAAAGATAACTAAACTTCTTTCCAAACTTTGGCCTTTGGGGTACTGGATATAATCCCAGGATCCTGCATGTGCCAAGCAGGAACTTTTTAACTGAGGAAACCCCCAAGTTGAAGGGTCATGGTGAGGAATGGCTAGTAATAAAGCAGTGGAAAGAAGCCGTGTTGAAGTAGTCTGAATTTTGCAGTAGAAGATTCGTTAATGTGTCCATTAACTTCTAAGAAGAATCCTACATCGTTCAAGATAAAGCAGTCATTTACACATAACTCTGCAGAGCCCACTTCTGAAAGATAAATATAGTTTGTGTGTCCTTAGGTAGCAAGTCCAGACCCACTCTGATGTTGGGTTGATATGGAAACACACCAGCATTAAAGCTTGCTGGATAAGGTTCAAGTCATGACTTGGGCAAATTGCTTCATCTTTCCTGTCATTGGTTTTGTTTAACCCTGGAGCCCTACATTTCTCACTGGAAAAAAATGAAGTGAGTTATACATTCTTCCAATATTGTTGTAATGAGCAAATGAGATAATGGCCATGGAATTATTTTTGTGAACTGTAATGTACTCAGCCTCCATTATTATGGAATGTTGTTGGAGTCAATCCAAGAAGTTATCGTTCCCACTGAGTGCTTCCCTCCCACAGCGAGGGAAGAGCAGTGGGCCACCAGATTCTGTCTTGGCTGAAGGTTACATGAATGGCATGAATCATGATGGAGTAATTAGCCAGGGAAGAGGCCAGAAGCTCCTTGACAGCCTCTGGAAAAGGTGTTGAGTGAAAGAAGTCTTTGATTTTAGTTTTATATTTGACAAATAGCCACAACAAAAGAATCCTCCATAGTGTGTAGAAGGAGAGTTTTTGCCTTACCATCTCCAAAATTGACCCGGCCTGTGGGTGTTCGACGAGACCTTAGGGAAAATAATGACAGATTATAAAGGAGGGACCTGGAAAGAGGGAGAGGGATAAGCAGCTGAGGTGGGTGTAGAAAGAGGGCAAGAAGGCAGAATGAAATAGATCCCTAACTTCCCATCATGTATCAGGCCCCCAAGATTAGAGGTAAGCCCAGGCTGCAGTTTCTAGAACATTCTCTGCATTCTATGATGTTAATACTTCCAGTGATGGGTCCAGCAAGCAAGGAAGAAATTCTTGGATCCTTAGACAGGTTGGAGTTCTTTTGGGCTGCCTTGATGCCTTTTAATAAGTGCTTAATGTTATGTCACCAACTTTCCCACCCCCAGTTGATCTTAGTTCTGTGATGTCCTGTAATTATCTAGAATCCATCTTGGAACTTTTCCATGGTGCCCAGTATTAGAAAGATAGACACTGATTTCCTGGCATTTTTATAAATTCTGGGGATACGTTTTTCCTCCAATTGGTCTTGACTTGACTAAATTTCAAAGCCTTCTGGTGCTCATGTTGCATAATGTGTATGACTCATCTGAGGGTCAGGAGCCAGTCTAGCAAAGCAAAACCCATCTTCCCTTGCTACTCCCCACGGGCATCACCACAACCCTAGAGTGTTGCGTAAACCACAGAGCAGGAAAGTTCTGGCCCTAAAGTAAAAGGCATGCATCCTAGCCCCAACTGGTCCTCCCTTAGCCCACAGTTGTTGCTCCTATAAAGCAGAACCCTGAAGTTATTTTCTCCAGATCCCTTTCAGCTCCGAAGACACTGTTTTAAATAAAATGAGAACTTGTAATACTTAAGTCAGGGAAGGAAGGAATAAAGTGAAAAGGGAGTGTTTATGTGTCCCTTCCATAGGTCCTTGAACTTAGAGTTTTGAAGAAGAAATTTCAGGAATAAAAACTTGATGGGGCCATACTTAATGGTTGCAGAATATGGCCCCCTTAGGTTTTTTGAGTAGCATAATAATGTACTAGAATGAACTGTAGAACAAGGCATTTGTAGGCAGGGGATGCTGGTTTTGAACTTCCTCCCCTCCCCCTCCCTACCCCCCTCCCTCTCCTACCGCCCCCAGTAGCAGTGTGGTTCCACTGTTGGCCATAAAGTGCACCTTGTCTTAGGTAGCCTTTGTTCCTTCATGAATTGATAGTCAACCTGCCCCTGTTTTTTTTTTTTTTTCTTATTCTCTTTCTTTATTTTGTCTTTCTGCTCCCTTTTTTCTCATTCTGCATTTCTTCCAAGGTATCTTAAAAATGACACCTTAGTGTACTTAATCCATTCAGTCCATATTGTTTAGATTCAAGCTGTTGTCTTGGTTCTTGGTTTGCTGTTTGTTAGACAGGGCAGCTCTGTAGTCTCAATAGCTATGATGACTGGTGTAGATTTTTGTCCCTTCTAGTACTTACTTTGCAATAGCTAGGTTTAATTACACCTTGGATGCAGACTCTACACCAGCCATTTAGACTGAAGGATTCTCATGCTTAGGTTCCCTTGGCTGGAGCCATCACTATTTAGTCTCTGTTGTCTTCAGATGCGCAGTGAGGCTAGCATGCTCTCTATCTGTCCAGAGGATACAAAAGGCATCTTCCTATGCTGAAAGCTGATTTGTGGCCCTCTTATCTGGGCTCTTTTGTGTCATTAGTTTAATTATACAGATGGGGGAATTTAATACAGAAACTACTTAATAATAATTCCAAAGAATTGCTGTGAGCCATGCCCTGGGCTAAGCATGTACTTCTCAGTATGACCAGTTCCCCAGTCACAGACATTGAGAACAAAGGTGCCAACTTTTTGTAGAGTGTGACGATGTTCAGGGTCCCTCAGCCAGAGAGGGGCTTGGTACCACACATCAGCCTTGGGTGGCTTGTCTCTGGTGTCCAAGCTCTTAGCATTGGTTCACCTGGTGTCTGCTCTCACTGTCACCTGGCATCCTTTAGATTTAGGCCTTACAGGCTTCTGTGTTCTGTGCCATGTCCTAGCAGTACCCAACAGCAGTGTCGTTCCTCAGATACTCAAACAACACTAGTTGGCTATATTGATTTTCTAGTCCAAGTTTTCATGGACACTGCCATGATTATCCAGAAAGAATCCTCACAGTAGTGCCAAAATCCGTGCCCATTTTTATTTTTTAAGCCTTCATGAATTTATCTGTGTAATGGGAACATGGATTCTTAGGCCAGGTTTAAACTGAGTAACCTAGGGAACAGAGGCAGGCCCACACATAACTGGTTCTCAGATTGATTTCCCTTGGCTCACAGACACCTCTTCCCTCTCTACTTCAGATCACCCTTGCTTGCTGTCACCCTTGCTATCTCAGTCCTTCAGTGCTGACCTTTCCCAGGGATAAGAAAGCAGACAGGATGTACTTCCATAATCTTGGGGCATTTCTGGTGTTTATGTGCGGTGATTGCATCCAGTATCAACTTGACCATCTTACCTAGAGCTCTGCACAGGAAGTAGTGTCCAGCCAGTAGATAAATGTGTCACCTTATCCGTGAGTAGGCTAAATGGGAAGAGTGTTCTTCGTCTGATTTACCTTTCTTCTCGTTCTGACTGCGTCTTCCTTAGCAGACCTTCGTGACCTTCCCTGCCTTCACTATCTGGAGTTGTGAACTGATGACTTCTGTCGAATATCTGTTTGAAACATTTTACCATACATTAAGGCACAGGCAACCCTTAGAGGGGACAGAAATGTTCACTGTATGCTAGGTCATATCGTGGCCATCTTTATAGATTAATTTGTAAAGTGAATGATGACCAATAGATAGCAAATACAGATTGCATCCTACTATAGAGTTGCTCTTTTTGAACTATGACTGTTGTTTTTGTTTTTCAAGACAGGATTTCTCTGTGCAGTCCTGGCTCTCCTGAAACTTGCTCAGTAGACCAGGCTGCTCTGAAACTCAGAGATCAGCCTGCCTCCTGAGTGCGGGGATTAAAGGCATGTGCCACCTCTGCCTGGCTCTTTTCAAATTATTAAAAAGTAAGACTTGGAAACAGGGTTTTTGTTTTGTTTTATGTACAAATCACCAACAGTTGTATGACTGTAAACTAACGTTTCATTGATTTAGCTTTAGAAAATAATTTTCTGTTTCCCAAACCATGACCAGGACACTTGAGAGCACTCTACCCTCCACCCAGCTTCCCCTAAAGTCAACTTACTGAACAACCACAGTTTACACACTAAGTGTTTACATTGCTGAGATGCTCTCAGATAAACGACTGACTTTGTGTTCTGCAGCATTTCCGCCCCATCCCCTACCTACTCACTCAGCTACCCCCCCCAGCTCCTCAGCTCTCTACCCCCTAAATCCTTCCTTAAATCTACTCACACTGCTAATAATTATTTGATGCTCTGTTCAGTCCTTATAGTATGGCCTTCATTTCATCCTGGGTATTTTTTGTTTGTTTACTTTGCATTCCATTAAATGAAAACTTCAACACATGTTGTATTAAATGGCTAGAGGTTGTCTATAGCAAATTTCAGAGAAGTCAGATAGTGTGTTAAAACTCTTTCTTAAAACCTTCAAACTTTTTCCCATCACACTTGAAATTAAACCCATTCATCTTAGAAAGCCCCACAGGGACAGTCTCAGTCTCCCCAGACCCCCTCCTATTCCCCCCATTTCTTCACTTGTTTTTCCTGGCCAAGCTGGCCTTTCTTCTCCTTACAGTCCAGACCCAATCCTAATTCCTGTCTCAGGGTTATTGCTCTTACCTCTTTTTTTTTTTTCCTACTGTTAAACCTGAGATCACTGGAGAAAAACCAGTCCCAAGATTCTGAGCGAAATTTAAAGCAAGCTTTATTGAGTACTAAATACTGACAAGAGATGGACTTTGGTCAGGACCATTTCCAGGGATTTCCGTTTTTTATTCTGTTTGACTTGAACAGTATAAGGGACAGATAGCAGGAAATAAGGTAAGTGTTTCAAAGGTATTTAAGTTAATGTCATCTCTGTCATCAGCCCTTTGCTATGTCTGTTTCATTGAGCAATCTGTCCTCTGTCCCTTACGGATACTCCAGCAGGACACCTTCTCCCCAAACAGTTGGAGTTGAATTAGATTTCTTAAAGGATAATAAAATGTCATGGTTTAAACAGTTCTTTTACTTTTGACAGCTCTATCATTAGTCCATTGTCATAGGAGTGGCAATTGAGGGCCTGTTGAAAGGGCCTTAACTAGCAGATCAAAAGCCCCGGAAGTGCTAAAAGACACTGAAGGATACCAATGCCCTAGCTGGAGCCAGGGCAGGGCCTTCCTTCCTTAGGCTTTTCAGGCCCTGGAGACACTGCATTGTTCCAGCTGGATGGCCCTGTTTTATGTAAGAGCTGGGTTGTCTTTCATAGTTTATGTCTTCTTCATCTTTTTTTTTTTTTAAATGGAGTTTACTTAGCCTACCCATTTAGCATGATTTACAGAGGCTGGTGTAGATAAACCTGTAGATATACCTAGGAAAGAACATGCATTCACAACTAGCCTCTCCTAAATTGCAGGAAGTCGTTGGAGAAATATGCCAAGTCAGGCCATTCGGCTGCAGTTGGAATTAGGAAACTAGCTGTTTCATTCACAGCTAATTAAAGATCACTCAAGATTACTCCTGGCATGGTTATCTGTGTAACCCCCGTTAGTCCATTTTACAGATGAGAGCTCAACACTGGAATCCAGGGACCTCCGGGTTTGTGTCCCTGGGTGGTCTGCCAGGGGTCTGTCCTCATTTGACTTAGTGACTCCTAGGACAGACAAGTAAATTCCATAACGACTTGTTTGGGTTTTCAGTTTTCATTTTGTTTTATGTTTGTTAAAAGGTCACAGAACAATCAGACTATTTCAGAGTCCCTTGTTGGAGGTTACGAAGACTGTTCACCTTCCTCACCAACCTAGCTGTTTATTGCCTGGGAGATTGTGACTATTTCCACATTCTTGTGTCCAGCTAACTCTAAGATTTTATTGCCTGAGCCTACCAATCTGTAAGAGACTCATTTATAGTAGATATGAAATAATCTTAATTTTCACTTTTTTTTTTTTTTGTAAATTCAGTTTTGGGAAATAGTTCTCTTGAGTTCTCCCTAATTCTGCATTCTTAGTAATATTTATTTATTTAAAACACCCCCCGCCCCCAAGTACAGTTAGGCTCATTTCCCTATAACAAAGAACTGTTGCCCAAGTTAACCAGAAACTTGAATGTTTGGCTTAAATGATGGAAGAAGTTATATTTTTTTAAAGTTTAGATGGTATTTGAGGTAATAGATTGCCCTTCAGTGTTACAAATAAGGAAGTACTTAACCTTCTTCCAGAGCCATGCTTATTCAGTAAATTGAAAAGTTCCAGTGTAAAAGAAAATCAAAACAAACAAACAAGCAAATGAACTACTACACAGGTGTGTTTTATACCCGTTTAAAACCTCAACTTTTAACTGATCGCCAAACTTTATGAGTTGCTTTAAAAAATGAGCACTTCAGATGAATTCTTCTAAGGTAATTTGTTTTTTTTTTTTAAATGTGGATTCAATCAAGAAGACCTAGAATGGGTTTCCCCACGTTCTGACTGAGTGTTTTGTGACAGTGAACTTCCCAGCATAGCTCATGGACTGGTACACAGCACAGCATCGCTTGTGGTTACTAAAAATGGCAGACCGAGAGCTTCTTTTTCATTCAGAACATCTCATTTCCCAGTGTTAATAATTAATTGAGCTTTTCAGCTTTCAAGTGTCACTGCTGTAAGTGCCCGTATGCTCAGCACTAAGCACCGGAGTGCAGAAGGTTCAAGCAATGATGTTTCCACCCACTGTCAATGCAGAAACACAGCTCTTACCTCAGAGGAAATAAAGGATGGTTTATTCTGGAGCCGAGCTTGAGTGACCATAGCCAAGGAACACAGATTCAGTATACGTACAGTGTGGTAGCAGTTTCCTAGAGGTTTTACAATGACCAAAGAAAGCCAGGAATCAAAACTTCTTTAAAGTACACTGGTGGAGACAGCATGGACGAAGGGTTGAGCAAAGCTGGGATGTCTCAGGTGTAGGCCACACATGCTGTCTGACAGCATCCTTAGGCTTTTGTTTGGTGGGAATAGGGTTCTGCTAGTGCGCTCCCACAGATTTGACCTGATAGTTACAGTAGTGTTGGGTTAGACATAGAGGTTAGGAAGGACTGGCTCTTAATGGGACTAAAGATAGCCCAAAGTACATTTTTGTTAGACTGTGGACTCTCAGTATTCCAAACTCACAATCATTAAAATTCTCATCAGTTAATCTGCCTTGCAACAGGTTTAGTGTCAGGTGCAATCTTACCACGGATATTCCTTTGCATCACCAATATCAAAAGTCCTCATATGAGACCAAGAAACATACTGCAGCAGGTCCTCCTCCTGACACAGGGACTCTGCAGTTTGTGTCTTTCGGCCATGTGCACAGGGCTCTGGTGCTGCGTGTCTAGAGCAACTGTGGTGCAGTGTTCAAAAGCTAAGAAAAACTAGAAGAGAGGGTGGAAAGGTAAATCATGTTGTGGGCAAACTGCTGTACTCGTTGATGGGCAAATTGCATTACTTAGTAAAATGTTGACAACTAACTCACTTGCCTGTTGGGCGATGGTTTGGTTATAGTAATATCTACTTTGCTGAAGCGGCCTTGCTGTCAGGTCTAAGATTAGCTTGGGATAAGGATAGGAGGAAAAGGGAATTCTTTGGGAAATACAGCCTCTTTGGCAGAGAACTAGGTCTGTTTGCAGATCTGTCAGGCACAATCTAGGCTGTCTTTGTATCTGGTAGTGAAAGAGGTATGCAAACACAAGCTACCTCCCCTTTTTTATTTGCTTTCTGTGCTTGGAGTTGTGATCCTCCATGTTTTGGATTAGTAAAGCTATGTAAGATGGGGCTTGTGGAGTGAAGAAGGCCCCTGTGACACACAGGTCCTCTTCTGCCATTTCAGATGGCTTGTCACCACTGTTCTCCTTAAAATTCGATGTAAGCCAGATGCTCTTCTTTCCTAATGAGACAAGTATTTTCCTTGTAAGATCTTTTTTCACCCATTAATTTTTCAGATGCACAGGGCCTATGTCATTATTTGGTTTTGACACATACCAGTTGTGTATGAAGTTTGACACACAAAATATGAATATTTTATGTTCCAAGGAATTTTTTTACTGCACATATTAGAGTTTATAAACACATGCTCTAGGCTCATGAGGTCTTGCTGAGATGTCATATTGGAGGGTAAACACATTCCTGGGAATAATTAATAGATCTAAACTAATGACAACTCAGACTGATTGGTTATGGCTTCCTGGTTTTCAGTATTAGAAGGATTCTGAGTGTTCCTGACTTCAATGGCTATGAGATCTATTGCTTACGTCTGCCATAGATATCACTCTGTCTTTTCGTGTTTCATTACAACTCCTTGTATCCTCGCTCCACTAACAGGAAACTAGTTAGCACAAAGAGAGCATACAATTGTCATTACACAACTTCTGAAATAGTGTTCCAAGAATTAGATCAAGTTCAAAAAGCAAATTAATAACCAGGCATGTCACTCATGATCATTGCACTTGGGAAATAGTTGAAAAAGCAAGAGTTCGAGGCCGGTCTAGGCTAGAGGCCAAGGGGACAAAGTTAATTTATTAAAATTACTTGTTAAATTCCTGCTGTGTGCTTCAGCCTCTGGGAGGAACATATGTTACCATATGTGGAATTGTTAGGAAAGACACACTAAAAGATAACACAATGGGATTGGTTTTGTGTAGCACATGGGGAGCTTCTATAAACTACGCTTTATTTTTTTAATTTGATTTTTCTTCTACTTATTCACTTTACATCCTGCTCACTGCCCCCAGCCAGTTCACCTCACCTCCCCACAACCATGCTTTCTTCTAAAGAATGGGAGGAACATGGCCTATTGGAAGAGGTTGGCTGTAATTAGAAGATAAATGACAGCCAGGCAATAAGGGCACAGGGATGATGAACCCACTGCCCACCATGACTGTTTTCCTTTTGCTACAGTGTTCTAGATTCTAGCTCCTTGGGGGGTTATAAGCTGGTTAGCAATCACCTTCTTTTATTCAGCAATTTATTGAGCTGTTTGCCAGGTGTCAGGCACCGTATAAAGATGGCAGGGCTGGGCTGTTGAGTCTGACCAGATGTTTTGTAAGTTCTTCATATAGCAATTCAACTTTCCATCACTTAGAGTAAATGCAGGGTAACCATAAAGTAATGCTTTTATTCCTTTCTCCCTTTCCTCCCCCTCCTTTTCCTCCTTTCTCCATCCCTTATTCCTTTCCTTAGTTATTCTATTCTGAAAATGTTTGCTTAGACTTCTTGATTGACTTGATCCCAAGGACATCCACAAGTTACTTGGTAGGAGGGCGGGGCTCCCCCTTTTGGGAATCACTGGAGATACAGAGAACAAATGTAGAGGTGATTTATTTAGCTCTGCTTCACGCTGTGGCTAGTAGCATATACTCATCTGATCTCTGTAACAGTTTAGAAATGGTGCCTATTTTAGCTTTCTTCTATACTCATTCTACACACAAAGGAACTGAAGTCAAAGAGGCTTAAGTGACTTTCTTACCTTCATCCATTTCCCCTTAAAATATAACGTAGCCACCTGCTTTTACCACCATTCTTTGCTACGTGTTTGCTGGCTTAAAAATAAATTGAACAAGAAGAGCGTAGGCACCAGGTTTGTTGCTTTTTTTTTTTTTTTTTCTTTTCCTTTTTAGAAGGACTCTGATTCCAGATAATTGCAGTCCTGAAATAGAACAGAATCTAGTACTTAAGAAGTCTCGGGTTCCCCTTCCAAGCTGTTCATTGCAGGGCCCTTAATTCCAGTGTGTTAGCAAGAGCACTGCTTAAAAATAAAGCAAAATCAAAGAAGAGATAGGCACCAACTTTGCTGCTGGATTTGCTCTTTCTCAGTGTTTTTGTGTTTGTTTTCTGTTCTTTGTTTTATGCCTAGTTGGTTTCTTTGAATTTTATTTATGTGTTTTTTTTTTTTTAATGCTTTGTCTGCATGTGTACCTGCATGCCAAAAGAAGGCAGCAGATCACATCATAGATGTGTGTGAGCTGCCACGTAGTTGCTGGGAATTGAACTCAGAACCTCTAGAAGAACAGCCAGTGCTTTTAAGCAATGAGCCATCTGCTAGCTTTTGTTTTGGTTTTAACAGGGACTCTCTTTGTAGCCTTGACTGTCCTAAAACTCACTATGTAGACAAGGCTAGTCTTAAGCCACCTGTCTCTGCCTCCCAAGTGCTAGGATTAAAGATGTGGGCTATCACACCCAGCTCTCATTTTCATTTTAGGAGAACTCTGGATTCCAGATAATTGAATTCCTGGAAATAGGACAAAATCTAGTTCGTGAAATGTCTCTGGCTTCCCTTCTGAGCTGTAGCCAGTCTCCTTAATTATTCCAGCGTGTTAGTGAGAACAGGAGATCGAAGAGACACCAAGAGATAACTCAGCTTCCCTGTGTTCTAGTTCATGAACAGATTTTTAAGGCTACTGGTCTGACTAACAGATGTTATTTTCTATACTGTTGTAATTGGGGCATACGAATGAACTCAAAGAGAACTGTATCTGAGAATGTGACTGTGCCTGATATCCATCATGGGAATACAGTTACAGTGTGATGTTTTGGGATTTGGGCCTGCCCTATTATTTTCAGTTTCTTCTCACATCCTAGACAACCCAGGAAACACTGACACACTGGGATCCAGCCTGTTCAAAGATTCCTGATTAGAATTTGATATTTTGATAAAGCTTGTCTGTCAACTTGCTGTAAGACTAATTTTTCCAGAGAATCCAGAGTCTGCTCAAAAATGGAGGGACTGGGGTTCAGCTATAGGTCATTGGAAATGGAAACGAATTTTTTTCAATACTGTCTGACTGCTCTCAGGAATGCTATTTTTGATTCATGTTTAGTTGAATCAATGATAAATCATCAAGCTTTTATGAGTCAGTTCTAACTCAGTGGTAATCTTACACATTGGAAACATATAAAATGCTCTAACATACTAATATAATAAGCACAGAGTTTCAAAACAGAGCATTTTCTATCCTCCAATCACTCGTTCACTGGGCAGTTGTGGTTCACCAGGGAAAGATATACTGAAAATGTCCTTACAATCCACGGAGCTAACTTGCTATTAAAATGAAGTCTGCCAGTCATGGTGATACACGCCTTTAATCCCAGCACTTGAGAGGCAGAGGCAGGCTTCTGAGTTCCAGGCAGCTGGTCTACAGAGTGAGTTCCAGGCCAGCCTGGGATACATAGTGAGACCTGATCTCAAAAACTAAAAGAATAGCAAACAAAGAATCAAACCGTACTGTCTTCTTTTTTGCTTGCTTTACCATCTTGAAAAGTGCTGGGGCCTTTCCATTGCCAGCTTCTTATTCTCCCTCTCCTTGGCATGAGCACTCCAACATAGCAGAACATAAATAAATAGAAATAAATAAATAAATAAATACTCTCAAGTAGGTGAGTTCCCAAAGGACAGCTTCCCATGGTCCCTTGCCTCCTTTGCGCTGGCTGGTACAGATCTAGGCAAACTCATTGCTGCCTGCATATTAAAAGCTTAATAAATACAGATGGGAGGAATGAATGATTTATGACAGCGTTGCCTGTTTAGCTTGGTGATATTGCGTACAGATTCTGGAACTATGTTTCTTGTGGAGTAAAAATAAATAAACTCATCTTTGTAAGTCAGAGAGTTGATGCGAAAAACCAAGGAACACCTACGGGGCTTAAAAAAAAAAAAAAAAAAAGAGGAATTTCTTGTGTCCAGATGGTTGAGTGCATTTGCTATGTCTCTTGTCCTGACAGACAACGGTGAAGTTTCTCTTTAAGGATGAGTGTACTAAATCAAGAACCTGGGCTGTTCCAGGGTTACTACAGAGAGGAAAGGGTTGAAAGAAGATTCGCACTGTCCTGTTTCAGTGTCGTCTCTCTTCTTTGCACAGGGTGACTGAAGGTACGTTAGGTTTCTATATTGTGTTCCTGGTAGGTTTTGTCGTTATCTGCCGGGTATGACCTGGTGATGCTGTTGAGCAGCCAAGTGTCCCGGAAGTCCGAAGTCTGGTTCTGCGAAGGAGCTCCTTGGTAAATCAATCTAGCTCCCACACTGTAGAGTGCATTTCTTACAGCCCAGAACTGAAGCTTCACCTCTGCTTTTTGATGAGTCCTGGCTGCTTTCTCTAGCGCAGGGTCTGTTCACAGGGTCACACAAATGCATTTCTCAGTAGGAATTGCAGAATGTGACTCATGGAGGAATGGACCGTCGAGTTGGCTAGACCTGAGCTTGACCCTGCTCCTCCATGTGTTGATAACTTGGTTTAAAAATAAGAAAAAAAGAAAAGAATGTCAAATGCTGAAGAAACCGTGGGCACCAACCAAAAGGTTGCCAGTGCTTTGTTGATACCAGCTTTCCTTTTCTTACTCTGCCCTTTCCTACTCGGGTTCAGCTGGCCACTAAATGAGTAAATTGCTAGCAGGAATGTTCCTCACCAAGCATGTGAAACCAGGGGTCTAGGTAGACAGCAGCTATGGAGTGTGGGTCTCTGCTGCCCCAGGGTGTGAGTTCACCCAGCTTGGTAGCCAACCCAGCTGTGGGTTGGCCAAATGTGTTGGTTTTAGTCCATGTGTGGATGTCGGGAGGGATTGCAAGGCAGAATAGATTCCAATCCCAGAATTGAACTTGAGGTCACCAATATCCTCTAGCAGAGAATGTTGTTTTCTTGATGTAAGTAGTAATTTTGGGTCCTGTATCTCCGTCCATTCTTACTCATGAATTGGAATGAGTTTATTGAGTGACCTAGCCCAAGTGGTTTCCGCCAGGCAGGAAGACTACTACGAAAGTCTTTGAACTTGCTTTTATACAACAATGTGAAGAGCTTCCTTGTTTCAGCCGCCCGTGTGAAAGGTACGTAGCCTGCATAAATATCATAGGCCTTCAGGGAGAAACATCACCTGTCTCCCTCAGCCTGGGGAACTTCGCTCAGGCTACATGTCATATCTGTCCATCTCTCAGCCTCCTGTCAGTTCTTTCCACTTCCTCTTCCTCCTCCTCGTCCCCATGGAACACAATCTACAAATGAACACTTTGGCTTACCCTCCTAGGATTCATGTTCCTGGAAGCCATGCCCTAGTCATCTGGTAAGTCCCGTCCATTTGGCCCAACTGGCTCCATTTTGCTCCTGTTCAACTGAACCTCACTGGGTGCTCATTGAACACCATGTTGGATATAGATCAGCACTTCTAAAATAAAAAGTGTATCTGGACATGGAGTTTTCCATCTTCAAATTGCCACATGGAAAGTGATATTTTTTTTTTCCTTAAATATATACTTTCCTGACTCCTCAGTTCCAAAGGTGGCATCATTTAAACAATCAAACAAACAAACCCTCTAACAGCTGATGTGAATTTCATTCGTCTCCCTTGGACCTTGGAGGTATGGTCTGCAGCTTCCTCTGTTCTCTGTGTAGGATTCATCGAGACTCATGGAGCAGTTGAACACAAGCTCCCTGTTTCGCCCAGTGTAAGAACCCACTTGATCCTTTTCCAAAGCGACTTGTGTGGAGCATGTGATGTGCCCTGAACACTTTAGCAAGCTGTCAGTGTGACTTTTGTCACCAAGCTCATCCCAGAGCATCTCCAGGCTCATTTTGCCTAATTATTGATACACACAAATTTCAATCCCTCTTACTGGGCTTGGTCAAGCCTGTGCAGGCTCTCACATATGGCAAGATATGTCACGAACACTTTGCCATTAAAACAGGTAACGTCTATCTTGGGTTTCTGCAAATCTTAAAGTGAATAGTAGAAAATTTTATTAAGCTTTGAAAGTTACGAAATTTGTTCCTTGAAACAGCTTACCTTTGGATGTTTGCCAATGTGAACCCAACACCTAGCCTTGTCAGTTTAAAGTGTGTGTGCCTATATTTGGACAGAGAATGTAAATTTAATCCTAGTAAGTGCGCATTGTGGAGACCATCTTCTCTCCAGTATAAATGTGTACTTATCAGGAGAGAATAAATGTATTCAAAAACAGGAGAGTAAATGGCCTTTTATTCAGATTACTTTTACACCCCCCCCCCCCCGGCCCATAATAGTGAAAGCTTTCTCAGCCATCACTTCATTTTCTTCCAGCTCTAGATTTGGAGGACAGAACAGGAAAACATTTGGGGGCCAGTTGTTTTGAATCAAAACAAATCAAGAACTGGCAAAAAAAAAAAAAAAAAAAAACTGGTGGTTTCCTGGCTTTTTGCTGATCTGATTGGTGTCATTTCCCCAGCTCGGAGAGCTGTGTTCACTCATCTTTAGTTTGCTTCTGCAGACTGGTGTTAGTGGGTGCTGGAAAAACTCTCGAACAGATATTAAATGGCTGATGGCTGCAAGGTAACACAGACCCTTGACTGCCTTGTCTTGTTCTAGGGATTTCCCCTTCACACCCATCTCTGCTTGACAAGGCCAGCCAGGGGATTTTTAAGTAGCTTCTTAGACTGGCATAGGGAGTGTCTGGTGGCCCACTTCCTGTGTCCTCCCATAGTGGTTCACACATTTGACAAAACCCAGCAAAAAGGCAGCAGGGAGGGGACTTAGGCTTCTCTTTGCCATTGAGGCATAATTACATAATAGTGGCATCGAAAGTGACAGACTTGGTAATGGAGGAACCACAAGTCTGTTCAGTGGTGACTTTCTGAGAACACCACTACCCAGCATGTCTGTGGCTTTGAAGTCCCTAACTCTGTCTAAGCACTCGGTTTGCAAGACTGGAACAAGAAAATTGGTGAGTTTGCAAACCCTAGTCACAGGACAAGATTTGGGGCATTGTGCCTGGGATCTCTCAGAGGCTCACATACATTTCTTCATTCCTTCATTCCCCACTCCCACACGGAGTCCTTCTATTTGACTACAGTGGCCCCAGCTTGTCTCTGCGTCTGAGTGGGTGCTGTTACAGGTGTGTGCCCCCATGCCCTGCTCTGTGTCTTCTAAGATGAAGGTGATCAGACAGAGACTCTGGTTGGGGCATGGAAGCCTGGTTGTATACTGCTAACTTGAAACTTTGGCTCTTAAAGAGTCCATGACATTTTGTACTTGTCCTTTCTCTCCATAAGATAGGAGGGTAGGGCACAACAGCTGCTTCATGAAGACCATGTGTGGATCCAAATATCTCAATGCACACATTTAAGGTCTGTACTCAGGAGTTTGAAGTTGGAAGGTCCTGAGTTCAAGATCCTGTATCTAAGAGGATACAAAACAAACAACATCAACAAAAATGAAGAACACAAACTCAACCCAATAAATACAAAAACCAAACTCACAAACATACCTGAAGTCAAATTAGGGAATCCCTTCCTGGCTTTGTTTCTTAGATGACATTTCCTCTTATTTATAAGTTTGATCTAAAAATAACAATAACATTCCTTTATAATGAATCGTGTTTAGTAGTATCTCATAAAAGACCTTCTGAGGTATGTTGACGCACATAGAGAAAGCAAAATTGAGACTTGAAAAGGCCAGTGTCTGGCCCTGAACATCCTCAGGGAAAGGTGGATCTGGGATTGAAATGGGTTTATTGTTGGGCTGTAGCTCCTTAGCCAGTGAGACTTTAGAGAAGGTTAAAGGTGTTTGCTGAGATCATATGGGGGGTACCTAGCACAGGTTTGGGACGCAGGCCATCAGCAGAACAGACAGCTTATGGATGCTCTAGTCACTGATGAAACAATCAAGTGGGGTGGGTCTTTAGTTTTCTCCCTTTTCAGTAAGATTGTCACAGCGACCACCAGCCATGTTTGAAATCACTTCCCCTGGGTAGGGCAATATATATGCTTCGTGCTCTGCTGGGTGTTAATATTCTTGTTTAGACCCTGAGCATTTGTGCAGGTTGTAGATTACAGATGAAATGCTTGCATCTAGCTAGGATGGACAGATGAAGTCGGCTGCAATTATTCTGTTCTTAACTGTCTGCTGCTTTGGCCTTATGGAAACATGGCCATAGTCATGCATTCTTTCCAGTTGACAAATGAAGGACTTGCCCAGCAGGGAAATTCTGTGGAAAGAATGACAAGCAGGGGGCATATTTGAAACAGGGAAGATGCTGAGCAAATGGGGGGGGGGTGACAGGAAACAAGGGGAGAAGTCTGGTGTGGGCAGGACCCGCAGGTCACCACTCAGGGAGGCAACGAGGCGAGTATAGAACAGTATCTTTCTCCTGTGGGGATGCAACCTGTGAGTGTGAACCCTACACTGAAGGCCGTGAGTTTAGAAGGAGCTATTCTATGTGTGCCTGCTCTTTCTCTGGATGTAATTAAGGAGACTTTAGAGAAGGAATCTTGTGCTAAAGCCTAGATAAGAGTCTGAACTTATCTACCTCCCTAAATCCCTAAAGCCGAGTTTGATTTTAATATTTTTTCTTTGGATTTGACTTTGCTGCTGTGTGAAGGGGCAGCAGGTGGGGAGGAGAGAGCGGAGAGTTCCTGGGGAAGTAGAAACCTTTATGGAGACCCATTTTTAATCTCCATGATGGCTCAGTAATGTAAGCCCTGAGAGTTGGCAAAGGAAGGAAAACTGCAGGATTAATGGCCTTGTGCCTGGTTCTCTGATACCCTTTAAAAGGCCAGCTAACCAGCTGGCTCCCTCCTGCTCCAAATGCACTCCCGCCCAAATCCCGGGCTTTGTTGTTTTCTTTTTGGCTGATTTAAT
The DNA here is from genome assembly GCA_021653895.1 of Mastomys natalensis. NCBI lineage: Eukaryota > Metazoa > Chordata > Mammalia > Rodentia > Muridae > Mastomys > Mastomys natalensis. Next base: position 941,810 of record JAJTUV010000656.1, on the reverse strand, counting down.
TTTCTTCTCTGTTTCTGAATTTTAGCACCGGGTGAGGGGGGACTTCTCGTGTGTGTGTGTGTGTGTGTGTGTGTGTGTGTGTGTGTGTGTGTGAGAGAGAGAGAGAGAGAGAGAGAGAGAGAGAAGAGAGAGAGAGAGAGAGAGTTTGTTTTATAGCACTATATATGAACAGGAAAATCTAGTGCATATTAATTTGGGCATTTATTTGGGTGACTATTTTCCTTAAATTGAAACTCTGTGTGTGTGTACATATATACATGCATATATGTTTCCAAGTTTAACCTCCTGCAATCCTGCAACATAGCTTTTTTTTTTTTTTTTTTGAAGCAGAGATAAAATCTAGTATGTTCTCAGTTCTTATGATGTCCCAGATACAACGTAATTACATAGCCCCCTTTATGTTTTCCAGCATTCTTGCTTTTCCCACCTGTCTATTTATGACTCCTAGGAAGCCGTGTCATCTGTACCACGGTGGATCAATGTAGAAGTATACAGCTGTGTTGCTGGGATGTACACATGGGTTGCTACAGGTCTACATGATCATCAAGGAAAGTTGTTCTGGGTATGAGTCGAGGTGCTAGGTAGGAAGCAACAGAGTTTGTTTCATTCACTGCTGGAAAGGAGGACATGATTAAGGTTTCCACTAGGAAACCTATGAAGTAGATCAACAAGCAAGGAAGGAGCAACAGAGAGCCAGGCATGGAAGAAGAGCTTTGACTGTTGCCCATGTTCTTCTGGTAGACTCTGAAATGCCAGCCCCCATTCGTGTTCTAGGTAAACATTCTCATTATTTTCTGTCATTTGCATTGTCATTGGAAGGTAATTAACAACAGTAACATTTTCATATAACATTCAGACCTCCATGGGTCTCAATGATGTCCCTTTATTTTTACATAACGTGGTTCACTGTTGTTGGTTTTTTTTTCCCCAACATGAAGAAGCTATTTGGTGTTCTTATTACATGTAGATGAAATTGGACCTGCTGCAGAGAGATTGGGCTGGCCCCCTGGAGTGGAGGGTCTTCCCAAACTGGCTCTTGCCAATAAGATTCTTGCTACAGTGAGGTAGTGCAGGCGTGACATAGATGGACAACCAGGAGCCTGGATGAAGTTGAAACAAAGATGGAGTTTAGACCACTTTCTGAGCCAGAATTGCGGCAGCTGTGCCAAGTAGTACTCTGTTGCAAAGACAGGCCTGTTGTAGGCTGGGGTGAGAGTTAGAAGGTATCAGGGATAAGGGATGAGCTCACATGCTGGGCTCTTCTGGGTGCTTAGCAGCCTGCTGGAGTGCAAGCATTTCAGATGGCTGCTGCTATATCCCACAGAGGTCAGTCAAGGTTTCTCTCCTCACAGCCCAAATTCCATTTTCATGCATCAATCCTCAGTGGATTCCAGGGATCTTTTGATTTTCCATGTCATTCTCCCTACAAATTTTCAATGTGGCCTTGGCATAGAGCAGATCTCTCTAGTTCTAATATAATTGTTTACTTTGTTCTTGAAGACCTTTGCTTCTGTCCAAATGGCTTTTCCATGCTTCATCTGTTGATGGATTGGAAAATGCTAATGTTTTTCCTTTTTACTTCATTGTACTGTTAGACGCTTGCGTGTTCAGTAGAAAGTTCACTTAGAAATCAACGTGATGGTAAATCATGGCTATCTCTGGTTCTGAAAGAAAGATAAAAGAAGGGAATGTCATTTACCCATCCATCAGCCCACTCTTAATCTCAATGCACTTCAGCACTCATATAGAAATACAGATTTGTATGTATGTGTGCCTCTGTATGTGCCTACATATGTGGGTATGTATTATAGATTTTATGCAGCTATAATTATTACAGATATTTATTACAGTCATAAATATGCCTACAAAGTGTCTGGAATGTTAGGAAGTGAAGCAAGAGACACACTTTCAGATGTAGGAAATTGTGATGGTATTTTACAATAACTTATCCAAACCCAAGCTATTGATTCCTTTCTCTCTTTTGATCCCCCACCTCACCCCCTCCGTGTCCTGCAGCTACCCAAATGTTCTTTTCTGCAGCCTTCTCATCTCAGGGCAAACATATTCTTTGTCTTAGAAAGGTTTCTCAGAACCCTTAATGTCCTAGGCTCTTTTCATTGTCCACATCCACTTAATCTGCATACCTGGTTGCTGTAGCTCTTGGATATGTCCAGAAGTTAGCCAGTTCTAAACACCTGTGTTGGTGCCTCACCCACCCCAGCTGTGGTCACCTCCAGTCTGACCATGGCAGTAACCTCACTTCTTCTCTGTTTCCATATGCTGCAAATTCTATAACTACTCAGCTACTACCGGAGGAATCCTTGTGGAAGATAAACCATTTCCCATCTTCCCTCTTCTTGGCATTGTCAGTGATGCTCCATCTTCCATTGGTAGCTACATTCAGGGTCCTGTGGGTTATGCCATTTCCTAATACTCTTCTTCCTCTCCATTCTCTCAGCTGACAAGTGCTCTCTGAGTGATGTGGTTGAACATCTCCTGACCTGAAATACTCGGGAGCAGTGCCCTAGAATATTTGCATAGACCGTGCCAGTTGAGTATCTATCACCCCAAAATCTGACATTGAAGCATTTTAGAATTGTGGACTAGAGATACCCAAGCTGAACAGCAGAAGTTGCTTTCTTCCAATATTTACAGTGGTTTTCCTGGTAATGGTCCTCCAATCAAAGGTATCCTGTGAGATACTTAATTTTTCATGCTATGTTTGGTGTACGTATTTCAGACCTTGTTAGCAGATCCTAGAGCAGTGTCTCATGGTGGCCTGTATCGTTAGGAGTAGGTGTAATCTTCCTCTGGGTGACCCTGACAAAATTTATTTCAAAGGATTAGAAAAGATGGGGCCAATTGCAATCTTACCTGGATTGTCCTGTACAGGCAATAATGTACATATAAAATGTACTGGGAGTCTATATGTTCCTTTTCTAGATCCTGTGGGCATAGTAGGGGCTTCAGGAGTGTGGACATGATTGACTGAGAGATGCACAGGGAATCGCTAAAGGGGAGAGATGATGTCAGTGGTCATCCTGGCTTTTGGTTCGTCTGGTATAAAGAAGTTCTTTCTCAGACTCACTAATGATGATACTTCTGCCTGACTCTGCTTCAGTCTAGATGCAGTTCAGGAGGAGACTCTTCTGAAATGAAGGTGACCTGTGTCAATACTAAATAAATTCAGTGGCATTTAGTGCCATCTCTACATACAATGCTGAGTAGCTTGCTTATCTATTTATTTATTTATTTATTTGTTTATTATTTATTTATTTATTTGGAGTTCTTTTGAAAAGCATATTTGAATTCATTGCATCAGAACAATGATTTTGATCACACCTTCTCTCTTGTGTTGACTTTGCTCCTCAAGCACGCTTCTAACAAAGGAGCATAGCTTCCAGATTTGTAAACTGCCACCTTATTATCCCATTAGTCAATTACAGCTGCTCAAGAGCAGGGTAAGTGACAGAGTACAGCCATTTATCTGCTGTTGGCATAGCCTTGTTCCGCACACCGTCAAGCTGTTTCAGTTCAATGACAGGACTTTTGCATGTATTTCCGAGCACTTAACTGGTGACCTGAATTGGTACTGTCTTCCTCAGCATCACTTGTAAAGCTGAGTTGGAGTCCTGATTAGCAAAACTGATTCCAATTAGGAAAGGCAACCTGTTTTCAAGGGGCTAGAAGGCCCCATATAGCAGTACAGGTCAAATTTGGGACAATTACACACACACACACACACACACACACACACACACAGCAGGATGATGGAGATCTATCTAACACACTAGTAGATCAGGAAATCTTTGTTAAATGCATTTCAGTGTAAGTTCAAAGTGCAGGAAAAAAAATGCAGCCCACTGAAGTTTGCTTGACTTTCGGTGATCCTTGTAGATAAAGAGGTTTCATGTAAATGCCCCACCATTCCAAGCTCACTGAGAAACTTGACATTTGGACTCTGTGGGTGAAGAGGGAGCTGCAGGCATGAGAGCAGGGGGCTGTGTCAGCATCACAAGGAAAGTATCTTGGTGAAAGGAGCACTGTGGGTAATGGAAAATAATTGGTCTGTTCTTCTTGTTCTTCCTGCTAAGGGCAAGAGTTATTATGGCAGTGTTTGTATTGCAAGGAAAAAACAGGCCACAAAAAGAGAAAGAGTTGGCCTGGATGTGGTGTCACACACCTTTAATCCCAGCGCTCAGGAGGCAGAGGCAGGTGGATTCCTGTGAGTTCAAGGCCAGCCTGGTCCTCAGAGTGAGTTCCAAGACAGCCAGGGCTACACCTGTCTCCAAAAAGAAAGGAAAGGAGTTGAGTGATCAAGTGGATGCTGGTTCTGAGGAGATGAGATGAGGTATTGGAGGCCCTGTCAGCTTCAATTTGTTCCTACTTTCAGTCTTATTGATGCACTTGAGGAACTGTTGGTACCAGCTAAATAACTACAGACCTGAAATGACAAAGCCCAGTTCATTCTGAGCAGCATTAATACTTGTAGACGTGGTTCAGTTTTCTTGAGCTCCCAGGGTACTGTACCAACTAGAGAGTAAACATGGCCCTGCTTCCTCTGACTTTAAGCTCAGGAGTGTGATCCTCCTGTCCCCTAGCCAATGCAAAATCAGAATCTCTCAGTCTTGTTCATATATTGGGCCTGAAAATGCCTTCTAGCCAGGAATTGCCTGTGCATTACAAGAATTTTAGCAGCATCTCTGGAACCTACCTGCCTCCAACCATGACAACCTCAACACTGTGTGTGTGTGTGTGTGTGTGTGTGTGTGTGTGTGTGTGTGTATGTGTGTAATTGTCCCAAGTTTGACCTGAACTGCCAAAGACCCCCCTGGGATTAGAAAATCACTCCAAATTTTTCATTGTCAATGGCTAATATTTTTGATAGTATTCATATACAAGACTTTTGATGTATATTTGACAAACATTAGTGAGAAATAATGTTAGTCAAATAAGGCAGTGTTGGTATAACTGTTCCTTAGTTTATTTGGAAGGCTCTGGTCTTTTTTCACTTCTCAAAGTTACTTAAAATGACCTTCTAAGGGAAAAAAATTGTTTTGTTTATATAAGAACTGTTAGAGTCCAGCTATAGGTTTCTCTAAGGAAGCTGGGTAATTAACTTATATCACCATTGTGATCCATGAGGCAGAGCAGTGAGACTGTTGCCCTTTCCTCTGGAGCTACAGCTCTGATGATGATATCATACCTTTGGCATATTGCTGTCCTTCCATAAAACAAGACCACTGAGAGCAGGGTTATTTTTAGATGCTGTTTTCTGAGGATGGAAGGAAAGTAGACACATATATTTCCTCGGCAATATCCAAAAATAGTATACTACATGGACCACTTCGTGAACAATCATGGAGTTGGGGATTAATAGTGGTTTCCAACTTCAGAAGCCTCCATCTCACTGTGAGGATAAAATACTTGTGCTGTTATGTCCATCAAAGTCTTACTGGATTCCCCAGAGCGGGGCTCTAGGCAAATCCTTGGAGATATGAAATCACTGGAGAAAACAACTTGAGGTCTCCAAGGAAATTATGGTCTGTTGGCTATTGATTTCAATTAAAATGTCACTTCCAACACAAGTTGTAGTGCAAGGAAACTCATAAGCCAAATGCGTTGGCCACATGTTTTTAATGAATTCACTGTATGCATTTTAAACACTTGACATGGCTCAGTGAGGAAGAAGTTCTTGTCACAAAACCTTGATGGCCAGGGTTTGATCTCTAGAACCTACAGTGGAGAGACTTGATTCTTGTTCTTCTCGAACCTCTACATGTTTACCCCTGCCTACTCATAACACACATACCAACCACCACCACCACCACCAATTAAAAATTGTGTATTAGTTACATTATTAATCAAGGTCATGAGCAGAAGTGTCTGAAATTTCCAAGAAACTATGGGTCTAGTAAAATAGGATTTCCTTTCTCACTTTCCAGAATGTTTGTAGCTCAAAGATGAGGCGTAGGCTTCATGAGCCCCACCATGTTCCACCATATTAAACACATGGCATCCATTTTGAGTTTAAAGGTTGCTGCTCCAGTTCCCAGCTACCACAACTACATTGCATACCATAGAAAAAGAACAGAGGAGGACCCTTCCCTTTGTAGACAATTCTTGGAACTTTTACCTTTTACCATTTCTCACGTGGCTGCAGCGACTCCTGTAAGCATCCACTATGGCTAGACATATATGTTTGGCTCAACCATATATTACCTCTGAGAATGATTGAATCATTTATTGTGGAAGGAACATACATGTGGAGAGGCTGGGGTTGGTACTGCTTAAGGCAGCAGAAAGTGCCAGATGACAACAGCAATCACATCAAGGCCATGTGGCAGTTAGAGATGGCAAAGGAGAAGAAGGAGACTGTGCAGATGCTTTGGCTGGGCATGGTGCTGTGCACTTGTAGTACTTGGGGGTTTGGAGGTAGCCTCTGCTAAATAGGAGTTTGAGGCTATCTCCAACAACACAAGACCCTTTATCAACACCCCCTCATACATCTAAAATATGTAACTTAGATAAGCAGAGAAGTAAGTATGGATGACAGTACAGAGAAAGGCTGACGTCTGGCTTCCTTTGGGGCCAAGGTTCAAGGGCTATAAGCTATAAGACACGAGAGCAGCATACAATGAAAATGACTTTACGGTTATCTATGCAAAACTGCAGTTGTTTGCCACGCATGGTACTGTAAATTTGCTGATTTTTTTTGCTTTTAATGTGTTCTTACAAATAATTATTCAGAATAATGCCACTATAGTTAAATAAAGTCACCTTACACTGTTATAATAATCTAACTTGTGGGTATTTGATCAAAAGGAGAAGTCAGCTAAGCAAAATGGGAGATTATTGAATGGGAAGAGAAAAAAGACTGGAGGTGAACCTGGAACTATGTTATGCTTCCTATTAAGTCCGAAGCTATTTTTTTGGTAGACTGAATACAGTATGTTCTTTCTTTGTGGAGGCAGGATAAAGAGATATCACAGTTATATAAATATTCTGGATGAACAGATAGGCCTACCTACAGAATTAGCAGGGGATGTTTTAGAAATCTGAGACCTACAGCAAAGAGGTCCTATGCTCTCAAGAATAAAACCAGCAGTATTGTTATATGTTAGAAACAAAGACTTTTTTCATGAGAAGAAAGTGTCCTTGGTGTGGGGTTGCATTTCCAATGGCCTATGTCTTCTGTGACTTGTGTTCTTTCTTTATGGGTACAAGCTTGAGGCAGGGACAGACTAGCTAACTGCTCAAAAGCCTCATAGACAGTGAGTCCAAAGTTGATGTTCCAACTCTGGCCATCTGATAGAAGGTTCTAAGCTTTTCTCTCTTTCATGTTCTGGTCAAAAGCTTTTAACCTCTATCTTATATTACATGGGTTCTCCTGCCAGAAAGATCGAAGCTTTTGAATAATTTTTGCCCATTTCTGTACCACCACATAGTATTGAGGATGGCTACCTTCTGAAGTTGATAACTAATTCATAACTAACGGATAAAACTTTGATAATTAATTGACTTGTTTGGATTAAGATAAGTGACAGAGAGCTAAGCTTCCCACAAGGCTTTGCCCATCAGTGCTTGGCAGCTGGCTCAGTATCTTGCTTCGATCTCTCAAGTTGAATTTGCCTTTAGAATTTAACTGTTTTTGTTCTCAGGCCACTTTGAAATGGAATTAGACATACTTGTGTAGTGTCACAAGCTCAGTATTTACTACATCCTGAGACCTAGCTAAATTTTCCTTGATATGAGAATAGCCACAATCACTTTTTTGTGGGTCTTAGTCAGTAGCCACCAACTATTTGTGGCCTGGAATTAAGAGCCAGGTCAGTTGTGGAGTGTGTCTATTGGAGCCCCCATAGAGGCAGAGAAACAAGCAACCACTAGAGCCCTGGTGAACAGCATTCTCCGTGAGCCACTCTAGAGTAGATTCAGGAAGTTTAATTCTTGCAAGGCCCAAGTCATTTCATGCCAAGGCCAGCTCTCTCTAAAATAGAACTTTGGATCTAATGGATTGTCTCTTTTGTTTTGTTCTCTAAACATGTGCTAAGTATTTAACAAATGCACTGTCTCTCTCCTGGTTTATCACAACGCTATGACGAGTATATGATCAGATCCACCAAGTGAGCCCCAAAATCTCATGGATCCATGCAAATATCATTCAGTTGAGGTTGTTTTCACTGGTCTTGAAAACAGGCCCACTGGACTCAGACTTAAAGCACTTACTGCTTTTTCTTTACACCTCCTATCAGCCCTTGATTAATGATCAAAGGATCATTGTCTGGTACAGAAGACCACAGGAGTTCTGGCTTTCCTGGGAAAGCAGGAATTGGGAAAACTCCAAGTGTGTCAAAAGGCAAAGGTAATGTTGTCATAGGGGAGCCTCCAAAGAAAAGTTCAGATACCTCTCATTTGTGATTAGTTATCAGAAGAAACGGAGGCAGAGCAGGAGAGAAATGCGGAGGGGCCTAAGAGGCAGTTTGGGCAAGCATTCCTCCGTCATACCTAGAACCAGGATGTACACGTTCCCTTGTCCTGAAGAGCTAGCACGTGAACTTGTAGGAGGTTGAGGTCCTCTTTATTGTATCTCAAAACTGACAATTCTAAATCTTGTTTCCTTCGCTGATACTTTTCACTTTAAGGGAAATAAAAATCTATTTTAGGGTTCCTTCCTCCTCCCTTGCCACTGCTAATGTCAATATTGCCAGAACGACTTCAGACTTTAGACATTAAGAAACGTTGAGTTAATATAACAATTTGATGTTGTTGTAAAATTTACATGTGGATCTTTAGGCAAGCTCCATCTTTTAATATTTACTTAAAATATTTGCTTTTGCATGTATATCTGGCCATTTGTAGGAATGCGTTGAAGACGGGTGTTGATTTATTTGCTTCATTCTTGGGTGGATAATGTTGACTATACTGAAGTGTATTAGAGAGCCATTCTATTACCTGTTCCTTATTCTGAAGTCTGTGGTAGCTGGGCTCTGCCGTGATAATTATTCTGTGGGCTTCAGCAATGTCTAACTGGATGTTTTCTAAATAACAACTCTATGTAGATAAGTTTTTTTAGATAAGTCTCTAATGTAGCACTCAGGGGGGAGAAATCAGGAGACCCGAATTAACGGAGGAAACCACTTTTGTGTTGCGTTTTGATCCATTTAAGCTAAACTGATTAGCACTTTTTGAAAAGCAAATCTAAATCCTTGTGCTAATCAAGGGAAATTGAGCCATGCTGTTATTCCGTGTTGTTCCCGAGCCAGTGAGAAGCAGCATGCGCCCTTTTTATTTTATTTTTTATTAATCACTCAGCATATAGCTGGGTTCGGTACCCACCTCCTCCCTCAACAAACGACTCTCCTCGGTGCTTGTTTAATAAAACTGCACAGCGGGGGAATATTGGAGTGTTAGTAGGATTCAAGGAAGTTCATTCCGGTGCAGTAGATGATTGGGGGAGTGCTTTTGCTTGGGGGGAATGGTCTGTTTCAAGCACGATGTTAAGAAAAGCGTGAAGCCGGTTGCACACACGTGACTCAACTAGAACACAACTAGAAAGCAGGCTTGTCTGTTTTCTGTTGCTCAGTGGCTCTTTGTCAGTGGATGGACCCGCTGCCCACATCAAGTCTTCACTGCTGATAAGTTCTTTCAAGTAAAGGCTCAGTACTTATCCCTATCCACCCCAAGTAGATGCAGACTATAGGGACCAGGTAGACTTACTGTGTATGTAAATCCATTCTTTCCTAAGCATTGATATCACAGGGGTCTGTGCCATTCATTTCTCCTGTAACCTCCACCCCCTACAATTCCATTCTTTATTGGCAGTAATTAAGAAGGAGACATTCTTTTTTTGTTTTCAGGCTGTCTGGTATGGAACAGCAGATACCAGAGAATGAGGTGGGGAATGGAAAGGGAGGTATAATAATATTTAGCTTTATTCCTTTCATGCCTAACCAGAGTTGAGGAATTTTTAGAGCAGAATTGTGTTGTTTCAGGGATATGTCCAGTTCTCAGCTGGAGTTACTTATTAACCTCTACTTGCATAAGCAGACACTTCTGAGACTCTGAAGATACATGGAGAAAGAAATCTTACCTTGCTCTCACCCTCTCCCAGGCTCCAAATGCTTCTCATAAGTGAACCGAGAGGCTGGGAAGCTCCCAGATGTGAAGGCAGAAGCAGTTTGCACCTTTCTGCTATGAAATCTTTGAACTTGTCACACGGATGACAACTTCACATGATTCAGATTTTTCAATGCACATTCAAGGCTGCAGCTCACCTGCAGTACCTATTAGAGTACCCTGTACTCCAGCTAGTCTAAGGTCTCTGCAAAGACTCTTCGTACCAGCTCCCTGCATGGCTCCCTAGCAGTTTAAACCCTTTCCAGGTGGCTGCCGCTAGCAGGTACACATGGCAAGAACTACCCCTGGCAAGAGCCATTTGCTGGTTGTGATAGTTGGGAAGGGTCTCCAAAGCCAGAAATGAATATCAGTAGACATTCTCGTTAGCACAGAGCCTGCGCGGGCCCACGGGTTAATCCTAGCTTGTGTGCATGGCTGATGAATGTTCTGTAGCTGTGATCATCTCAATGGGCTTTTATTGCTGTTTTCTCTGGCTGCGCCTTTAGGAGAAAAAGGCTGAGCACTGTCCACTGAAGAGTGATTTCTGAAATCACTTGGAAATGGTTGTAATCTTACGAGTGGCCACACAAAGGTCATGGGAAGCAGAAATTGGCCTGGATACAGTGCAGATCACATATACAACCTTCAATGTCAGTATCCCTGGCCCCACTCCCCCTTAAATGCTACAAACCTAGGACTATTTTTAAAAGTTCCAGGACTTAGAAAGCTTTATATCACCTTTTCTAGACCTTTGCTTACAGAAGACAAAACTTCTTGGCAAGTTAACCCAGATTAGGTTACTTGTGTGAACAATTAATATTGTCTTATTGTTTTTGTTGCTGGAATAAAACGCCATGACCATAAACAGCTTGGGGAGGAAGGCGTTTATTTCAGCTTACAAGTCTCAGCTCACACTCCATTGTGGAGGGAAATCAAGGTAAGAACTCAAACAGGGCAGGAACCTGGAGGTAGAAGCTGGTGCAGAGGCTGCAGAGGATTGCTGCTTGCTCCTCATGGCTCCTCCTCATTGCTTGCTCACCCCGCTTTCTTACACCATCCGAGACAATGTATAGGGTCCAGGGGTTGCACTACCTCCAGGGAGGTAGACCTTCATTTCTTCAATCATCAATTGAGAAAATGTACCACAGGCTTGCCCAGAGGCTAATTTGGTAGAGGTACTTTCTCAATTGAGAGTCCTACCTTCCAGATGACACCAGTCGGGGTCAATGTGCCATGAAACTAGCCAATATCCTATAGTACTCTGTCATATTTCTGCCTTTTTTTTTGACCCTTGGCATTGTATGGGCCTGGGCCTTCCTTTGTTCTTAGACAACAAACTATACAAAGTGTAGTATATCAGTTCTGTTAGACATAGAGAACCTAAATTCCTGTCTGGCACTAAGGAACTGATAGAGTAGCCTGTTTGTGCAGGAAATTAATTGACTTCTTGGGTTCCTCTCAGGTTCAGTGTCAGACTTGGTCCCTGTTCTCCCTATCATCCAATCAGCCTACCTACCTGTTTGCCACTTAAGCTAAACAACGGCAAATTTAGCTCGCTTTGGATTCCTTGGGTTGCCGTGTTCTTACTAGGCTGTCACACTAAACATGCTGTGCCATGGTAGAAATTTTTTGCAAGGCGTATCACTGCATGGCTTTAGTCAAGTTTTTTTATCAGTATAAGGTTTGTGAAAATGCATTCACTTCAGTTGGCCCTTCATCTCTGGGAGGAAAATGTGCCTGTGTTTCTTGCCACTTGGGAGGAGCTGTGGGTGTGGGTTTTTTGTGTTTACTTCAGCTTTTCAGAGTAGCCTCAACCATAAAATCATTGCCAGCCATTGGAAGGTAGAAGACATAGTGTCCCACTGACATTTTCTTTTTCTGTTTCAAGATAAACAATGACCTGGGCTTTTAGGGACAGGCTGCTTAGATGTGTTTGGAGTTCCCCAGTAGAATCTTTGTAACCATAAAAATTGCTTTGTGATTGGTACCCAATCATTGCCTTACAACTGGCTTCAGATCTGAAACCACAGGAGTATTTTGAACTCTGAGACTCAAGTAGCCTGACTCCTAAGTCACTGTGACAGAGTCAACACCCATGATCATTTCTGTGAGGCTGTGATGTAATAGCTTTTAAATGAATGGTAAATGCTGGCCAGCTCTGCTATCAAGCCTGAGACTCATTCATGAATTCATTCATTCTCCTTCTACATGGGGAGCCACAGTATAAACTAGGCAGTGCTCCATAGTGGGAGATAGAGCAATGAACTGGCTCCTGAGTCACAAGCTTTTTGTCTTTGAAGTGCCAGATAACATTTTACACCCGGTGGGCTTTACTGTACCTAATGTAGCTATTGCACTCAGCTGGGGCTTGCATAGCAGCAGATAGAACAACAATAAAGTGAAGGTTGCTGGATTCCAATGAAAGTTGATTTATAAAAGCAGGTAACACATGGAGGTTACCACCCCTGCTTCAGAGCACAGCCTGCTCTGGCTGCATGAACACTGTCATCATCTACACCGAATTCTCACCAGGTACTATGTTTATCATGCGAATACGTGCTCCTAAAGAACACCTCATTCAATGAGAATCAGTCAGTACAGTTGAAAGCTTAGGTTCTTCAAGGGGAAGACTCATTAATGGGGGCTGGGATGAGAGCCCACTGGGTAAAGTGCTTGCCTTGCAAGCATGAGAGCCCAAGTTTGATCTCCAGATCCCACATGAAATAAAACTTGCTATAGTGCCGTGTGCTCTTATAAAACCAGAGCCAAAGTAAAGATAGGGAGTTGTCTGGGACTGGCTGGCCATTAAGTCTGGCCCACTTGTTGAGCTCCCGTCCTGTGAGAGACTTACTTCAAAAACAAGGTGAAGGGCCTAATGAGTCATGGCCCCCAAAGCTGGCTTCCGGCCTCCAAATGAATGCACACACACAAGCACAGATATTTTACCACATCTATACACAAACATACATGAACTGCTTAGAATCCTGAAAAGGTTAAGATGTCAGTAAAGTCAACAGAAAGTTACGTCAAATGAATGGGTATTCTGATATATTTTAAAATGTGCGACCTATTCCTTGTTTACTAATTATGGACTGTATTTTCTAGGTCTTCAGCATTCACAAGAACGTTCTGTAGCTTTAGCTTCTGATGAATTGACCATTCCCTTAGAGCCATGAAGGCAATATGAAAACCTGTCACTAGCTAGAACACTCTGTCCCTTTACCTACGAGCTCCATCAATAATTTAAAGGAACAACTTATTCATGAGTTCTGTCAGGTCAGCATATTAGTCACGGATCTGCCTTTGGCAAGCGAGGTGGCCATTCATTGCTCTGATGGCTTGGCACGTTGATTTGGGGCAAATGAAGCTGATGTGGTAATCATGGATCTAGGTACAGGTTGTGACTTAAAAGCCTCATTAGGTGAATGGCTGGATGCCTCCGGAAAGGTGTACTTGCTAGTACAGTATTACTACTTGTTTGCATTATAGTAGTTATCAAACATTCCTGCACAATGAGGGGCATTCGTTTCTGATTCCGTATAAAGTACCACCAGCTCAGAAACCAATTCTGTGCTTATAGGCAATGTTCCGCTAACATTTTATTTGTAAACTAATATGAGTTTCCAAATGTGTAGAAAACTGGAAAGAACTGTCTGATGGACATCAATAGGGCTTATGGATTTTGAATCCAGGAGAAAGGGGAGGAGGGAGGTAGGAAGGGGAAGGAAGAGAAGGGAAGGAAAGGGAAGGGAGGGGAGGGGAGGAATGGGACGGGACGGGACGGGACGGGACGGGACGGGACTCTTTCAGTGAGTCTGTGGAATCATTTAGTGAGTAAATATTCCTGCTATCAAGCCCAGTGAGCTGAGTTCTATCTGTAGGATCCACATGGTGGAAGGAGAGAACTAACTGGTTCAGGCTATCCTCTGTCCTCTGATACACAAACTGTAGCACACACACACACCTCTCCCTCCCCCCCTCAACCAAACATATAATAGTAAATAAAATGTAATAAAATACAGGGTCCTAAAAGGCTGAAGTTGACCCCAAACATACTGTGTAGCTGCGACTGGCCTTCAATTCCTGATTCTTCTTCTGCCTCCAACCCCTTAGTGCCAAGATTAAGGGAATCTGCCACCATGTCTGGCTTTCAACTTTGTTTTTAAAGAGACAATCTTCTGTCAACTAGTTTTCCTTACTGTTGCAGACTCACCCTGGCCTCCCTTTACAGTAAGCAAACTCATCACCAGTAATTGCTGCGGGGGTAGGGGGGAGTTGGACAGGGCTGGCGTTTCCCACATGTTGCTAAGAAACAGAGCCCTCAGATGCCCTTTAGAACTGTGGAGGTCTGTCTTTCTGGTGGTCTAATTCTGCTTACTTGCTGCATAGCAAAGCGTCCAGCGTTTTTTGGTTTTTGTTTTTTTTCTTTTTTCTTTTTTCTTTTTTCTTTTTTCTTTTTTTTTTTGTTCTCCCGGTCTACTTCCTCCCACTAGCCAACACCAAGTACCATATAGATGTCAGGAAGAATGTACTAGCTGGGGCATGAGACAGGCTCTTCCAGGATGCAGCCTCTCAAGCGCCTGAACTTCTGGAAAGAATGATTGAGGGTGGGAAGAAACTGTTTGACGTCTAACCGCAAAGGAAGAATTAGTCTCATGCCCCTCTCTGGTTTCGTTTCATTCTGCATCCTGTATAGTGTATGAGGAACAACAGTGACGTGAAACAGGAGTTATTTCTCCTCATAAGATTCGGTCACAATTGAATGGTGATCACAACTCTGCAGGGATGACAGGGTTAGGAGTACTAACTATACCTTCTTTTAGCTGCCATCCAAGCTCTGAAAAATCCTACAAGCTATCCGTCCTCCAGTGTTTAATTTCCCACTCTATCTCAGGACAGAATATGTGCTTACCCTGTTGTCTTCTGGCTGTTTTCCTTCTCTGGCCTATGGTCTATGAGATAAAGCCAGCCGCCCCACTTAGTATGAAAGACTTAAAGAAGCATTGTGCTCCATTCTCCTTGCTGTTCTCTCTGCCATGAAAATAGTTATATTTTTGAGGCAAGGAAGGTTCTGCGTTGCCTGGGTCCCATAGAAAACATGTAGACTATAGCCTTCAACATAACTTCTATGGCTGTGAGAAAGGGGCTCATTGGTTACTGCAGCTTAAGTTAACCCAGACTGCCTAGCACACCATTTGTATCATACTCCATGCTAATATTTCTCGTTTGGCACTAGAGTCATTACAATTATGTAAACGCCATTCCCTGCCATGATGGCTCACAGATTAATATCTTAGAAAACAATTTCCCAGAAGGAGGGTTGATTGTGTTCTACTACTGTCCTGAAGGTGGAGATTTACTAGGCTCCTGTATCTATCCTAATAAATGCACTGGATCCTGCAAGAAACCACCATTGTTGTACCCTGTGACCTGAACCTCGCCTTTGGTGTAACCTACCAAGCCCTCCCAGTGGATTGCTCACTTCCTCTGGATTGTCATAGTTAGGCTGGTTTTCAGAAGCATTACTATAAAATTTCCCACGGAGAAATTTCAACACAGAGAGGCTTTTTGATCTCTTTAAATAAAACGGTTAAAGAAAGGTCTCGTGGGCATAGTTTTCCTCTTCAGGTACAGACTCCTGTGGAAGTATTTGCATTTGGATTGCGGATCTAATTTTTTTTTCCCCACCTCAGCTCTACCATAGTTGCGTTATAGTGGAAACAAGGGTCAGTGTGTGGGTCACACCCACCAGTGCCCTCTGGGCTCATGAACGTAGCTCACTTCCCTTCCCCGCTTTGGGACTTTTCCTGGGTGGTGCCTCCAACTATTTAGCCCTCCCTACATCTGGTTCATAATTCATTATGTGACCTTCCTTTGGGAAGGCAACAAAAAACTCAGCAAGTCCAGCAGCCCTGGCCTCTGGTTACTGAAGTCATTTAGGACAGAGGTGAGCCCGCAAAGGGAAAGCCTTGAGCAAATATGACAACAAAGGCTCTAATTAAAATCTAAGGTCTCCGAGACACTGAGTCATTAGAGCTGGAATACCCAAGTCTCTGTGACATGTACCGGCATCATGGTTAGTTCTGTGTCCAAACCAGTGACTATTTTTAGAGACATCAGCTCCAGCTGACCATATAGTTTTCCTGTTTTTCTGTCATCCGCTTTCCCACAAACAGGGAGATCAAATGTCTATGAATGCTTGTGACATCTGTATATAAGTTTGGTTGTTGCTTCTTAGTGTTCGGATTTTAGTACCTTAGAAGGTACTATGACATTGCTCAGCAAGTTTTCATGGAATGAAGAATGAATGGCAAACAGAAAAAAAAAAAAAGTTAGTGTTTAATTTTGCATCAGCCTTTAATCCTTTACTGTTAGCTTTGTATCTTATTAGGAAAAAGATTAAGAGAAAGCCCAAGTTAAGATCTTTTATATTGAGGTGATGCACCGTATCCTACATTTCCTGTATTATTACTGCCATTTACATTTTTTTTGTTTTTAAGGTATAGTGTTCATCCAGGCTTTTTTCTCTGTATAGCTCAGGCTGGCCTTGAATTTAGTATGTAGGTAAGGTTGGTCTTGGACTACTGATCCTCTTACTTCCTTAATGCTGGGATTATAGAATTATAGAGCATAGCCACTGAGCCTGGCTTCCTATATATTTACTTCTGTTATCAGGGAGAAAAGCCTTTTAAGAAATAGCAAATTGGGGCTGGACAGGTACTCCGTATTTAAGAGCATCTGAACCGTAATTTTATTCCCAGCATCCATACACAGCAGCTCATAACCAACTGTAAGTCAATATCTGATGTCAGTGTTCTCTTCTGGCCTCAGACACTTAGCACTCGGCCCTTACATGACACAGGTATGTACATTCACCCAGGGACGATACTCCTACATGTAAAACAAAAATAAACCTTTAAAAAAAAGAAAGAAAGAAAAGAATACACCAAATTACCAAACCCTACTTATCAACAAAGCCTGAAAGGTTGGCACTTGTTTTGTTAAAGCACTTTTTCTAAGATTCTATCGTGAATCTCTGGTCCGTTAGTGAAATCTGTTTTTAAAATAAATTTGAAGCTTCTGCAATAACCAGTTCTGTGCTACTTCCTATTTCTGATCCTGAGTTCTCAATTTCCCTGTGCTCTTTTGCAATCTCTCCTAACCCTTCTATGCATGCGCCCCTCCTTCCCTGCCTGTAAATCCTATCATTCTTTAAAATTCATTTCAAGTGTCATTTCCTCTGGATACACCCCTCATGAATTAGATGCTTCTCTATCTTAGCACACCCTGATGCTCTCTGAGTACACTTCCAGCACATCCTATTTATCACTCTTTATTGTGCCTGTTTGATCAATGGTTAGATGATTAAACTCTTAGTGCCTCCAGGCCAAGGCTTGAATATTACTCATCTCTGCATGGTGGGCATCTCGTGGAGTGTCTTGGCACCAATAGGTGCTTAGAATATTTCCTGCTTGAATTCACTCCTGTGCTTTATGTTCTAAAAACAGCTTGTTAGGCAGTAGCATCGTCCTTACTGCAGCCAGTGGCCCTGTTAGCTGTCTGGAAAGTTGAAAGAGAGGCTTCTTCCACCAGTTTCAGCAGCCACCGTGGCCCCTGACTACTACTGGCCTGAGAAGAAAGGCCAGGTGAACAGTCCTGATAACACTACTCTCTAGACCTATTCACTGCTCAGAGATTCCACCGCACAGTGTCTCTGGGGTTAGGATTCTCATGCATGGGAAATTTGTGAGAACACCGTCATGCCATAGAGTCGACTCTAACACTCTAAATTGCTGGATTTGAAGATACACCCCAACACTTAGGAGGCAGAGGCAGGGCTATCATGTTGAAAACCAGTCTGGGCTATAGAGCAACCCCATCTTAGAAAACCAAGGCTTGGACGTATGGCTAGGTATAGAGCACATGACTGGGGTGTTTAAGAATGTAGAATTCCATCCGGTTTTCTGAGCCCTGAACTAGACATACATGTCCTGTCAGTTGTGTTCTCTGCCTCAGAATTTTATGTGTGTATGTTTGCCAATCTTAGAAGTTGGTTATTAGACGAAATATTTAAAAATTTTAAAAATACAATAACAGTATAATATTACTATGTATTTATCTTCCATTTTACAAATAATACAATTAAGATTTTAAAAAAATTTTAATAAAATACAATCAATACATTGTACAAAAGTCAATGTTTCTTTAATATATCACAGTTAGCAGCTCTCCAGAATAACATAGAAATATTAAGATGGGTGCTCCATTAAGGTAGATGCCACAGAGAGCATAGGACTCCACTTTCATTTTGTAAATTAGACAATCCTTAGCACAGTGTTACTCTTGGTTCTTACCTATAGCTGTGCAATCACAGAGCTGGGTAAAATGTTGTGATGTACCAATTAAGAAGAGCCTATGTTGTTTTTTATTTTAATTTTTTATCCACAAGTTCAGTAAATTACAACTTGATTGTCTGAGTAAACACTGCTACCTGCTGTGTCTGCCTTGTTGTCGAACAGAGCTCTGCATGCAAATCAGCAGCAGTTTGTAATTCCCAGTATGGCACACTATACTTTTCCCATAACTTAAATTTCTCGTCTCCATCACCGGAAAACAGATTGAGACAAAAGGTATGGATGGTCCTTTCTTGTATCCCTTGCCGCAGTCCTTCGGTTCCAGGCCATGATGCCCATGGCTGCCCTAGAGGAGGTGTGATGGAAACACCTGGGCATGCCCCATCATCCCTGTGCTCTCACAAAGATTTTAGCAGTATGCAACCTAATGAAGATGGAGAAAATGCCAACTCATTTTCTCCTGGGTATTCAAAATTATCTGTGGACCGGAATATAATAAACCATTCGTATGCTCAAGTAACCGTGGCCCTTCCATGAGGTCCTGCTCTTGTGTACTGTGTATGGTTCACTGTTAGATAATTTTAACGTCCAATAAAATCTGGCTTGAATAAATTAGAATACATTTGCAAATTAGTTGGTTAATTAGATTTTAGACATCTCTGGGGGGCTGAGCTGAAACAGATGTGTGCAAAAAAGCCCCTTGCTGGGTGAGGGATGTGCGCTTCTGACTGGGTTTTCTGAAGGAAGAGTCCGTCACTCCATCCTGTTGTTTAGTGTCAGAGTGTTCCAGTAAATACATTCCTGCAGAGCTTCGCAGAACTGTGCTCTTCTCTAGAGCCGATTGTCAGAGGGAAAGGACCCACAGTTGCCTCTGTCACTAAGCATTGCCCTGTGAAATAAGCGTGGGCTCTTAAATTTCCTTTGAAAGATAAGTTATTATATTTCATTGTTTTAACATTGGCTTCCTATGTGTGTTAAGAAAAATTAGCCACTGTGCAAATAGTCATGACTGGTTGGGTCATCTTCAAGATGAGGTGCCTTTTAAGTTTTCTAAATCTGATTGTAGTTGAGCAAAGAACAAAGTTTAAAAGTACAGAAATGGCATTTTCCTTTAAGATCAGGGATTCTCAAGCTGGAGGCCATTCTTGCTGAACAGACCGCACTTCACATTACATCTTGCTTTACCGTTCGAATTTAAAATACAACTGTTTTTTCTTTTCCTAAATCTTAAAAAGTAATTCATTATCTGAACGACAGTTGTATTTGATGTAGCTTTCACCTACCTTCCAAAAGTACCAATGACCCAAAGCCTACTTTCGGGATGGGGGAAGATACACAGATGAAGGATGGATGGATGGATGGATGGATGGATGGATGGATAGATAGATAGATAGATAGATAGATAGATAGATAGATAGATATAGATAGATGATAGATCATATAGAGAGATACATAGAGGATAGATAGAGATGGAGTGATAGATGACTGATTGAGAGATGATAAATTGATAGATGATAGTAGTAGATAGATAGATAGATAGATAGATAGATGGATAGATACATGATAGATGAAATAGAGAGATACATAAATGATTGGTAGATGATAGATGATTGATAGATGATAGATTGATTGATAGAGGCTAGATGGATGGATTGATTGATAGATGATAGAGAGACAGAGATAGATGATTGATTGATAGATGATAAAAGATGATAGATAGATAGACATGTCTATTAATATGAGAAAAAAATGAATACATATGACTATAGTATTGAAATCCTGCTTTCTGTATTCACATAGAAATCCCTAAAATGTAGCATAATCAAATGAGATTATATTTAAATCAGGAATTCCTGTACTAGTGATTTTTATGTTCAACATAAAGATAACGGATACTGTAAAATGTAGTGTTCCATTGAAAATGAGCTTCCTGCCTACTTCAGCATCTTTCATTGACAGCCAGTACAGTCAGAAGAAAGGGATGCTTACCACATTTGTTTTATTTAAATTTTTAGTCATGATTTATGATGAGAAGACAGATTTTTGAGGGGTGTTTCCAAAGTTTCTGGTAGTTGACTGTGTTATGCATTTGAGCCCGGTACATTGCCAAACATCTTGTTCTCATAGACTTGAACTTCCCCAAACCCTGTAGCTGACTCAACTCACATCTGGGCCTGCAGGTTGAGTTTCTAATCCTATGGGCTCAAGAAACAAACTGCTATTTATGACAAAACCAAGTGTCATTGCCTATTGGAATGTTTGTTCCAATGGTTCGCAAATTGGTATCCTTTCATTAAATCCTCTGCCTTTGGGGCATGGAAACTCTCTGCATTTGGCTAGGTGCCTCCAGGTTCACAGAGCAAACTGACAGGGAAGGTCTGGGTCTGGAGGGAAGCCCTCCCCATTACAATGACTCCAGTCCATGATGTGGGCCCATGGGTGCTGGTGCAAACTCCATCCCTCCAGACAGAACACAACATAGCAGGGAGCACAGATTTGGGTATGAAAAATGAGGCTGTTAGCAGCCACCTGGTTCTGGGGAGGTCCTAAACACCCCAGGGCAGGTAAGCAAGAAATATCCAGAGGTAGCCTTTGCAGGGGGCTGGGAGACTTATGGTCTGACAGAGGGTAGTAGGCAGAGATTTGGACTAAACTTCAAAATGTATTTGGAAATGTATATTCATGTAATATCATACATAATAGTGAGAATACATGGAAATAGATTTAATTTCTTCCTAGTTCTGGTACAGAGAAGCAACACTGAGAAACAGAACTTTACCAGATGAGCAGCTGTATTGGTTCAAAGGTTCCTAGATCCATACATGAAATGTCATAGCCTGGGGAATGAATGGTACCTGATGGCACAAGACTTTTGTCATATGCTGATGGAGGTGATCAGTTTCACCTGGCGCGTAAAGGGCAGCGCATTTGAGGGAAGAAAACAGCATTTATCTATATAAACAAGATACCATAGATGGTTGCTTGGTAAGGTGTGCGTGGACTCTTTCTTGAAGATGATCGTTCTGGAGCAAGCATGCTCTTGGCTGGTGCTGATTGCTGAGTGCCAGGTTCTAAGCCTAGAATGGAAAGGCTTGGTGCCTGGGATTGCCACAGAGTCCACTTAAAAACTGAGACATAGAGCCTAGTGACGTTGGCCGTATGTTCGAGACCCCAAGTATATTGTTTTTTAAAGGTTGGTCAGTTCTGAATGTGTGTGTGTTGAAGGTAACCTAAAAATCAGTTTGTCTTGTCTCTCCCCTGGGGGCTTTGAAGATTACAAGTGTCAGAACCAGCAAACTATGTAGAAATTGCCCATGGGTTGCTTACTTGGGGTAGTAAGTAGGCTTATTTACAGAACAACCCTGGGCCTCCCAATAAGGCAAGAGGGAAAGGGGAGTGTTTAAGGACAGGGTATATCTTAAGGAGTCTAAGACTTATTGATGGCTGCTAAGAGGTTGTCAAACTTTTAGCCCCGAGGCTTTAATCCAGCTCCGTTGCTGGTGGCTGCAAATCACTTTCATATGGCCATTTGTGATTTGGTGGAGTGTTTGGAACGAGCTAGTTAATCCCAGTCCAATTCATAATGGGCAGGTAGCCAATTCACACAAACCACCTTGACAATCCACACTAATTGCTTTGTCTCCATGGAGCAGCTAGAAATTGAATTGCCTGCAGAGATGAACATTTCCTACTTTCGAACCCTTTCTTCCAGCACCCCCTCTCTGTCCATTCCCACCCTTGGGTACCCCCAGCTCAAACCCTACACTTGGCTGCTTACTGTGACTTTTTTTTTATTATTATTATAATAGCACACATCCTCCTAGGCTATAAATTTCCAGAAGTT
Organism: Mastomys natalensis; assembly: GCA_021653895.1. Classification (NCBI taxonomy): domain Eukaryota; kingdom Metazoa; phylum Chordata; class Mammalia; order Rodentia; family Muridae; genus Mastomys; species Mastomys natalensis. The sequence goes on along the minus strand of JAJTUV010000656.1, from coordinate 919,493 downwards.
TTCTTTTTGAAGAAATGAGTAGATTTGAGGTGAGGAAAAGAAACTCAATATTGTCATTATGGTCATTTATATTTGGGCAGTTTGGTTTCATTGCCAAGGGTAGAAACTGTCCTGAACAAAGCAAAACACACTCCTGTTTTTATCTGAAAGGCTAGGGAGACAAATTCCTAGACAAACACTCATGCAGCCTGGTATTCGATTCAGAAAGAGCTACTGACCCAGAAAAACATCCACTCTAGCAGCCTTCAGAATCATCTCTAAGAATGGATAATTGTGCACCCCAAACAGAAGAGAGTCTAGTTACTGTAACTGATTGAGTGCTGCTTCTCTAGGAATAAGTATGTTTTACCTGCACAGGTAGTTCTGGGGTAGTCCTACTATGCCCAAACTCCAGGGATGCTCTGGGTGGGTCCTACTATGCCCAAACTCCAGTGATGCTCTGGGTAGTCCTACTATGTCCAAACTCCAGGGATGCTCTGGGTGATTCCCAGGGACAAGTGGGATGGTTGATGATTGCTTCCATTCGTTAGTTGGATAAGCATGCAGCAATCCAATAGAGAAGGTGTACTCAAGGGACCTGTCCTAGATTCTGGCTCTTTTCCTCACTAGCTGTTTTACGTCAGACTTACATTCAACCTCTCTGAATGTATTTATATCAGTTAGCCCAGAGAGTAAAGGTCTGTTTCATTAAAAACTATATTTTATAGTTATAAAAATATTTTAATGCTATTTAATTCTATTAATATTTAATAGAAGTCTGATTTTCATACATTTAGAACTTTACATAAGGAACGCTTCATCTAAGGATAAAATACAATGACCAGTTCCTTCACTGATGTGATGCTGTCTACCTTCCTCCTTACAACTGTGGGAAGATTAAAGCAGTATACCTCAGAGTAAGCATTGTCAACTTGAATGCATTTCTAGACATTCAGTGTGCACAGATACTTGGTTAGTTACAGTAATTTATAGTATTTGCTCCATCATCTCCAGATAGAATGGTTATCTGAGCAAGCTAGCCTTGAGTGAGCTGTGATGGTCGGAAACCACTCACCGTAAGGATCCCGCCTGAAAACATAGGAAATGGTGGGTGTAAAGTCTTCTTGCCATCCAGGGTCCAAGAGATAAAGCAGAGAGAATTTTTATAACATGAAAGACAAGAGGGAGTAGCCTCTAAGTAATCTCGTGGGCGTTGTTTTTCCTCTAGTCAGAAAGCCTTGGGAATTTTGCCTAGAAGATAATTCTACAGGTCCCTTTTTACCACTGGTTATGGTAAAGGGGGTTTGATTGAGCCTCCTGGTCTCTGTGGAAAAATCCAACAAATAGAAAGTGAAATTTACAAGGGATTCCAACAAAATCAACAACTGTTTGCATAGCTTGGCAGGCTCATCTCAAATATTCATTCTGGCCCTGAGAGCTTTGGGTCTCTGTCAAGATAATTCATCTTTTATTAAGAACAAATGCTGGAAGTATGAACTCCATGAAAGAAACCACAGCTTCTACTTTTTAAATATTTTTATTGCCTTGTGTTTGGGGTGTGTTTATGTGAATTTCTGTGCATGTGTGGACGTGTGCTCCCGAGCGTGACCCCGACATTGCATGTGGAGGTCAGAAGTCATCCTGGAGGTTGAGGGTGGGAATTGATTCTCTTCTTTTGCCATGTGGGTCCTGGTGATTGAAGGGCAGTCCTCAGGCTTGGCAGCAGCATGCATGTCCACTGAGCCAGTTTCCTAGTCTTGAAGCTGTGGTTTCTTAATATTTAAGGAAGGAGGCAGGAGCCTAGAGAAGAGGAACACTATACTAGGGCGAGTGACCATGTGCTGTCGACTGAGGCTTCTATGCAAGCGGAAGTCACTGGAGAAGGTCAAGGATACTTGGCGCTTAGGTGGGGGAAAAAGAAAAGTACAAACCTGATCCTTGGCCTAGAAAATTCTGCTTTTTGTGGTTTTGCAGCTGTTGTTTGTTTTTGAGGCAATGTTTCATGAATTCATGGCTGGCCTGGAACTGACTGCGTAGCCCATGACGGTTTCAAAGGCCTGATCCTCTGCCTCTAATTCCCAAGTGTTGGAACTGTAAAGGGACACCCATTGTTCACATTACGAGGTTCTGAGGAGCAAGCCAAGGACTCTAGGCATTTTTGGCAAGCACTCCTACCAACTGAGCTATGTCCCCAGCCCAAGATGTGTTGTTTTAACATCTTGCCGAAACACATTTCTCCCTGTGGCTCTCCTCCCTTTGGACACAGAGGAGTGGGTTTTTGCAAATATGTCAGTTTGGTAAAATTCCATGCAACTTACTGCATTTGAAGAGTCTGTATTGCATCATGTCAGGCAGCAGGTAACAGGTGACCTGGCAGCAGGAATAGTTCCTTCCCTTCACATACAGAACAACTTCATCTTCTGAGTGATGTGAAGCAGGTAGGAAAAGTGGCAGTGGTTGGTTCCGACCAAGCTCAGGGTTCCTGGGTGTGTGTGTGTTTGTATGTGTGTGGGTGTAACACCTCTGAATTCTCTGGCTTCCTACAAGACCGCAGTAGCATTGCTTCTCTTAACCCCCTCAGTTGACCTTGATCAAGGTGTGCAGACCTGGCAGGAGGAAGGAGCCAGGCTAGGAAGGAGGGGTGAGTCCAAGCATGAATTTCCCTGGAAAGTCCATGTTTGACTGTCTGTCTGGTATCCACCGTGTGGAACCGAAACTCCTAAGGAAGACGTCCTGCATCCGGCAGGAACAGCAGCACTATTGCCATCACTTATTGGTCTGTTTATTCTTATACTCAGTGCCAAGTCATAGATGGTCTTTTTAGAACATATTGGTCTTCACTGCCACCAAAACTGTATTCACCCCACCCCCCAAAGGCCTAGACTTTAACTCCTTTCATAAAAACACATAAAGTAATATGGAAATCAAAGGACACATCTGAGTATGAGGAAGTTTCAAGCATGACTTTGAAAACACACTGCTGAGAGATGTTCTTCTGGACTATACCATGTAGGATCTTCTTCTTGAATCAGGGGCAGATCACTGAAGCGCGCGCGCGCTCGCTCTCTCTCTCTCTCTCTCTCTCTCTCTCTCTCTGCCTGCGTTTTGTTTCTTCATCTGCAAAAAGGGAAGTTGAAATAATGGTGCTTGCTCTTAGGCTTACTTTGCAAAGTGGAAAATTAAGTGCCCCCCCCCCCGTGTGTGTGTGTGTGTGTGTGTGTGTGTGTGTGTGTGTGTCATCTGCCTGTGTTGCCCCACGATTGTGCGTTAAAGGATGGGAATCAGAAGCACTCACTGCCTTGCCAGACAGTTGTGTTTGGCCCTTCCACTTACATTCCTTTCTCTGCCAGTACCTCCACCCCCCACCCCCACCGAGACTGACTTTGTTTCCATTGTTCTTGCTTGTGTGGAGAATGCTGCGACTTGCCGCCCGGCATTCCTGTGTTCGCCTTTCTGGATTGCTTTTCCCTTGCCCCTGGAGCTGTGTTCTCCAGTAGTCCTTAGACCTTGCGTTCTGCAGAGAGGGCTTCCTTGACTACTGGTCGTCATTAGGATACCACCTCCCATCATCTCTAGTCACATGGGTGACTCTCCAGCTCTCATCCCAATTTTCAGTTCCTTGTAACCTCCATTTGCACATTGTCAGTGTTTACAGTCCCAGTCGATGGGATGTTCCTCGGGCCATAGTCTGTTTCCTTTTGGGATATCTGACTGCTACTTCCAGGGGTTAGTAGGCTCATAGCAAATAGCCTCAGTAGATGTAGGCTCAGAGGACACCTAAGTTGACTGAGTGAAAGATGTACCCATTCCAAGTAGTACATGCGATGCCTTTCTCCTTTCTGACTGGTGGATCTTGATCACCCTAGCTACACTCATCCCTGTCCCCTATTTTTTTTTTAACCATGTAACAGGAATGACAAGGAAGCCAAGAAAATGATCAAATACCTCTTTTAGAGAAGGGGTGTGTGTCTGAATTCCTATTTGGTATCTTCTTTGATGGTTTGAAGGAGGAAACAGGGCCTTATAGCCTTTCTCACTAAGCCAGTTCAGTGAGGACACTTGCCATATGGACGTGCCCCATCTACTGGCTGAATCTGGTGCCTACATTCACAGTGGATTGTGAAGCCCTGTGTAGCTAATGCTGGCCATGTCATCTTTAAGAGTGGCCAAGGCTTTGCAAGGCGTTGGAGCCAAATTTGTGGCCCTGCTGATGTCCAGAATGCCCATGAATCAAGCAAGAGTTTACTTTCAGACCATACATTTTCATATTCACAGCAGAGGACCGATTTCATTCCGTAAGGTTTACCAAGGTTCACGCTAGGACCCAAGGGTTAAAATGAGTAGTGAAATGTCATCATACACTGTTTTGTTGTTCTCTGTATGGATTATGTGGACCAAAGTGACAGCATGTAGCAAATACCTTCTGTGTAAGACAGATGACAGAGAGATGTGGCACTCTCATGCCCTACCCCTGCTTTCGAGGTGTGAGGGAACTTCCTTTATGAACCATCAGTTCAAGATAAAAATTTCAGACAGCTCATGGAATTTTCTGGCTTTCTTTTCACAGCCCTCAAATAAGGACTTAAATTTCCTATAAGGCTCAATAAATAGATAGAATGTGTTGCTTTGCATAAATAAATATAACTGTATTAATGTGGCAGGCTGTTCCCTTTTTCAATAAATGTTTTATGTCATAGCCTCCATGCTGGAATATCTCGTGTAAATTATGAATTAGACTTGGAGTAGCCCAGCATGGTCTGCCTGCTGAGTGGCAGCAGGCTGCGTCCTGTGACATTCACAGATGCTTCTTCACAGCAGACTGGGCTATAGATACCCATGGCCTTATATTCAGGGCAGGAGAATAGTTTGAGTGGGTAGAGGAGGCTTGCCCTTGGGAAAGAAGCCCAATATGTTTGTCTCTAGTATGGCTAAGATTATAGACCCCATAAAGTGTTTTCCCACTAAAGCAAGTACTTGGTTGTTATGGGAGGAGGCATCTCTTCTTCGCACGCTTTCTCCTGTGAGTCCTTTCTCACCTCTAGCCTCTTTACTTGGATACAAGGTGTTACTATCACAATAGCTACTATTGTGATATATATCACAAGTATATCTATTGTGATCGTATACGATCACAATAGCATAGTGATATATATCACAATAGTATCTGGCTCCTGGGGCCAGGTAAGGGGCATCACAAAGGAAGCAAAGGTAACTCAGCAGCTGCCAATTTTTTTCTGAGAAAGTGCATCCCAGAGTTCCTGGAACTTCTCATTTGTCACACAAAGTCTAAGATCTCAGTTTTGATATGAATTCTGCTAATTTGAAAACATTGGCATCTCTAGGGCCCATGTGGAGGAAACCAAATGTATCAGTGAGCAGTACTGTACGCTCTAATCGGTGGCCTAAGTTAAGCCCCTGTTAAAAATTAATCTCTGCTGTGTATATACACATCTCATATTTACAGTGGACACGACTGAATTGCCGGTATGTGGTTGAAAATATGTTAAAATAGATGGATATACTCCATACAATCAAGGCAGCTCAATAGAAAAGAAGTGTACAGCAGTGTCCCACAAGAGAAAAGTTTCTGAGCATCCTTCATTGGTGGGTGTTTTCCTTCCTGAACTTGCTTATGCTAGGGCTGAAATAGTCCAGAAGTAATATGTGCATATAAACCCTGGGCTTGAAATCAGTTGGGTATTTTCTGTCTTTAATTTCTGTTATTCTATAGAGATTCATCTAACACCCATTTGGAATTAATCTCTCCAATATCATATCCTTCAGATTCCTACATCTGGATTAGTAAGAATAAAATCTTCTTAATCTGGCAAATAATTCTGAGGTTTTTGGTTCTTTTTTTTTTTTTCTTGTTTTATTTTGTATGAGTTGTCTCTGTTTGAGGTAAGAGCTAGCTCTGTAACCCATCTGGCCTTCAATTTGTCAATCCTCCTTCCCAGCTTTGGTGCTGGGATTACAGACTAGCCTTCTCAACTCTTTTATTATTTCCATTAAAATTGTTTTTGAATAAGTAGTCACTGACTTAATCTGGCTCATCATTAACACAGAGTCTCTAGTAAGACTCCCAAGGGTGCAGTCATGATGTCTGGGCTTGGTTCCTGTGTGATCCCTGAGAGGATTTCTCAGAGTAGGTGAACTGAACATACCTGCCATGTTTAGTGGTTGCTTGCTCAGAATAGTTTAGACAGCTGTATACACACACACACACACACACACACACACACACACACACACACACACACGGCAGCACCGTAATTGTTTGTGTGAGGGATGCTTTGAAAGAGATCATTTCTTCATATTTCTGCATGCCATCGAAGCTGACAGTGGGACACACCACTGAAGTTAACAGCAGCTCAGGTTGTGAGTTCGGAGGGGGGAGGTGGTGAGGGGGCCTCGTCGTCGTCGTCGTCGTCGTCGTATTGTTTGCAATCCTCTCACCAGCTATCGAACTCCTGACCTGCCAGCCTCAGTTTTCAGTGGCAAAATGGGTTTACTACATGAATTTGTGTGCACACACCCCCCCATCCCCCAATCCCAACAACAGACTGTTGTAACGTGTGTGAAGCTGAATACATACGTGTGCGGTCAGTCAGTGGTCATGACCGTTCTGTCGCCTTGATTTCCACGTTAAGGTATCTTTTTATGAGTGTGTTTCATGTGGTTTCCAGTCTCTTCTGTGGACTTACCTAGCCCCTAAATTACTCTACATTGGACTTCATTGTAAAATACAGAAACAGAATCTGTGTTGTGTAATCTGTCTTTTATTTTTTCCGCCCTTTCTTCCAGTTTGCTTCTAAGGGTTCAGCAGCTGCTGATTTGGCCCGCTCTGACCTGACACTACCATCTCTGTTGCAGCATGGGGCATTCTTGAGTAGTTGCTCTAATTTCTAAATTAGTCTACGAAGAAGATGGATGGAGACTGTCTTGGTTAGACAAAGCCCAGTTGTGGCGTTTCTTTTGTTTTGGCTCTAGTCCAAGCTAATTCCTTAATAACTAGAATTCCCCTGCCCACCTCTCTCCCCTTAGGGATTAGAATCAGCGGGATAGCCTAGTCAGTGTAGCAGAAAATATCTTCAATTGCTTCTCCCAGCCCAGGCCTTGCAGCCATCAGTACTTGTAGATAGTCATTACTTAGAGAAGGGCGGAAGCGAGACTCCTGGGCTCTTCCTACCAACAGTTTTGTTCTCCAGGGAGAGGGCATCCTGACTGACTTTTTTCCTATTTTCCCAGACCACTACCACAGCCAATGCACACTGCAGTTAAGTCATTCCCGTGATTTCCTATCATGGTTTCTTCCCTCACCCTAGAGATATACAGTGTTAAGGCAAAATACGAGCATTCATGCTGCGCATGCATTTAGGGAGTTGGGGAATTTGCCTTTTAATTACTGTGAAAATATGATTATTTAGGGACAAGGCACCATCTCTGCAGAGCCGGTAGAATTTTGCAGCACCAGGAACAGAGGCTCATGAATAAGGACTAGAATAAGTGAGTTGGCAGGGCCTGGGGAAGGGCAAGGGGAGTGAAGTGGAACAGTCCTCTGCATCCTTCATTTACTCTAATCAGATTGTTACAGCGGAGCATTCTTGCCTCCCTTTGCTTTCCTGTCTGTAACATGGGTTCATGTCAGCTGCCCCTCAGCTATGGCTCTGCAGGGAGCCACAGTGGTATAACAAAACCACCTTGTTAAGGGGGAAGTGCTTACCTGCTTAGACCTCCAGTCTTTAATCACACTCATTTCCCAGGCAGAGAGAAGCCTCCGTCTTTGTTTTGCCTACCATCCCACAGATTTAACTCCAGCTCACAGCACGAGACCTTTGGTTTCTTGAGGTGAATAGCTGTGGCATGTGCTTTTTGCTTTTAAAGTTTTTAATGACCTCTACAACAGCAGTCAGCACTGTATCTTCAGTTCTAGTGCTCCTGGACACTTGTCCCTGTGGGTCTCCACTTAATCTCTAGCATCCTAGAAGGTCAAACTTCCCTGGTAGGATTCCAGTAAGAATTATTGATGGGTTGTGGGTAGGTAAATGGATGGATAGACAAATGAATGTATGAAGTGTCTTTGTGTCTTACATTTGATAAAAAAAATCACATAAAGCCTTGGGAAACGTTGTTAAAGTTTCTGTCATCCAGAGGTGGAACTGAGTGTGCTTTTGGTTGGGCCAGCTTGTGTTTTCTGTAACTGGGAAGAATACCCTAGACATAGGTTAGGCTCAGGAAGGGTCTCCCATCTGACTCAGCACCACAAAGAAAGCTCTGGCCAATGTCAAGCATGTCTCTGGTTAGAAAACCATAACAGAGCAGAGAGATCCCACTGTAGTCCTTGTGGGATCCTTCAAGCTACAGCTCACGTGGCTGGCCCAGGATAGCCTATAGATGACTTGTTCTCAACATGTGGGTCCTGACCCCTTGGGGTTGAATTACCCTTTTACAGGGATCACCTAAGACCATCAGAAAACACACACATTTACATTACGATTCCTAACAGTAACAAAATTACAGTTGTGAAGTAGCAACAAACATAAGATTGCTATAACATGAGGAAGTGTATTAAAGGGTTGTAGCCTTCGAAAGATTGAGAACCACTGCTGTAGATGGAACAGGACCAGGAAGCAGTGGACACTGATATATACCTTGGGTCCCAGAAGCAAACTGCCTCAGCTTGTATCTCCAGTTTTAAAAAGTGAATTTAGACAAATTTGTTGTATGCCTTCATTTCTTCTTCCATACATTGGGGAAAGGTAGAGCTTTATAAAGCCTGCACTCCCAGCATTCATGAGACCAAGGCAGGAGGATGACGAGTTTAAGCTCAGGCTGGGATCCATACTGTGATACGTGCATCCTTTGCTGTGTCAAGGAAAAGTGGTATAGGGTAGGGCGTGCAGTACTGCTCATCTTGCAATAGTTTGACAGACCAATTGGCTAAGTGGACATAAAGTCTGCACAGAGGGCAAGGCACATCATAGATTGTCAACAGATGCTTGTTGTCATTAGTAGCACCATTTTGACTAGTTGCAGGGGTTTCTTTGGGAATTTCTTACACCCCTATGGCAGCTTTCCTGTCAGGCTATCATATCTAACTACATGTTTTTGGCCACAGTTTTTTCTAAAAGGAATCAAACCCAGTATCTAGAGAATAGCACTGATTGTCCTACCTCCTAACGTCTTAACAAGTAGTACTGAGGCAATGTGTCTGATATTCCACATTGTGTAGTGGCTAGGGTGTAGGCATGCTGTGTACACAGGCATGAGATAAACTAAACGGAGCTGACAGTGTGTGTGTGCGCGCCCAGCCAGACGCCCAGATTTCTTAGATCATTTAAGCACATTTCGTGTAATGGAACGTGTTATGACTTCAGCAGCTTCTGAATAAGAGTTAGAGGAGGGGAAAAAAAAATAAATCTGAAATCGCACCAGTCAGGCTCCCCCAGGGAGTTATTTAAGGCAGCTTGGGCACTTCTGTCGAATTAGGGCTTCTTCATAGAACAGCCACTGTTCCAATGGAAGAACTCCAGCCCCTCCTGACCCCTCCGTCTAGGGGGAAGAATTCCTTCTTTTATTTTTAGATTTTAGGTGAAAATATGAGCCCAGGTCAATTTTCAAGCTGTCTTCCTTTCTCTGCTCCTTTGGAGCTAGCCTTCTTAGCTTAGTTCTGGTCTGGCGGTGTCTCAGACAGGTGATCTGGCTGCTTCTGGATTCCCTGATTTTCATCCAGGATGTTAAGACTAAATGATTTTTGTGGTGCCTTCCAGTTCCTAATTTTTTTTCATGGTTTCCCTTCTTTGTCATTACAGGATGCACAAATGCTGTAACTTAAACATAAGATAGAAAAGTCTTCATTGATCACATTGAAAACGTCTAGTTTCCATGTCCTGGCTTTCTTAGTCAGGTTACAGCTGTTTCCAGATGTGTATACTCCCTTTCTCATTCTGTCTTTCCCTTTCTACCGTCTTTCTTTTTCCACTCTCCTCTCCCTCTCTTTTTTTGGAGGGAAGGGGGGTTAGTGTAGGTGTAAGAGTAATTTAGCTTTTATTTCACCATTTCTATAGGCCTCCCTGGATGCATGGTCATTTGATCTCAGTGCAAAGTACCCGTGCCTGGATATACACTGACATTCTTGCTGTTGGCATGTTTTGGAAGCCAGCAGCCAGGGTCCTAAGGCCATCTGAGTCACTGTTAATGAACCAAACTGCCTGAAAGGCTCCAGTGGTTGCCTTTTGGCACTTGGCTGGCAAATCTTTTTCATGTTAGCTTCAAGGTTGTCAGATATCATTATCCCCAAGTATTAAAATTTTCAAAGAAAGGAGGCAGTGTGTTTGATTTATAGAATAATTATCTAGCTTCAGCTCTAACTTGGCTTTGGCGATGGTTTTGCAAGCACTCGAAAATTAAATCCATTTTTTATGGCACTACAAGGTATTATCTCACAGCAAATGATAATTAAACACCTGTGAAATCAATTAGCCCTTTAAGCAGGGGGAAAAAAGTTTTCCAATTATGATTTCACACCTCCAAAACTTTTATAACTCCAAAACCAACACTTGTGGAGAGGAGTATGGTTGATTGGCTGTTGCTAGGTGAACTTCCCATGAAGATCATCCCTAAATGTTGCTTAGACTTCATCCTGAGACAGTTTGAGGTAGGGACGTACATCAGCTCTGCACAGCTATTCATGTATCTGACACAGCTGAACCATCAGCTTCTCCTCAAAGCCACCTGAACCATCAGCTTCTCCTCAAAGCCAGCTCCTCACTGTGTGTTTTGATGCCAAGGTTTACTTGGAGATTTATCTAAAAGCAAAGATGTCTTAATAGAAATAGAGCAATAGGCTGTTCCACGTGAAGCTCTTGAAGGATCCCAGAGGTATAACCATCTTCAGTTCAGATTCACACCCAGATAACAGACCAATTGGCTAATAGCCGAAACTTCAGACAGTGGAACACCAGGGATCGTGGCCAGCAGTTTTAACTTACAGTAGCCTGTGATTCATCACCACTGACTGGCCTTGGTAAGGAATTCATTTTTCCAGATGCCTTTGGAAAATGATCTATACTTCTGAAGCACTGAATAGATTAGGGCATGTACTCCATAACAATGTGGACCACAAAATAAACAAGCAAAACCAAACAAAAAGCAAACAACAAAAAACAAAACAAAAATGCCCAAAGAGAAGCATGATGTATTTTGATTGACATCTTCTACTTGTGATTCAGAACATAAGCTGTTCCAAGAAGGGTTAGTCTCATCTTTTCTGATACTTATAGGTACTTTAGTTTGCTCAGTATTTTCTGGTTCTCAGCCTTGCTAGATCCTCAATACACCTTGTTAGGTAGGCAAGACCAGAATGACTTTCTGTTTTATAAATGAGAATAGACTCCAGAGTCAATATGACTTGCTTAAGATGAATCAGGCATAAAGTTCAGAGTAGAAACTTCACTGTGAATATTAGGTCCTGCAGGCTTTACTATATCACTCTACATAAACATGTTAAAGGATGATTCTACAATTTTTTTAGATTGTTCCTGAAGACATTTTTAATGTACACTTGCTTGTAAAGCAGATGACATTTAAAGAAGTTGACAAATCTTAACACTAACTGGAGAAATAAGGCTAGCATTTCAGAAAACAAGACGAAAGGGGACTTTGTAAGATCCGTTTGGCGATGTACGTGATTTTCTTGTGAACTGCTGTTAGCAGTTGGACACTTTCTAACCTCATAAGCATTATAGACCCTAAAGAATGAGATGAAGATAGAATGCTCTGACATTTGTTCAACAAAGACATCATAAAAGATTACTCTAGGTCAGACATGTACCGGAGACTCTGGTAATAGTAGTGAAAAACAGTAACAATAACAACAAAGGGGGGAGGTATATTTGTTTGTATAATAATTATATGTTATATTTCGGTGGGAAAGAAGAGTGAACCTGCCAAAAGAATATGGGCTTGAATTCAAGCCGTCTTCAATGCCAGGACAGAGCTGAACCTAAGGCACTGGGAAGGCCAGCACAGAGGCCAATCTAGGAGCACCCGTCTGAGGAGTGTGCACACTGATGAGTGTCTTGGGAGAAGTGTGGAAGAAGAAGAATTGGCTTAGGATACAGCAAGTATACGAATGAAAGCAAGTGTGCTTCTCTGAGAAACTGAGACCACTATGGGTCTAGATGGTCCTCACGAAGCTGTGCGTAGAGGATAGTTTTCATGGGTCCCCCTATCCCAGGGATAGGAATATTGTTCTTAGTAGCTGGAGGGGCCATTGGGATAATTTAGTCCAGAGCATGACATTTAGTAGGGTTCCTTAGTCATTTGCTAGAAATCAGATTTTAAGGGGATAACATTGAGCTCGGTCTGTTTTAAAGCCAATAGGAATCTGAACGTGCTTCTATTGCTCTGCTCATGTTGATGGAAAGGAGGAAGAGCACTGGAGAAGCCCAGGAGGAAAGGATAGGAGCGCACTCTTATTTCTGCACAATGACAAATTCTACTAGCAGGCTGTCCTACACCACTGGCATTGCTTCCCTGGGGCTCGGAAAACTACCTGGCATACACGAGCTGCTCTGTATTCCTATGTTCAATATATTGGTTACTTTTTTATACCTGCAACAAAAATACCCAAGAAGATAATTTCAAAGAAGGACTTTTGAAAAAGAATATACTCCACTTATATATCTATTTATTACATGTATATGTGTATATATCTGGCTATGTGTATGTGAACCATACGTGTACAGGAACATGTAGACTTCTGAATACTGCTGAAGAGGTCTGATCTCCCAGAATTGAAGTTACAGGCAGTTATAAGCCACCACACGGATGTACTCAACCACTGAGCCATCTCTGTAGCCCCAAAGAATTACATGTTATATTTTAGCCCAATTCAGATATTTTTAGCAGTATCAGAGATTTGAGTCTACAGATCTTTTAGCCCTGTTGATCTGGGTTTGTGGTAAGTGGGAGCATTTGGAAGTCATGAGTCTGCTCACTTCGTGGTAAACAGAAAGTAATGAGAGACAGGAGGAGGTTCCAGTAAGCTGTAACCCTCAGAAACATGCCCCCAGTGATCCACTTCCTCTAATATGGCTCCCACTTCTAAGTTTCCACTATTTTGCAAAAGTATCCCTATTAGTTGGGAAAAGCCCGTCAGGAATTCCAACCATTTGCCTCATCGAAGGGCAGATGGGGTGGCCATAAAGGAAAAGAGGTCTTTGCTTAGATGGAAAGAGAAGTCCTTCCAACATTAGGATTGGTCCGTTGCTTCTGCGGGTAGAATGCTTTTGCTTTTGTTTTTGTTTTTTAATACACGAGCCTGTTCAAACCTTAATATCCAAAGATGTCAGAGCACAAAGGCTTCCTCAGGACCATCTGGTCAACCTCTCCCAGCATCCCCATCAGCTGCACCAATGTTCTCTGTTCTATAGCACTGTTTCAGGATGAGACATCTCTTTAGCAGCTTCTCCAGAGGACTGTAAAAAATATAGCCAGCTGGAGGAAGGAGAGGTGACTCAGCTCCATAGACTGTCTCCCCCAGTGTAAATGTGTTTTGCCAAAGGAAATGGCAGGATCTAGACTTTTGAACCTTCCCAGTCCTTACGAACTCAGCTATCATACAACAGTGTCTGTAACATCATCATTATGTGACATTTTGATATTTTTCTTAAACCATAGCACAAATGTTTTATGACATAGGATCACACATTTGTGTACTTTGTGCATTTATACACTCCCTATGCTTCCTTTTGACTTCTTCTTTTATGAAATTTACATCTTACATCTCAGTGCCCTACATTTCTCAAGCACTTACCATATTAATACATGCTAACCAACATCTTGTTTGCTGTCAGGGTCTAAGGCCCGAGACTAAGTTGTTCCTAAGTCAAAACTTGAAACTCAGTGATGGCGAAAATAGGAGAGGAGATGGGAAGTTTATCAAAGCCAGGGGCATTCCGCAAGGTATTTTATAATCACTTAAGTGCAGGGATCAGACAGAAGGTTTAAGCACTGACAAAGAGTGCAGTGTATCAGACAGTCTCTGTCTCCATCCCTGCCTTCCCTGGCTATGAGAAAAGCCCATCAGGAATTCCAACCATTTGCCTCATCGAAGGGCAGATGGGGTGGCTATGAGGGAAAAGAGATCTTTGCTTAGATGGAAAGAGAAGTACTTCCAACATTAGGATTGGTCCGTTCCTTCTGCGGGTAGAATGCTTTTTGCTTTTGGACCGAGTCAGTGTTTGTCATTGGAGAAACCGTCAGGAGGGTCCACAATTGTTCTTCTCAGCTCAGGCATGGCGGAGGGCAGGAGACTGTTCACAGAGAGCACCACTCTGCATACATTTAACACGACTTTCAAATAATGCTATTTATCAGGCCCGGTGAAGCACAAATTTCCAATTCCCATCACTGTTCAAGGAGAATGTAACTTTTTAACAAGTTGCCAGACCTTTACAAATAAAGACAAAACTGGTTTTTTTTTAAAAAAGATTTATTTTATTTTGTATATATGGGTATTGCCTGCATGCATATATATGTGCATCACATGCATACCCAGTGACATGGATCCCCTGAAACTGGAGTTACAGACAGTTGTAAGATGCCAGGTGCATGCTGGAAATTGAACCCAGGTCCTCGAGAGGACCCTCCAGTGCTTCTAACCACTAAGCCATTTCTCCAGCCCCGAGAAAATGGGGTTTTTTAAATGTACAAAAAGAAAATGCACAAAAAGAAAATCAACCAGAATAAAAGATCGACTTTTGTTTTGTTTCGTTTCCATTCTTAAAGTAAACCGAGTCCCACTGAGACTGTAGCATCACCTCAGTCAGGCAGACTTGGTATGATCTAGAGTTGAATGTATGCTTATTGTCTGAAGTTGACCTTGCCATAATAAAGAATTACGACATTTCATGTTCACCATTTCTTCCATAGTCCATGTGCCACATGATGTAAGCTGGTGCATGCCAGCCATGGGTAAGAACGTTCTGGACCAAGAGATAGTAGAACCTAAGTCCTGACTCTTGAAGCCCAAGAGAAGGAAGTGGTAAAAACGAGCAACTTAGTAGAGTGAGAAAGAGAGTCAAGACGGGATCCAGGACTTGTTCATAGGAGCTTACTGTAGGCAGCAGGAATTGAAGTTAAACAGAAAGGTAGGGGAGCCTGCAGTGTGTTCAATTTTGGGTCCCTGTCATCCTCACTCTTGTCAACAAGGGACAAGCTGTCCCGAGAATATATACTCCATACTGACTATCCTATCCAAGTCTTCTTAGCCTTTAGTCCACAATTTCTGGCCCTGTTCTACTTGGCCATATCCTGTGGCATGGCACCTAGGGAAAGGCTAATGGTAAGATACTGACCTTGGGCTTCCCCTTACTAAGTGGCCTGCTCTACATCTCTTCTGGACCATTTATCTACCTAAGGCCATTGTTGCAGCTGGTTCTTTTATTGTCAGTGTCTCCTCTTTCGCTCTGTGCCCAGGTAACCCTTTATTTAGCACTGTCAGAAATGCTTCGTTTCTAACCAGAGAATTTAGACTCACGTGTCTTGGAACTGCATTCCTCTCAGAATAGGTTTTGAAATCGGGCACTGAGTGTAAGAGCAGGCGCATTGAGACCTGTGTCATCCTGAAAGCTTCCCAAGATTAATGTCACAGGGCGCGATGTGTTACAAATCTCCGTCTTCACCTTTGCTAACTCTGTGTTACTTTTTCCTTCTAGCAAAAACTCTAAGGGACTCCACACGGCAAGCTCTGCTTTCCTTACACAGACTCCTCAAAGCCTTCCAGCTATGCTGCATTGTCTATGAATTGGGGCAGTAGTTACACCTGCTTCTCATGGTGGTCGTGACAGTAAAATACAATGCAGAGTATGCATTATGTGGCACTGTACCCTGCCCCATGAAAGGCTTATAATCAGTAAAATTACTAGTAGAATAATTATTAACAGGCATTGTGTTTATTCATGTCTTTATGTATTAGCCAAT
Organism: Mastomys natalensis; assembly: GCA_021653895.1. Classification (NCBI taxonomy): domain Eukaryota; kingdom Metazoa; phylum Chordata; class Mammalia; order Rodentia; family Muridae; genus Mastomys; species Mastomys natalensis. The sequence continues at coordinate 903,527 of JAJTUV010000656.1, read as the reverse complement.
AAGCTGCTGTTTAATGAGCAGTAACCAGGATGCTGTTTTTGAGACAGTGTCTCTCTATGTAATCCTCACTGTTCTGGAACTCACAATGTAGATCCATCTGCCTCTGCCTCCCGAGTGCTGGGATTAAAGGCGTGTGCCACCATGATGGTTTTCTACGCCTTTGGAAGTACAATATGTACTCAATACATGCTATACCTGTTAATATATGTGAGTACCAATTACCACATTACAGTTCTGAACTGCCAGTGGTTATTCAAAGTAAGGATGCGTTGGGCAAGATTAGGATCAACAGGGGTTATCTTTAAGAGCGTATTTGATGGCAACCATCTCTTTGTCCTGTGGTGAAAGGCAGGTGTCATGATACAGTGATGTATCAAACCTGTGCCGTTGGCGGTCACTTGGAGAAACCTGTGAGAATTAAATGCCTCTCACTGGGGCCTTCATTCACAGCATGCCACCTCCTCACACCATGCCACCTCGTTCCTCCTGTTCCTGTATCGAAGGATTTTAAATGGGCATAGAATGAAAACGGCTTGTCTTTAAAGCCAGGAAAGGATGGGTGCAAATGTCTGCCCTTGGATTCGTACAAACATCCTGACTGCAATGGCAGCCTTCAAGTGGCAACCTCGCACCTGGAGATCAAAGGAAGTGATAGCTGATCCTTGTCTTGACTAGTTGGTTGCCTGTTGAATCTTCAAGCAAGGAGTTGCACCACCTTTAAGTAGCAACTGCTACTGCAGGGACACTGCTGGCTTTCCATAAGGCTGTTGCCACTCTGATCGGTCACATTCAGAGTGCAGTTCTGTGTATTTGAATGGCTGATTGACATGTGTCTAAAGCCGTTCAGTTATGTGCACAAGACTTGTGTGTGTCAGCCAGACGCAGATTCCACAAGCCCAACAGCTGCTCAGGAACCCCTGGAACCCATATCCTCCATGCCATGTTTTTAAGAGAACTCAGACAGTACAACAAACAGCCAGCTGGATCCATTTTCCAACTGCCACTTCATGTTTCTCAGTTCACTCAGTGTCAGGGATCAATTTCATACGGTCCCACGGCCTGACCTTTAAGATTTCTTTTCTCAAAAGTAGTCGAAAATTTAAACATTTTACCTGGAAGGAAAGGGTAGAGGCAACAGGCTTAGAAAACAACAGAGGTCCATAATGGATGCCCCTCCTCACTAGTCACCTGGAGTGAAGTTTTGAGGAGAGAGGCAGGGTCCTATAAGTGGCAGCTGCTCATTGAAGAGGTCAAAGATGAACTGAACTGCTTACTAATTTTCTTCATTAGAATTATATGTCTTCAGACATACGATGTTATGTGGGTTGACCAGAAGCAGCATTGTGTAAAGAAAAGAAAATGACGTCAGAATCAGTGCCCTAGAGTTGGGGCACAGAGACTGCATCCCTAGCAATGACTTCTTCAGCGTTTTCAGCTCTGCCCATGAAGCTGAGCTATATGGTCCGTGAGATCCTTCTGGGATCCTGTCATTCTTTCACTTGAGTTCTTCAGTGACTCAGACTCGCTCGCCCTCATGGAATAATGTCTGAGCTCCAGGAGGTAGCAAGCTTACCCCTCCTCTCCCCGCCCCATGCCCTGCCCTGAGCTGGCAGCCTCTTTGACCATTCCTGACCACTCCAAATTGAGTGTTTTCCCTCACCTTGGACTCTTTGTTTCGGATGGGCTACCGTGAACCTAGAAATGCCCATCTTGTTCCTGTATCTGTATTTCTTGCTCCCTCACCAGTACTTAGCAAAGAGTTCTGGAAATTCCTGTTCTCATCTTCCTCAGCAATGCCATCTGTAGCCATCCAGGCCTTATCTTCCCTGCATAACCCGGCCCCGCCTTCCTATGAACATCTGACAACGCCACAGTGCTTTCACTGGACCACGATCTTCTTAAGTGGTACCTAACATGTGGAAGGCACTCTGGAACTTCAGCCTTCCCAAATATTTTCCTTTCCTGTTTTTTTGTTTTTTTTTTTCTTCATAAGAGAGGTGACTCAAATCTGGGTATAAACAGAGAAGAATGATTACTTATAAGGGAGGAGGATGGCTGAAACAGAGCAGCTAATAGATGCTCACCAAGTTCGTAAGTAAATACTCGAGACAAACTATCACCCCGGGCAGACTGGAATTGTGTAAGTCTGCTGTTTAGAGGCTCATTGCTGGCTTCTTGCCTGTCCACTGTGGCTAGGAAAAAAAAAAGCAGGGTCATTTGGCAGATGTGCTTGAGAGAGAGGATCTGTGGGAACCCCGGGAAGACAGCAAGCCTCGCCAGGGGCTTCCTTCCTTCCACAGTTTTTGATGAGGAAGAAGCTTTTAAACTACACGCTGCTGCTGAGTGGCGATGTCAGCTTCTGCTTTCAGTTTTCTTTAAACGGGTCTGCTCCGCATTTGTCTCTTGGCTGTCTCTGCCGATCTGTTTTTATTTTTATTTTCATTGTTGGTAGTTTTTTTTTTTAAATGTTTATTCCATTCCTTCTGATATAATTTGCCATAATAACTTGCAATTGCACACTGCTTTCCTGATTATACTGCATGTACATAATTTCATTTGAGCTTTCACAGCTTTGAGACTTACAGAAGCTAAGAGATTTGCATGGGGGTCACACAGGAGATCCAGACTCCAAATTCTTCAACCCAGATTTCCTCATTTACAACTGCTTGTGTTTCTGATAGTCTGCTGGCTCCCTTCAGCTGAGGTGATTACAGCTATCTTTTGTAGAATTGCTCCTAAGGTGCTATGCTTTAGTTAAAATGTATCAAATGTATCCCTTGGCCAGGTTGGTAGAAGGATCAAACCCTTTGGATGAACCAGGAAACTGACCCCAGACACATTAACATTTCCTAAGATCCCCTGGTTTGTGGATGGTACGCTTAGAACGTTGCGTGAACCCAGGTTTGGCTGCGTGACCACTGAGCTCTTGTTTACTAAGTTTTTAACTACCAGGTCCATGCTGCTCAAAATGCAGTGGGCATCACAATTGGACTCACATAGAATCCAAGGCTCTTTCCTCAGAGTTCTTGATCTGCAGGCCTGGGTGATCCTGCAGTACCCCAGTACGACAGGTGATACAAATGGCTGAGACAATACGTGGTGGAATGATAGGAACCACTCTGTCCCCTTTGCCCAGTCACACTGACTCGTTCCTAGAAACAATGCATCTTATGTGGTGAGGAAAGACTTCAAATAGCCTTTTCCCATAGCTCATCTGAAATGGGGTATATTCCGTACATTATTCAGTACAACTATAGGAAGAAATCTATTATAGATATTGTGTGGTGCTGGCTTCCAGGTTAAATTCTGGGTCATGTCCTTTTTATTTCACATTTTCTCTGGAGCCACTTAGGAAGGCTCTTCCACCTCCTGCATCCTTACCTCTGGAGTTCGGACTGTAATGCCCATCTGCAAAGGGGAGGCAACTGGTTTACCAGCTGAAGCTGCTAATTCTCTAAGAGCAGTTGGCACCTCTCCTGTCTCACTACTTTAGTGTGTGTGTGTCTTTTAAGTTCTGTGTGATTATAACATGTTTTAAGTCTCCTAACTTAATAAGGTGAGCTGGTCTACTTTAGAACATTGTCTTCCCACTTGACCTATAAAGTCTGCCTGTATGTCTTCCCCACCTCTAACCAATGGTGAACACTACTCAGTTCTCCAGCCCTGTAGTTTTATGCTGTCACAAGTATTATGGAATGGAGCAGTGCAGTGTGTACCCTTTAGAGGGTGGCTTTGGAGTCGTCATTAACATCCTTGAGGTCCTTGAGGTAGTTTGATCCGTTTTCTTTTACTCGTTTTATTTTATTCATCTTCTGAGAAGTGATCTAGGCAATGTATATACCACAATCTTGCTCAATCATTCATACTCTGAAGGGTATCCAGCGCTCTCTACGTTGGGATTATTACAGTTAAAACTGCTGTATACATTTGTGGATAGTTTTCCCATATAAAGATGTCTTCATTTCTCTGGGATAAATGCCTAAGTACAGTGCTAGGTCATATGAACAGTCCATTTTTAGTTTGAGAAGGAACTGCCAGATTGTCTCCAACGCAGCCTTACCATTTCCCTCTCATTCCAGCCCCAAGGAGAAGAGCTCTTGTTTTCCATGTCTCTATCTGTGCTTGATCTTATATGTCCTCTTACATAATACACTGACCTGGCAGCGAGCAAGTGGTACCTCATTGTGTTTTGATTTCCACTCCTCCAGTAACTAATGGTATTCGGTATCTTCCTGTGTTCTTCTTGGTGCTTTATTCATTTTCTTTGGGGAAAATATCAGTTCAAATTGTTAGCCCATGTTTACATTGGATTCTCTTATTGTTGAGTCAGAAGTGTTCTTGACATAGTCTAGACCAGCAGTTCTCAATCTGTGGACTGCAAACCCTTTGCGGGTCACATATAAAATATTTGGGTGATAATTTATAACAGTAACAAAATTACAGTTATGAAGTAGCAATGAGTTAACTTTATGTTTGGGGTCACAGAATTAGAACAGTAGAGAACTGCTGTTTTAGACAAAATTTTCTTAGTAGATGTATGATTTGAAAGTATTTCTGTTTCACTGGATTGTCTTTTCCCCTTCCAGGCAGGAGATTCCAGAGTTAAGTTCTCATAGGCAGAGATAGAAACAGGAATAATAGAACAAGCCATGAAATAGATGCCAGTCATCGAAGGCTGGGGAGATTTTCTCAGACCCCCCCCTTCTCTTATGCATTTTGTACTACTTCAAGAAAGTTTGAATCAAACTGTTTTTTTGTGGGTTTTTTTGTTTTTTGTTTTTTTAATTTTCACTAGCAAAATGCTGGTTTGGGGAGTGAATTCCACGGGGTCTGGACACTGGAGTGATGGTTCTAGTTTTCTCTGTTGATGTGGATACCTTTAAGAGATTTGATAGCTGCTGCTGCTGCTGCTGCTGCTGCTGCTGCTTCTCTTCTTCCTCCTTCTTCTCTTCCTCCTCTTCCTCCTCCTCCTCCTCCTTCTTTTTCTTCTTTCCCTTCAAGAAAGGGTTTTTCTGTTTAGCTTTGATTGTCCTGGAACTAGCTCTATAGACCAGGCTCATGGAGCCTGAACTCATGGAGATCAGCCTGCCTCTGCCTGAATGCTGGGATTAAAGGCATGTGCCAACACTGTCCAGCGGGAGATTTTTAATCTTATCAATTCAGTTCATTCTTGGGTACATAAAGCAGCTACCTCTGGATAATGATGGTCTGAATGTGACAATATCATCAGAAGTGTTTCTTAAAAGGACACGTGTATGCATGCCCAGGTTCAGTTGAGCAAGAGAGCATCACAGGAGACTGAGTTAAAGAATAACAAAGCAGGAAATGCCCCAAGTGAAACCAGTAACTGGTCCAATTAAAGGCCATCATTACCCTTTCTCTTAAAACATCTCAGTATTTCATGAACTTCTTGACCATAGAATCCAAAAGAGAAAAAGTTTCGTGGGCTGAGCGTGCTTAAAAGTTAGAATGAAAAATATTTGTCTCAGTTACTTTTCTATGAAGAGATACCATAGGGACTTGCCTACAGGTTTTTTGTTTGTTTGGGTTTTTTTGTTTTTTTTTTAAGATTTACTTATTTATTTTATGTATATGACTAAAATGTTGCTATTTTCAGACATACCAGAATAGGATACTAGATTCCATTATAGATGGTTGTGAGCCACCATGTAGTTGCTGGAATTGAACTCAGGACCTCTGGAAGAGTAGTCAGTGCTCTTAACCAATGAGCTATCTCTCCAGCCCCCTTGCCTACAGTTTTATATGTTGAGCCCATGACCAACATGGTGTTGAACATGGCAGCAGGCAGACAAGGGATTGAGTAGTAGCTGAGAGCTTGAGTCTGATCCACAAGGAGTCATCAGAGGAGGGTGGAAAGAAACTGGACCCATTGTGAGACTTTTGACACTCAGAGCCTACCCCCTGTGACATACATCCTGCAACAAGACCACACCTCCTAATTCTTCCCAAAACAATTCTACCAACTAAGGGCACACCTTCACATATATGAGTGTATGGAGGCTCATCTAAACCACACAATATTGTTGTAAGCTATGTATATACATTCTGTCCAACTGTCTTTATCTGTGTGAATGTACTTGTCAGACATACACTGTGTACATATGAACAGTTATGAATTTATACATGCATACACTTAGAAAGATTGTGGAAATATTAGTGAAATGGTCTCAAAAGACATTTTTCTTTTATACCTAAAACCAACAACTCGTAGAATAACGGAATGTAGAAGCTGCCAGGAGGCAGGTACTCTGCCTGCCTCTTTATTTCAGATGAGGAAACTGATGCCCCCAAAAGCACCTGTGTTAAGCTCATGGTCTCAGAGCAGGAACTAACAGGTTCAGGGTGCTTCCCTCATCTCATTATATGAATGACTTCAAGCTTCAATCATGTGGTTTCAGTTGCTACATCAGCAACTAATGCTTCTGTACAGCCACTTAAAAGTCAACACCCCCAGTGTAACTGTCACTTGACTTTCTCCCGGGAGCTTTCTGTCCTTCTTCTCCCCCCACACACTCTAGAAAGTAAATTCTGCAAGTGGAAACTTTGAAACTTGTTACAATCCAAGACACTAATAAGATTTTACATTTTTAGCAGCTTAATGACGAGGATGTAGGACTCTGCTGGTCCCTCCGGGTTTCTATTCTGAGTATCTCTTAAACCTTGCAGAGTGTGAAGTATATTCGACCTTTCTATATTAAAAAAAAAAAAAAAATCAGTTTAAATTTCACACATAAATTTATGTCGATATATTCTCCCCCTCTTCTCTACTTATTAGGTAAAATTCAGACATTATCAACATTTGAACCTGAACATACTTGTCAATTATTTTTCTGTGTTTGGTTGAAAAGAGAGAAGTCATTACCGTTGTAATTTAATATTTTTATTTAGCTGAATTTGATCCTTCTTAAAAATCCTTTCCACTTTGAAGTCTATTTTGCAGCTTAATTAATGCAGCAAGGGCTTTTTATTTTGCTCTCAATGGAGATAATCTTAATCTATTCACAGTGACCTTTTCTTGTGCAAATTAGTTGTACATGCTTGTTTAAGCAAATGGTCCTTTGCATGATGTCTCTTCTTAATGACGGGTTTATAATTGAAAATTGGCTTACTCCCATATGCCTAGTTTATGTGAGAATATAAAAATAGATGTGGACTTTAAAAATATGAATGTATATAACAGTATTCCCCCCCCAAAAAAAAAAAGTAGAGGGAAGAATCCAGTGCCTCCAGGCTATGGTTAAATTAGACTATTAGAGTTAGAAAATGCTGGTGACATATGCTACTGTCAGAGTCACACCTGTCTGTGCAACATTGGAAGTGCTTGAAAAATGAGAGCGATTTCATCTTGGCTGTGCACTCAGGGCCTTTGTAGGACACGAGGCGTCTCTGGCTTCTTGAGTTCTCTTAGACTCTTAATGAAGTTGAAAGTGCATGCCTAGGAATGTATTCGCTATTAATAACTTTTACAGTGGGAGCCTCAAATAATTAAGTGCGTTTTCTTGGTCCTAAGTTTCACTGACAATAAGAGACAGTCATGTTATAATTTGTCTGGAGTGCCCCCTCCTCCAAATCCAATGTAATACTATTAAATGGCATTTAAGTAAAAAGAATAATCACCATGCTCTATCCCAGTTTCCAGTTGCCCTTGGTATTTTTGTTGTTGTGGTGGTAGTGGTGTGGTGGTTCCGCCTCTTTCTCATTCTGCACAAAGGCTTTTCTGCACCCTGTCCTTGGCCTCCCATGCCCCGCTCCCCCTGCCCCCTTGCTCCGAGTCTTTCCTCCAAAAGTCAAAGCAGTCATACTTGTACGTAGCGCTATTTTTCTGGAGTCACTAAATGTTCTTGGTTAAATGTAGAAACTCCAGTTCGAAGTGAAAACAAATGTTGGCTTGCGCTTAAGGTGGAGGTTTCCGAAGTATCTTTTAATAGCATGGTGTGGGGAACAGAGAACAAGAACACTGAGTGTTGCTGAGTGGTGTGGCATTAAGGGAGAAGCAGATGTATCAGGGATGCTTCTTAGTCTATGGCACCAAACTATTTCACCAAACATCCCCGCCCCCCCCCCCCAAAAAAATCTGGGTGGTGCATGCATGTCTTTAACACCAGATCACAGGAGACAGAAGTGGGCGGATCTCTAAGTTTGAGGCCATCCTGCTCTGCATACCAAATTCTAGGCCAGCCAGGGGTAGAGACCTTGTGTGTCCCCTCCCCCATCCGATTTAGGAAATAGTAGCTAGGCAAGACACGTTGTTATGAGAACCATTAGATCTGTCCTTTTGTAAACTTTCGTAAAAGAGGATTCTTACTGCTTCATACAGCACAATTGTTCCTGTTGGTTCTCCCACGCAACCAGCTCTTTGCCCGCTAAATGGAAAAGTGAGAGTAGCCCTTCCCAAGGCTTAGTTACTTGGGGTAAATTATCAGGGAAAATTGATGCTCTGCCCTGATCCTCCTCCATCCATCTTTCCTCCTGATTTCCACTTGCTGATCAGCCCTCTTGTTGCTCTAGGTATGATTATCGGGAAATGCTGCACAATGCCACTTTCTGTCTGGTTCCTCGTGGTCGCAGGCTTGGGTCCTTCAGATTCCTGGAGGCTTTGCAGGTAAGAGACTACTTTACAGCATCGGGTTGAAGATTGAAGCCACACTGGTTTCAAGTGTCTCACACTCTCCTAGAGTAGTCAGAAAAGCACAGCTTTTGCTGAGGAACCAAAACACTTCCCAGGAAAATCTGAAATGGTTTTGAAGAGCCAGAAGTGGGAGGAAGATTGACTCCCTGACGTCAGACATGAGAACAGTAAGTGGTCTCACCACCAGGAAGACTGGATTCATCAGGGACGTGTTTGCAGACAGAGTGTAGGTGGGCAGATCTCATTGCTAACATTGCTCCTGAGTTTGGGAGGGGACTCTCCCCTTTTCCTGAAGCCCATGTCAGGAGCACCAAAAATGGGGTATTACTGTTATTTCTCCCAAAATGAAATTGTGGTTAAGTTCTCTATTGATTCATCTAAACTCTTAAAGAGTGATGCTACTGACTTGCTCTGATGTGCCATAGCTCTGCAACTCAGAGGAATCTCGGAAGCCTGTATGGGAGTCTGTTGTCCAATCCTACTGCAGAAGTATCTTCTCCTGTTGCTGCAGCCAGCCCTCTTGTTTTGGGTTTTTGTTTTGTTCCTCTATATAGCCCCAGCTGTGTGGACCAGACTGGCCTTGAACTTACAGAGATTCTCCTGCCTCTAACCTCACGAATGTTCCATTAAAGGCATGTATCACCATGCTGGCTTTTGTTTTGGTTTTTGGTTTTTGTTTTGCAGCCAGCCTTCTTGAATGGCAAGAGAATATGCCCTCTACCTCCCTTCTTCTTCTCCTCCTCTCCTCCCTCTCTTCTCCCTCCCCTCCCTCCCTCCCTCCTCCTTCCTTCCTTCAACAATTTACATTTTGTGTATTTGAGGAGTGTTTCATAGCTTCTTCATCCTGTCATTTGAACTGTAAGTCCTACCGTTTCCTCAGACTGAGAGCTCCTCTGGCAGAGCATTTGAGAGTACTTCGTATGCTCTGAGAAGCATGCCAACACAGCTCACCAGCATTCTGGAAGCTTCATGGATATTACAGGGGCCAATTTATAAATTGGGTTTGAATAAAAACTTCCTTGGCAACTGTATTTTTCTTTAGCTCATTGATGTGCACTGACTGTTAGGTCCTGGTGCAGACTAGAAGCTAGTATGACTGCACACTGGAGGGTACAAGGCTTTGAGTTAGGTACTTATAGGAAAAGGAAAGATAGATGCTACAATAGTGAAGTCCACAAAGCTCTACCTAGAAAAGTTGGGCCCCATCCTGCTCCTCACAGGCTCATGACATTGGGGTGAACCATGATGACATGTATCTGTGGCACTTCCGTTGACAAAATGGTTTATACTCAAGGTTTTTATGCTCTTATTTTTTTTTTTTTTTTTTTTTTGGTGAAAGCAATAAAGCTTCTGCAGCAAATTCATTCATTCCCATGGAAGTAAGGTCAGTCAGACCTATGTACTAGAATAGTAATGGGTATTAGCATCCTAAGGCGAGACTTGAAAATCTTCAAGTCTCATAGTCACCATCCATGTGATCTGGTAATTCTGAACACTTCCTTCTTTCTAGCCTGAGCAGTGTGGGACCCATGTAACCTAAGCAGCGTCATGACTATGTTTGTACTAACCCTTCTCCTGACTGGAATGGTTCCTGCTGTCAGCATCCTCACACTCATGAAATCCTTCCTTTGCTCAGGCTGCCTGTGTCCCCGTGATGCTCAGCAATGGATGGGAGTTGCCATTCTCTGAAGTGATTAATTGGAACCAAGCTGCCGTCATAGGCGATGAGAGATTGCTATTACAGGTAAGGAAGGAGCCGTGGCCTTCGGCAGAACAGCCGATTATTGCTGCCCCCATCCAAACTTTCAAGGGAGATGAATCCAAAAGGTCAGCTCCATAAAGGAAATTTTATCAGGAGAAAATCGTCCTATGTCATGGTGAATATGAGGTTGTTCAATATGATATTGTTCACTTTCCAATGCAAAAAAAATCTGTCCAAATCCACAGAATATATTCTGGGAAGCAGCCATTGCTGATCAAGTGTATGAGCTTTGTTGAGTGAGGAGAGGTGGATCCCCTCCAGCTTCAGCTCCAACGTTTTCAGTCACGACACTCCCTCTGACCCCTTGGCTCAATTCCTGAGTTCACTCTGGTTGACTCCAGGACAGAAGCGCTAGGCTTGATGCTATGCCCAGTGTTAACCACTACTGCAGGACTCGACCTTGAGTATTCGCAGGAGGGCTGTCACTTGGATAAATATTTAAAAGAAAGGCCCCTAATTAAAGTTTCAGTCGTGCAAGGAAAGGGAACTCAGCCTGTACAGAGAACTGAACGAGCAAGAAAAGTCCATGAGGATTTCCTAAGCCCCACCCCCACCCCTTACCCCCAACCCCCAACCCCCAGTCATGTTTGAGGTTCTCTGTAAACTGCCACACACTCTCATAGCACAGTTAAGGTTTCCTTTCATGGCATTAAACACTTTATCTTTAAACCTCCACAAGGTTTTGTAGAAAGATTATTTTTAATGTTCTTGTTTTTAAAACAAAAATAATTGATATCCCTAAATGGAGTTTCGAGCTGCCCTTCTGATTTTCCTCCTGTGCTCCTGGCTGGTCTGCTAAGGGCCTGGTGAAGGAACGCAGTCATCTCCTGAAACTCCCAGAGAACCCTGTGATGGGGAACACTGTGGAGCCATCAAGCCTAGGCCACAACAGCTTCCCTTTCATTCGGTCCTCAGCTCTGTGATCTTGGTGCCTCTGGGACCCCAGCACACACCTGGACGAATGCATACTCTGGAAATGGTGAACCTGCTCAGTGGAGATAGCCCATTCTGTTCCCTTTTAAAAATTTCTTTATTTTTATCTTATGTACATGGTGTTTTGACTTCATATGTTTGATAAAGGTCCCTTGGAACGGGAGTTACAGATAGTTATGAGCTGTCATATGGGTGCTGGGAATTGAACCCCTTGGCTCCTCTGGTAGAGCATCCAGTGCTCTTAACTGCTGAGCCATCTCTCCATCCCTAGCCTGTTCTGTTCTAAACAATTCCATAGGTGTTCACTGAGAATGAGGTTTGGGGTTTTTCCAGAAAGTTAACGTTAATAGCAATGATTCCCGGGTATAATCCAATAGGGACAGGCTCTGAGACATACTGAGAAAGAGCTCTCCATATAGATATAGTAGATGTCTGAGTCCTACACTCAGAGTAAGGTACGTGGTACTTGTCCACACTGCCTTTGTCTTTCTTTCCTTTTATGTTTTAATAATGCATGCTCATTAAAGGAAATTTTGGATACAAAAACTGTCATCATGTTCTCCATTTATGTACCAAGGCACCCTTAAATTTGCTGTGTATAAGTTGGAGCTTGTTTTAGGGTAGGGAACATTTCTTGATACTTAAGTGTGCTTGTCCACTGCCACCAAAGTATGGATATTTCACCCTTTGAAGCCGCTTTTTGACTTGGCTCTAAAGATTGTATTCTTCACACGCCTGTGCCCACACTTGCTTGTGTGTTCCCTCCTCATCTGCAGTCTGGTTTTACACAGCTGCTTCCATATTGAACAGTGACTGTACGGTTGTTAACAATGGTTTTAAAGAGCTGGCACAGCGCCCAAATGTGTGCTCTGGGAAATGTTTTTTGTTATGTTACAACTTTTCATTTCCTGTTTTAGAACAGCTCTGGTGTTTTGATTTGCATATGTTCCTGTCAGCTGTCACTGAGAAGCATACTGTGGCTTGTCTACATCTATTTTGGTAGAGCCTATTAGTTTTTGTGACCACACATAACCTTTTATTAGGACTTCAATGAGCTCTTGAACTTCCAAGTCATCCTGTCCAAATTGTAATTAATTCATCACTTTCCCATACCTGTCTCTGAGGACAGGCAGATTAATAACCAATAGCCAAATGCCATTAGAACTTGGAACTCCATCCCGCCAATCAATTGAAATCATTTTCCAGAGCACTTTGCAGAGCACTGTCAAGACACTTCAATCCTACACACAAGCTGGTAGAACGCCGTTCTAGAAGTGGTAGAACAGGATGCTGTCATGGAAGAGAGGGGGTGGTATCAGTGGCTGAGTCTATGCACCTCTTTCTCTTTTCCTTTTAGAAGCACCATGGACTTGGCTTTCTGGAGACCATATAGCCATGATAGCTTTTGGCATTTTCCTAATGGATTAATTCTCATGGTCATGAAAAAAAGCAGCCCTGCCAACCTGTATGACTTAGAGAATGCCATTGACATTTAAGAGGGCATGCTTATGAAAATTGAGCATGAGGGTTTTTTTTTTTTTTTCTAATTTTTTCTTTGGCAATTTAGGTCATTTTCTCATTGAACAAATAAAAATAAATTTTCTCGACTTATCAAGGACCTGTGTCATGATGGTTTAGCTCATCTAAGAATATTTTATTTCCACTTGACCTCCATCCTGCCAGTGTTTGAACTTTACCTGCAGCCTCCATATTTTTTTTTTTTTTTGCAGTATTATGATCTCTTCAAAGCATAGATTTAGTATCTCCATTGAGATATTGACAGAGCAAGCAGCTTTCCTTCTGTTCTTACTGTGAGACATTTTCATTGCTTCTCCTAGGGCCGACTTGAATCTTAGCAACATACTATCATTCTCCTTCCTCTTAATGGGAACTCAACTATAGTGTAGTCCTAGATTTTGAGTAACTTTCCTATTAATGTGGTTGGCAGAGCATTTCTTATGTAGCCCAGGCTCCCATGTCTGTCTGATTCATCATGCATTAGAGAGGCAAGCATGCAGAAAGGTGAGCACAGCAGGGCAGTTGACAATCACAAGGAATCTAGTATAGATTACATAAACAGAACAGCCCTTGAACTGTATGTACCGTCAGGGAGCAAACCTGGAAAACTTAGCTAGAAATCCAAGGAGGCATCTTAGAACTATAGGCTAGGGCAAATTTATAGGCAGATTGTAAACAACTGGCTCAACTTTACATAAAATCAATTGGTCCAGCTTGGAATTGTATCTCCCTGTGTCAACAATGGTAATAGCAGTAATAATGAACCATCATAATTAAGATTCCTATATTGTAGACACTGTAGTAAGCACCCAACCATATCATGTTATGAATGAAAATCCACAGAGCACCTAACTCATCCAAGGAAGTATATCTAGTAAATAGTAGGACTAGAATCCCACATTGATTGCTTTAACACCTTCACCTTACTATCAAGCTATGCTACTATTAAAATTAACAATATCCCTGATGAGAACGTCAGCTGGCCATGCTCAGTTAGCCTCTTATTTCTTGAATGGCTAGGATAAAAGCTATTCTCTTAGCCACAAAACATAAGCAATATGAACAGGAAGAAAGGCCTTCCTTCAGATTATCTAACTTGCTATAGAACAAGCCTATGATGAAATGCTTGGATGATCCATAGAAATTAGGGTCAGGACTGGAGTCAAGAGGAGAGCTCAGGTGTGCAGAAGTTTCGAATGAAGGTAGAAGAAGGATGTACATGTAGACATGACTAAATCTGTTTGGGTTGAGTGGGTATGCTCATGAACACTCTTTAAATACACACATTTATAGATAATGTGTTCCTGGGGTGACACTTCTTAGAAAAGGGTTTTGTTGTTGTTGTTTTGTTTTTTTACTTTCTCCAAGACCTATAGTGTCTATGTCAGGGCCAAAGATTTTGTGAACTTGAGGAGGAGGAGCAGGAGGGGGTTGGGGGGTGAGGGACTTATGACTGTAGAAGTACCCTGTGCAACTTACCTGCTACCATGGAATCTTAGGACTGAGTTAAGCCTGTGCACAGCTTCTATGTGTTTGAATACCAGTGAGGTTGCTTTCCTAGACCTGTTGTTTGTTCTGATGTTTCCTGGGGACATTTTTACCTAGTGGTTGGTAACTTTGGTGGTGAGCCTAGCCTTTAACAGCTTAGCCATCATTTCAGCCTGGGTGATGACTTTTTAGTAGACCCGTTTTCTAGAAAATGAATGCTAGGAAGAACAGAAGTGCAACCCACTGGGTTGTTTTGATCAAGCACATCTCTCTGTTTTACAGTTATAATTACTATGTGTTCCCCTTATGTTACAGATTCCTTCTACAATCAGGTCTATTCATCAGGATAAAATCCTAGCACTTAGACAGCAGACACAGTTCTTGTGGGAGGCTTATTTTTCTTCAGTTGAGAAGATTGTATTAACTACACTAGAGGTAAGTGAGACCATTCCTCTCATGATCTTTGAATAATAGTCCTTTTTATCGCAATCACTCTTTTGATGTTGGGTTGTGCAGTTAGTCAAATAGGACAAAACCAAATTTTCTGTCCTTGAATAGATTAGTGACTGGCTCCCAACCAACCCCACATCTGTTTTACCATTCCCAAGCAAATGCTTGGGAATCCTGACAAATTCTCATAGCAGAAGTACATGGAGAGAAGTTGTGCTCTACACAAAGTGATTGGTCTGACATAATTTCAGAGGTAATGTGGGTATTGACTATCTTCCTGTCACTCAAGCAGTGGTATCCTTTGAGACATATTCCTGGAGTGCATTTAGAAACAAAGATAATGATCAAGTAAGGGAAAAATCCTCTACCATTTTAAAATATGAACAGTTTAGTGACCACCATAGGACATGGCATTTTAGAGAGAGCAGAATTGCTTCTGAAGTCATATATGACCAAACCACCCAGCTCCCATGTTGTAAGGTTATGGTAATAAGAAAACTATCATCATGGTTGTATCCAAGTGGTGTCAAAAATGTTAATCTTTCTAAAAGTAGAAACTCTGACAGTTGAGGGGATAAATATCTTCAAGTTGCTTTATTCTGTGTGTGTATGTGTGTGTTGTGCGTGTGCGTGTTTGTATTGGAAAAGAACTTTACATTCACTGAACTATTCTTTTAAATTGCCTTGTTTAAGGCAAGAGAAAAATAGAAAATCATGAAAATGATTAAAACCACAGGAAGTAGAGCAGATAGCAATGGCCTCGGCTATGCAGAGCAGCAAGAAGAGCTAAGAAAGAACAGAGAAAACTGCACACTCATGAGTTTCCAGGCCTGTGAGCAGGGGAGTGATCAGACTGTCTCCTGAGGTGACCCAGGAGCTTAGAGAATGGGGCATGGCGATTTCCTACACATTTGGGGAGTATTTCCTTTGGAAGTTAATGATCACTCTGAAAGCTAATATAATCTTGAATAAACCCAAGACACCCAAGAAATACTGTGGAAACTGAAGGCACCTGTTCCATTCACATGATCACGTTATGTTCTTGCTGAGGGGAGTGTCAGTGTCAGTGCTGGTCAAAACACAGTGGGAATTTTTCCACACCAGCCTAGCTCTGCTCTAGGTCTCCGCCCTGGGCCACCAGTTTTTCCGTGTGTATGTCTGCTGTACATCCTGAACCTAGGTAAACAGAAGGTCTATTTTAAATCTTTCGATTCCTTTTGCTTTTTTTTTTTAATTTTTTATTTCTATTTTTCTCTTTTGTTTCTCAGTCAAATAGGAGATTTCTTTTTTCTTTAAAAATAATAAATCATTTTCTAGAGCCTTCTACTTCTTAGAATGTTAGCAAAACTAACTGGATTTCATCTGTCTCTTGCTCAGGAAGCCCACAGATAAACAAAAGAAACTGCCACAATATTATTGACACTTGCATATTTTAAAGTTTAGAATATTTGAAATATTAGCCCTTTGTCTTTTGTCCTAAAGATTCCCCCTCAGCTTGCCATGCTCATTCTTTTCTGTTTGTGTTATACCCATCTCAGTGTCTGTGGCTTCTCTGATGGCTGCATTTAGACAGAGACTTTGGCCTCATAATGTATCGTGTATCTATAACATATTCTTAGTGCAGTCATGGTTTGTTTTTTGTTTTGTTTTTTTTTTTTTTTTTTTTATATCAAACTGTCTAACTGCTTAGTCAATTAGCT
Organism: Mastomys natalensis; assembly: GCA_021653895.1. Classification (NCBI taxonomy): domain Eukaryota; kingdom Metazoa; phylum Chordata; class Mammalia; order Rodentia; family Muridae; genus Mastomys; species Mastomys natalensis. The sequence continues at coordinate 887,026 of JAJTUV010000656.1, read as the reverse complement.
TTTAATCATGATCCATATTAAAAAGGTAACCTTTTATCCCTTCCTTTTTTCTCTTTCTTGTGAGTAGTTTTCTAGTTTTCCATGGCTTTAGTTACTCCTTTCCACAGTGTTCTGTTGGGCTATATGATACGTCTTCGGTTGTACCCCTAACCTTTCTATCCTGCTCTGCTGCTGTTCGCCTATGCACCCAGCCATGTTTTAATCTGTCTTCACCCTATTATCATCATGTGGTGAGCCTCTGCTTGTCTACCCATCTGTTGCAGGTCACTGTGAATATTCGTACTGTGAAATTAACTTCTAGCCGCATAGATGACCGGGAATGCATGCAGTGCCTTAGTCAGTTATCTGCTAGTGTTTTGGGCTTTGTTTCTGCCTACTCTTTTAGGGTAGTATTTATGAAGTGAAATTATAGAACCAGAGTCCAGGCATTACTAAGGTCACAATGTACTCCTTTAAATTACTAAGTTTGTTCTTAAACTTGAAAAAACATATTGCTTTATTTTTGTCTGATGAAAAGGCACGTGAAATTGAGGGATATAAAGCAAAAACTTGACTAATGGGGGAATCTACTGTCAAGATAGCAATTTTCCTCAATCTGCACATCAAAGTCTTAAAAGAAGATAGACAAATTACTCTGAGCTTTAGTTTGAAGAATAAGTGCCCTACCATAGCCTAGGATTGTTGAAAAGCAGTAAAGATCATTTATTGCCATAGTTTAATAAGCACACATTATAAAGCTATCATAATCATGGGAGCTCTGATCCAGCTTCTCAAATGAGAGAAGATATGAGTTATGTGATTTTGATTCTGAATAAGTTAATACAATAGTGGATATATAGTATAAAAGTGTTGGCAACATTAGTATAAGGACTTGGTTGGACTCCTGGTATCCATGTAAAAGCTAGTCGTGGGACGTGGGTTGTGACCACAATGCTGGTGGAGACAGTGGCAGGTATATCCCAGAAGCTTGATGCCTAGCCAGTCTGGCCAAACTGAACGATCCAGGTCCAATTGAGACTCTGTCAACCCCTGACCTCCACACAGATGAGCACTCTGTACTCACACAGGCACATATAGGTGGGTATAGCCATATAATCTTAAGTTAAAGAAGGTGTTCTGTACATGTTCTCAGGCATAAAACACCTAAGTGTGATGTGAAAATCATTAAAACTAAGGGCAGAAGTTCACAGTTAATATGAAGCTGAAAAGTTAATATTTTTGGCATGTAAACTCTAATAAATAAATTAGAAAAATACCCAAGTTCCCATTTATGCTGGAATATAGTGAAACCTTGTGAAAACCACACAAAGGTACTTGTATTTTCAGATTAGAATCATTGAGACAATCTTTTCCCGAAACCTGATGAAGTACATCTTTCTACAATCATTCTGAATTAGAGTATGAAATGAAGATGTTTTGATGTTATTAAAAGGAAAAAAACTCCTATATTTCAGTAATGTATGTATACATAAATTATACATATGTATATGATGGCAGATGTGTACAGATAATCTGTACATACAGTGGTTTGACTTAATGGGTTTTTTTTTATAATTATGATGCTGCAAAAATAGCATGCATTCAGTAAATCCATATTTTGAGTGCTTATTTTTGTACCTTTTCCTAGGCTATCAATGTGTATGATATAATACTGTGTCATGAAACTGGGCAGTGGCTATGAGCCCTGTCTCCCAGCCAGCCACACTTGTACTCTCAGTACTCTCATGTGTGCTGGTTGCTAAGTTACTGGATGAATCAGGTAGAGTAAATACATTTTCAACTTACTTTATTTTCTGTCTATGATGAGTTTATCAGGATGTGATACCCTCATAATCTAGAGACATATCTATAGAATCCTTTGTGGTATTGTTTGGATGTATATAATAAAGAGAAGAGATAGAAAAGTGTAGAATGGCTTAATTGCTAATTAAATTTAATTGTAATTGTTCCTAAGGGTATATAGTCAAGTCATATATGCATCAGTCGCTGTGAAAGGGATGTTTGCCCTAACTCGAGGAAGTTAAACTGAAATAAAATACTACTTTCCACCTTTGGTGTCAGTAGATGTCACATGAGATCATGGCAGTAGTGTCACCAAGGGTGCAGAAGAGAGACTCTAAGATTAGAGTGGAGGATGACTGTCCCACTTAAGCTTTTCTGCAGAGGCTGATACCTTTAGAAGGAAATATAACCTTTCACTCTGTACTTCTTAAGAAGATAATCATATAATGAACGAAGCTCCAAGTAGTATAGGCTATCGTGTTTATGTTAGTTATTACACTGCACATCCTCAGTCAGGTCGTTAGATACAGATTGGCCAATCGTGATGCATCAACATTGAGGACTATTATACAGACACCAAATGTAGTAAGGACATACATTTACTGGTATAAGAAAATATTCATACTGTTCCTTTAAAAACAGGGTAGAATGTATTCAAACAGTGGGAACTCGTCTTTTATTTTGGTCAACATAATACAGACTTACACACATTTAGGGAAAATCATTCCTAAGACATGATATAAAATACTAGCTGTGTCCCCCTTTAAAGTCTTACATATTTTACTTTTTGTGTGTATGAATGTTTCACCTGTATGCATATATGTGGACCACATGCACCCAGTATCCTCAGAGGCCAGTAATGGGTGTTGGATCCCCTGGAACTGGAGTTCAAATGATTGTGAGCTGTTTTGTGGGCTCTGGGAACTGAACCTGGCTCCTCTACGAGCTCCCTTAACCACACTGAGTCATCTTCCCATCTCCTAGCTGTACTCTTTTTTTAAGCAGGGGATTATTTGAAGCTGATTTTTTTTCCCTTTTGTCTTCCCTAATTTGCTGCAAAGAACCTATTGTGAGTGATCAGTTCATTCTCTTGATATTTCAAAATAAAGCAATTCATATAAGAAATAAGACTGCCTTAAATGAAGTATCTCACTGCCTACAACAGGAGGACCAGTGTGGTAAATGGTTGCATCCACTTAGACTCTCACAGGCTGTCTCTGAGAGACCTTCGTCTGCTGCATTCTTGTGAGCCTTCAGGATTATAATTAAAACATAACACACAGACAACATTGCTAATTTGCCAGGCAAAAGATCATATCTCATTAATTATATTTCTTTTGCAGCAGGTTATTGTGTGGATCCAGTTTCTTGTCTATTAAGTTAACAGAGCTCGCTTCATTCTTCTGCAATAACAGCTGGATGTGTTACATTCATCACAATAGAATCTTACGTTGAGCTGTCTTCATCTTTGAGCCTAGAAAAGCTTTCTTCCCCTTGGATCTAAGCCACACAATTCTTTAGCAACACATTTTAAAAAAAAAAACACTAAAACCATATACTTCATTCAAATTTATAGCAGCTGTCAAATCTCTCTATATCATCCCAAGATTGGATTGTAACAATCTGACCTCTCTGGCAAATTGCAAGAGAGATAACACTCGCTTTCCCATCTTAATTCAGAGCTCACATTACCCTAAATTCAACCAACAGGAAAGCAGAAGAGGTAAAGGAAATGCCATCCTCATACACAAGGCAACAAAGCGTACATGTTCCTGAGATGAACTCAAGGATCACTTGTCAGCAGGGCCCACTTGGCCTAGCACTTAAGACACAATAGGTCCTTCTATCAGTTATGGCCCTGCTAAGGGAGAGACTGGAAGTTAACTCAAGGCAGCATAGACTTGAGGCTCTTTTGCTTAACTTATCTACCCGTAGACTGTAGATCTATGCTACTTCTTCCTTTTTGGGCATAGTCTAGACCCTGAGAACATAATTGCAAGTCTTTGAAGAATCTCCATTAGTAACTTCTCTCATTCCTATGAACAGATGCCTTACAAGAGCAATTAGGAGAAAGAAGGCTTATTCAATTCAGGCTCACAGGTTAAGGTGGATTACGGCAGGGAAAGTATATGGGTAAAGGAGTAGAGGAACACTGGTCATGTTCTTTTGTCTGTAGTTAGGAAATAGAACCTGGACAGGAGGTAGGATCCACCTGACAAATCTCAAGGTCCTTCCCTACTCCCTTCTTCCAGCAATGCTTTTCTTCTTAAAGGTTCAACAACCTTCAGATACAGCATCACCAGGCAGATCCAAGTATTAATACACACAGCCCTTTGGTGACCATTTCATATTCAAATCGCAGTGCCAGCTCCGTAGCTGTAGGTAGCACGTAGACACAGTTGAAGACGGGATTCCTCATTCTTCTCCCCAAAGCCAACGATGAGCAAGGAGTACATTTCGCATACCCACTCTTTCAGACTTTCTGTTAGCTCTCAAGCTTGACTGCTACATTTTGGAATTAGTCTCCCTGGAGCTGAATTTTTCCTTTTTGTACTTGCATGCAAATTGAAAAATGGCAGTGGAGTGAGTGGCAAGCTGTTAGAAAGGTAGTGTTCCTTCATGGGCCAGACCGTAGCAACTGGGATCAAGCAAAGAAAAAGCATGCATGAGATTATAACAACATCTGACCTAACATAACAGCTATGGCAGCCCATGAGACACTGGTTTTTTTTTTGGGGGGGGGGGGGGCGGAAGGGTGTTCATGGAGTTTTCTCCATTTGCTTCTCAATGATCTGACTAAGCACATTTAAACTATAGCAGTGTTGTGTAATGCTAATGATTTTACTGTAAAGCCAGTGAACTAATATCAATCAAAGGTTGCTTTGGCTTTGAATTCATGTCATATGGTGGCATGTTGTGTGTTAGGCAGCATCATTTGATCGAGGAACAAGTGAAGATCACATAGAATGACTATAGCCTACAACTCACTACCCATGATTTTGCAAAAGAGGACGATGTAGAACAATAAGGAACCTGTGTGTGTGTGTGTGTGTGTGTGTGTGTGTGTGTGTGTGTGTGTGGTGTGTAAATAGCCAAGAACTGTCCTCTAAATGTTATGTCTTCTTCCACAGTAATAAAGTGTAAACATTGAATGCCATTCAAGAATTCTGAGAGCTGTCTGGTGAAGTGACAGGGAGAGCTAGACATGAGGAGATTGAAAAATGACCTTTCTATTTGTTGGAATGAGATCCAAACTCCTTCAGACTTTTGACAATCCAAGTTGATATATAAGCTTTTTAGAAGCACATCTGGCACCAAGCAGTGGTGGCACATACCTTTATTCCCAGCATTTGGGAAGCAGAAGCAGGTGGATTTCTTAAGTTCAAGACCAGCCTGGTCTATAGTGTGAGTTCCAGGACAGCCAGGGCTACACAAACAACTCCTGTCACAGGAAACAAAAGAAAAGAAAAAGAAGAAAGGGAGGGAAGAAGGGAGGGAGGGAGGGAAGGAGGGAGGGAGGAAGGGAGGGAGGGAGGAGGGAGGGAGGGAGGAGGAGGGAGGGGAGGGAAGGGAGGGAGGGAAAAAAGAAAAGACAAGAAAAAAAACCAAAGTCCTAAAGAATCTCTAATGAATGTGGAAGCTTTTTATTCAGAAATATTTTCATTTTTTGCATAGAAAAATTACTCTATTTTGGTCAGTTGAGTACTAAAGGGAAATACAAAAAAAGACCTATATTGTCTGTATCTAGAAAATGAAATGAAATTTGTTTGAAAGGAAAAAATCAAATCTTCGATACAAGAATTTCGGCAGATTATCTGACATTCTGAGAGGCTGTCTTGTCAGTGATACGTTAAATCATTTTATTACCAGTGAGAGGATGAGCCCAGAGGCCGCACCTCACTTGGCCAAGGTTAAGTTCCATGTGCTATGCAGTCACACTTGTATCTTCTTGTCAAGCTCCATTTAAATAGAGTATGAAACGCTTATTAGAATTTCAAGAGTGTTCCATAATGGATGGTCATATTTGGAAAATTTGAAAGAAACTAGAGCTGTGACTTTAAAGCAAAAGGAGTCCGTGACCGTGTGAAGCATGCCTCTCTGAGACTCAAGCAGACGATGATCTACTTGTCACAACTCTGAGCTCCGTGTCATTTGTCTATAGCTTCAATTTCTCATGCTGCCTATTGCCATTCCATCCTATGTCTTGATAGCTAAGATCGTTTGTGTGACTCGCTGAAAGGCACATACATTTGGAAAGAAAACAAAAGGGAGTTCTGAATGAACCACTATGAAAGGAAGTAATAGCCTGAATTGGGAAAGTATGTGAGATAAGAAAGTGGAATAAATGGTATACAGATAGTTGTGTGCCATGTAAAACTCTTTCCAGTTCTGACAGGTTGCTCACAATAGATGTCTAGAGGATGGCATTGTAAGCCTCACTCTGTACCATCTGTAGTAAATATCAGCATTATAACTGGATTCCCCAAATCTTCATTAACTCAGAAAGTTAACCTAACCATATAAAATTAGCAATTTTGGGCTGAGGGAAAGATAAAATGCAGATATTACTGAATGGAGATGATAAGGTCTTCTCAGTTTCTTCTCTATTCTTTCAGAGGAAAGTACAGGTGATGTGGTTTAAAAGATGCACAGGATTGTTTGATTGTTCTGCAGTCACTATGGGGAATGACATGGAGGAGCGTATTAATAACTGAGCAAATCCTAGAAGTCCATACTTAGATTCACATTTCCTTCAGTGTTGTATCAGGGTTGATTGGCTGATTCAGTGATTGATTATTGGGAGTCAAACTCAGCACTTTATACATGATAACACATATCCCTCGATTAAGGGTTGCTTTTGGTTTGTTAATTTGTTTGTTTTTTGAGTTTTAAACTTTTTTTTCCTGGTATGATATTCTGTATCAAGCTAATTATTTTCCACATCATATCTTAATGAGTCAGTGGTTTTATTACAAGAGTTTGAACGTCAGAGAGACAGCCCTAAAGTAGACTAATCAATTCAACTGACAAATGATTCAGGTTGGGAGAAGGTTTGTCTCTAAATGTAGAATTTAATGATCTGCAAGGTCCCAAAGTCCAAGGAAACTAATGAACTAGCCTGACAATTATTAGTCTTCATACGCCATGCTTCTTGTCCCATTCTGTAGGATGTTTTACTTTTTGAAGACAAAGAACAGAAACACTTGAGCTAGCTAGTATTCAAAGTCCTGCAACTGACTTTGAAAAGGGAATGAACAATGGTGACAGGCAATTTAAAACTCCCTCCCGAATTAAAGGGAAGGTCTGGATGGAGATTGTGCCTGCCTTCTCTTGTCTGTGCTTCTGTCTCTACGTGACCCACATTGACATTGCCGTGCACCCAGAACTGATCTTGCTGATAACATCTGAATCTATATATAGATGGCCCACCACCAAGGACTGGTGAACTGTTCTGTACCCTGTACTTTGAAACTAGCAAGGACCATTATTATAAAATAGTGAAGTAAAATAAAATAAGATGACAGAATGTATGATTAAAATGGAACTTGAGGAGCTTTGTCAGCCACGGTCCATCTCATCCTCTTACTGTCCTGCCGAGCCCATCACTGCTTTGACTTGCACACATTCCTGTCAATAGGGAATTAGGTGAGGAACAGGTAGAATATGCTATGTCTTTTCAACATCATCATTCCCTGTCTTGAGTTGAGCCAAGATGCTTTCTAAGTATCATCCCCGACTCAACCTCACCACATGCTTTGCTTTCTAGATTATTCAGGACAGAATATTCAAGCACATATCACGTAACAGTTTAATATGGAACAAACATCCTGGAGGATTGTTCGTCCTACCACAGTATTCATCTTACCTGGGAGATTTCCCTTACTACTATGCTAATTTAGGTAAGTGAATCCTTTTGATTACCCGGAAGTGGTCATTCGTCCCAACAGCTGGGGTGGGAGATTGGTGTCTGAGCCCCATTTAAAGCGGTGACTCACAATCGAGAATTGTAAATACAGCAGAGTATTAGAAAACAAAAAAGACAAGAAGCCTTCTTTCTCATCTAAGCAACTGTCCTGTACATTTGGTAGACTTCAATGAGAAATGTGCTTAAGATACAGATCATTTTGAACATGAAGAAAGATTAAATATAAACTTAATATATATACACATATTATATATAATATAATATATATATATGTTTGTATATGTATATAAGTATGCACATGCGTGTACACCTTCATGATTTTTTTTCATAATCTCACTTCTCTTACTGTACACTGAGAGAAACCTGAATTAAGAAGGAGAAATAAGAAATAATTAAAAATATGTGACAAGGAAGAATTTATGCATTCTTCTGATGTTTAATATAGTCCTCTCATACACTGAGCTAATGCCAGGCTAGATGTTTGAAATAAAGATCACATTTGATAGAATCTGTACTCTCAGGCAGCTTTGAATTGATCTCAGTGAGGTAAAGAATGTGAGCACAGAGACACAGCTCCACAGAGGCTGATGTTCCTACCACAGCCATTTCCATAGTTGGAGACGCTCTCATGTTAGTGGCATCAAGGACACGTTAGCTCACAGTTACAGTGTTTAGAAAACGTGGGCAATAAATCATCTTTCAGACTGCTATGATGAAGACTCAAGGTTGTCCACTCCATATAAATGCGCTCCAAAACAACTTCACTCTTCTTAAATTGTACATATTTAGCTTGAAACCCAGGAAATAGACTGAAGTTCAGGGCCCAAAGTATCCATCAGCAGTGAATGACCATTTAATGTAAACCGGACATGTTAGAAGACCATATGAAATTCAGTGGATGGTTTGCTTGGGCCAAGTTGGAATTCATTGTCTTACAAAGGCAGTAGATAAGAATCCTAACATTTCTTGTAGAACTCTGTGGTCTTCATTCAGAGGTAGCCCCTTAGAAGTGTGTCTATGATGCTTCTTAAACTCTTGGCTGGAAAACCTAGAAGCAATGACTGGTTTACAGTGTTTCTTCGGTCCTGTATATGGTACTTACCTGAGTGTTTATCAAGAGAAGGAGACACTCACTTTCTTTCTGTAGTTCAATTAAAATGCTAATTGGAAGGCACAATTTTCCATGTAAAACATTTGCATACTAGTTTCCCATATACAGTCTGATTTTAACTTACATCCCCACCTATATCAAAGTCTAACTGGTATACTCCCACCATGCCTGGTTCATGCCTAAGCTTCTAATGTACCAAGTGAGTAGGTCTAAATTAATGAAGTTCTGAAAGGCTCTTAACCTGTTTGTAATGTCTGAGTTCTTGAAGAAGGGCTCCTGAGGGGATGCCTTCTTGCTTCTCTCTGGTGGTAATGGTTGATTTGCATATTGATTGTCCTTTCCTATGAAGAGCTCCCATTGGGCATAAGTCAGTTTCACATACTTTTTCTCTCAGTGGTGTTCCTGTTACACAAAGCAGCCATTCTTGAAATATGGAGGCTCCCTTAGGTGTCCTGCTGCTGATGCTGGAGCCAGCGTGGAGCATGCTGATGGTGATAACACAGAGAACTTTTTTTTTCCTTTTTATTTCTTTTATTGGAATTTTCTTTTTTTTTTTAATTGGATATTTTTATTTATTTACATTTCAGATGCCATCCCCTTTACCCATTTGCCCTCCCTAGAAACACCCTTTCCATCCCCCCTCCTCCTTTTTGCTTTTATACCATTTTAATTACATGCAAGTATTAAGGACAGTTCTAGTTTGAGGAACTAGCAATACAATAGATGCAAATAGTCAAAGAACAAGCAAGACAATAAACACAAATAGTCAAAGAACAAGCAAGGCAATAAACAAAGTTCCATAAACACTCCCATGATCACTGTTTCTAAGGGCTTATCAGAATGACCAAAATATCTGAGCCAACTTCCCTGTCCTAGCCCAAAGTCATTTTCTTTTTTTATCATATAATAATATTAAAAAGACTAACATATCATTGTAGAAGAAAACAGAAGAAAAACATATCAAGAGAATACATAAGAAACACATATAATCATATAAACCTATTCATTTGCAAACTAATAAATCACATAAAAACACTGAACTATATGATATATTACATGCAAAATGACCCATAGAGTAAAAAGGCCAAAAAAAAGGCACCTATGGCCTTAATAGAAAATGCTTTATAATATTCATCCATGGTTGGATCTTGATGTGATAAGTCTATTTATTTATTTATTTTTATTAGTAACCTTTTAAAATGTTAATCAAAGGCTTTATAAGTTTGATAATGCTCAATAACGAGATGCCCATACAATCAGAAGTGTAACCCAATACCCAACCTAGATATCCAATAGATATACCAACTATCTTTGACTGACGGAGACATGCAAACATCTGCCTCCATGTTCCTCTCTCTCTCTCTCTCTCTCTCTCTCTCTCTCTCTCTCTTCCTCTCTCTCTCTCTCTCATCTCCTAACTCCTCCTCTCCTTACTCCTCCTCTTCCTCTCTTACTCCTCCCACATTAGCTCCTCCTATATATCACCCTTCCTGTTAAAATTAAAAAATAACTTTTCTCTCAAAACACAGTTAGAGCATAGCTATACCAATTTGTATCAGTAAGGCACAAGATAGACCTAATACCCAGTCCATCATTTTATTGACTAAACAGAACCTCTGTCATCTCTCCTAACTAAAAGACTTAGTTCTGAACCTGGTTTTTTTTTTTCTTGGCTTTAGAGTGAATGTCAGCTGAAAACCATCCTCTCAGATCTTTTCTCTCAAAGTAAATAGCCGGGATTGGCTATGAGGCTATAAGTCTTCAACCTCATCAGAAATCCAGAATGACTGAATTAACTGAAATTATGGGAAGCACAAAGTATAGCTCCTAAAACTTAGCCAAATTTATAGAGACCGCTGAACGCCTGGACAGTCCTTATACTACAAGACATTGGAGCCTCCGATCACAGAGAACTTCTTATTTGCTAAGTCCTGTTCTAAGTGCTCAGTGTGTCTCAGGGTGCTTAACTCTGGGAATGACTGCATTTCCCAACTGAAGGAACCCAGAGGGTCCAGCAATATTTCTCAGTGCCACCAACACTAGATGGAAGATCTGAGAGTCAAGCCTAAATGGGTGTTAGGTGCTGTCTTTTCTACATGCTAATTCTTATAGGAAATACAGTTAATGAAACAAAAACCCCTTTAGTTACGATTCAGGTACTTGTTAATCCTCCAGTAGAAAAGGCATGCTTATGTCCAGACCTAACAGCTAAGTGACCAGAGCAGAGTGCATAGTTAAACTTTGAGTACCATAAATAAAGGAAGATGGCAGGCATCACTAAGGGAAGAAAATGTCCTCAGAAGCTGGAATGGACCTGGAGAGGTCTCTAGGGTGGTTTGTTTTTACATGTCAACTTTCCCTTTGCTTCACTTCTGTCCCTAAATAAGAGATGAAGGACAACTGTGCTTGAGGGGATGTCAACTCCGGGGTAAACCACTGGAACATGGAGACTTTTATTCGAGTCCTGTCTTTTATTCAGTGTTTCATTAGGCTGTTCCTGTCATTCCTTTACAGGTTTAAAGCCCCCCTCTAAATTCACTGCAGTCATCCATGCTGTGACGCCTCTGGTCTCTCAGTCCCAGCCAGTGTTGAAGCTTCTTGTGGCTGCAGCCAAATCCCAGTACTGTGCACAGGTGAGTACCCTTGTTCTCTGCAGGTTGATGACGGAGAGCCTTGTTTCCTACCTGTCCCACGCTTGGCTCTCCAGGATGCTTCAGGCAACATACCCAGTTCCTCTAGTGATTGGCTAGGCCTTGATACTCTTCTTTTATCAACCTGGAGACTCAAAAGTGAAACCTGGCACAAGTCAGATTTCAGAATGACCTTGGTGTAAAGTGTACCCGCCCCACAACACACACATGCATACATTCTCTTAAAAAAAAAAATGTGTGACTCACATTGCTCCTTTTTTTTACTTTTTTGTGTATGTACAGGTATGTGTGTGTACAGGTACACATGCAGATGTGTTACATGTGTGTTTAGGCCAAAGTTGAACCTAGGATATGTTCTTTAAGTACTGTCTACCTATTTTTTGAGACAGGATCTCCCACTGGCCTGGAGCTCATTGATAAGGCCAGGCTTCATGGCCAGCAAGCTCCAGGGATCTGCCATCTGCCTGTTTCTGGTGCCCCACCCAGCACAGGGATTACAAGCGCACACTACCAAACCTGGCCTTTCATGCGGATGCTGGGGATACCTCCCTAGCCTCTTATTTCATTCATAAACATCACAATGATAAAGTAATAGCACAAGGCCATGGACAGGACACAGAACACTACATTCCAACAACAGTAACAGACTTGTCGATGTCGGGAAGTGTCAACTTTTCCTTCACAGCTACCAAGAGAGAGCAGGGATGATATCTGTGGTGACAGTGTTTCCCAAATCAGTATCACTCCCAGAGTCTTCACACTGTTTAATGTTTTAGCTTGACGGGTGTAGATAAGATGGTTTACAAATGAGAAAAGGCTCAAATCATGGCCAAGTGTTCAGTTTTGCATTTATTGCCTTTAATGGAAATTGAATGTCACATAAAACCAGCAACTGTTCGGGGGAATCCAAAGCAGGAACCCATCGTGCTTCTGTCTCAAATGCTTTTATGTCGCCCACATTGCCTGGTGTAATGCGAGTTCATAGCAGATGTTCAGATGTTTAGTATACATTTTTATTTAACTTGATCACAGTTGCTATTACACTCATCGTCATAAGATATCAGAAGTTAGAAAACACTTGATTAAGTTCCGGCAAACTTGAAGTTACTAGTTTTTATTTGTGAGTGAGTGAATGTGTATGTATGTATGTATGTATGAATGTTTATGTGTTTGCATATATATGAAGGTTTATGTATATGTGCAAGTGCATATACACAAATGTGCTATACATAGAGAGGCCATAGGATGACATCGGGTCTATCTCAATTGTTCTTTTTCATATATGTTAAGGCAGAGTCTCTTCCACCCAGAGTTTGCTCATTGACTCAGCCTGTCTAGTAAACAAGCTTACCACAAGGATCCTCTGCCTCCTAGGGCCTAGGATTTTTGGTAGACATACACACCTGGCATTTATGTGGGTCCTGGGAATCAAATTCAAGCTCTTTACTGGCTGAGCCATCTCCTCGGCCCTTGCAGATACTCCTTTCTCCTAGTCTCTGAAACCCGTCTTTTAGATTTCTACCATTGCCTGGTTGTTGAAGATCGAAAGTTCTAAACTCTGTTTGGATATGGTCTCGCTTTGAAATTTTGTATGGTCAGCTCATATCCATTCCTCTTTTAGAAGGAGGCCTATAGAAGTACACAAGATAGCCATCTCATGATCCCTGTGCCTTTCAGATCATAGTTCTGTGGAATTGTGACAAGCCTCTACCAGCCAAACACCGCTGGCCTGCCACTGCCGTGCCTGTCATCGTCATTGAAGGAGAAAGCAAGGTAGGAGGGGCTAATGTGAGACTACTGTGGAAACTTACCTCTTCACAGATCACCATGGATGCTGGCTCTGGAAGATTCCTGAAGAGCTCTTGGGTCAGGGTTGTGTCTAACACTGTAGTTGTCTCCGAATGTCTTTAGCTTTGACAGCCATGGACTTTGGAATCTGTAAAACCTGCAGAGTTTCACTGCAAACAGTCTGGTAGCTTTCTAACTTTACATTCTTGGATGCTATTTCCTTATTCATAAAATGAAACTCATGCCACATACCTCCCAGGGTAACCGTGAGTGGAAAATGAACTCAAGGCCTGGCAACAGCAGTGTTTCCATAAATGACAAAAACAAACTAAGGTGGCAGATGCTGCTGCTTGCTGGCTGCTGCTGCATGTACACAGTTTGTTTAGCTAATGCATTGTGTCCTTCAGAAAAGGTTCTTCCTTACCCTTATCTTTAAGAGACCTTTCTCCTTGTCTTGATGCCTCCATCCAAAGACTCACCAGCTCAGCCTCGCTGGCTCATTACCTTTATTGCCCAATCCAATCTGCTTAGAACTCAGGAATTGTCTATCATCTTGTGGCCTTTCGATATTTGTTGATGTCTTAAACTAGTGTCTGAAGCCATGTGTCCAGCCCTCAACAGCCTTCCAGTCTTTTCTCTTACTTTCCTCTGTGGCTGCTGGGGATGATGATCTGAAAGGCCATTTGGCTTCTGTCTTGATCAGCTGTCTCAACTCTCCACCTCTGGCAATATCCCCACCTTCTTTCATCCCTTCATTCTGCTGTGGTCTTAAAATATCACCCACTACTAACAGCCAGAACCCAGCTCACTCCCCTAGCTGGTACATGGGACAGTTCTACCCAGTTGTGAATTAGTCACTACTGAGTAAAAGTGACATTGGAGAAGCATGTCATCTGAGAGACTTCTTTTGCCAATCCCACAGAATTACACTAGGTACAATACCTAAGCCAGAATAGCAATATAATCAGTCTGTTGGGTCAAACCTTTTGAAACCATCTTGGACCTTAGAAAACTGGCAGATCCATATGTTCAACATAATGCAGTGAGAATTGCAATGGCCCCATGGAAAAAAGACAAACAGCGCATGTCATTATATACTCATTTTTCACTTAAAACACTGTGTGTTGGGTCCTATATAATAGACTTTCAACACACTGAAAATATGACCAGGTACTTAGAGCAACCAAAGATCTGTTGTCAATCAAGATGAGTATTGAACCTGGTTAATTAGTGTTTGATAAGAAAAGGTGACTCTTGAAGTCTGTCATAAGCCTCCTGGCATGAATTTTTCTCTTATGAATACATGTCACCATTTGCAAAGTTTCACAAAAGGGACTGACACAAAAAAAGTCTCCTGCCTCCAACATTTTATGTCCACCTCCTCAAGAGAATAATGTGTTAGAGGGATAGCTACATTCTGGTTTTAATATCGGGAAAACCTGAACACGGCGCAGATGTAACTAGCAACTCTGAGCTTTGGAATACTTTGGTGTTTTGCCTCCATAAATGACCACATCTCCCATATCTCTTTGGAATGTTGTGTCAGGATGTGTGGACAGGGACTCAGGTGCCTGACTGAGGCCATTCTGATGTGTTCAGATAGCACTACAGTTTCATGCTCTAATTCACTAATTGTATACCTTTACTCCCAGTGCGAAAGTTACTGCTGAGAATGCTAGAGCTTTTCCTGAGTCATACCTTGAGGAGATGCTACACTCTCCTGTCATTTCTATAACTGTGTCCCTGGTAGTTTGTTCAGTTTTCCCTCTACTTTGGCCACTAATTCCAGTGGGCTATATGGCTCCTGTGCCTTGTCGTGACTCTCAGTGCCTTGGGCGGTACATTTTGTGAAAGTGTTTGCATTTCAGCCTTGCTACAGACTCAATGGATTAAAACATAGACCCACTTTGATGAGACAGTGTAATATGTGTATCAAGGACTTCTCTTTGTGCCTACTTAACACACACTAACGTTTCAACAAGTCAGCTGGTATTCTAAGAGGGATTGCCATGTTGTGATTTGTGTTACAGGCTATAGAGTCTGCTTAGTTTTTATATGATCTAAGAGGCGTGTCTTAATCTCTGTGCCCTCACACACCAGTTTGTGGTGGCTGAAAGAATCAAATGATACCATGTGTGCTAGGAATTGTAGGCACAGATATCATAGAAACCCCCAAACTTTTGTGGAGCTGTATATAATTATTTCCATACAGTTTTTTTTCTCTGTACTAGATGAGTCTTGGCCATTTCATTGTCATGTTTATACGTTGTAAAAGAGTTGGCTGCTCACATGGTTAACCAGTTTTGTGAACAAACAGAACAAAGCCCATTTATGAAATATTGACCTTGTGGATATATTCCTTCCTCTTGTGTTAGTTCATTCAAGAAGGTAATTGGGTCAAGGCTTGAAAGAAAATCTCTTATTTGTATACTAATGGACTCATAAACTATAGGTTCAGCAAAAGGAAGGGAGGGAGAAAGAGAAAGGGAGGAGAGGAAGGAAGGAAAGAAGGAAGGAAGAAGACAGACAGACACGATCAGACTGACTGACTAACTACTGACTTCCCTGTGAAGCAGTGACTGAGCTCAGGGTGGGGAGCAGTTTTCTCCATCCCATAATCTCTATATCTAGCCAGGACTTAGAACTGATGTGTGCTGTTTCAGCTGCAAAGTTCTATTTTGAATTTATAGGGCTTGTCTTTGCAGTTTTCCCCTGTAGGCTGAACACGGGAAAGGTCAGGGCATTGCTAAGCTGCTAGCTAATGGTTTCTGCGGTCCTCCGTGGACATGTAAACAGCATCAGGAGAATTGCTTCAGGCGGAGATTTCGGGAGCACTGTGTATATGGGGTTGCTGATCGCTTTGTGTTTTATTTTATTTTGAAAGACTGAGAAAGATTTTTTTAAAAAAAAACCCAACCCTGACCCACTTGACAGATGTGCGGGAGTAGTCTCTGCAGCCACGTATACACATATACTGCAGCTCTATTGCCTGGGCTCTCAGATGGTTTAGCATAGTGATTCCATTCTTAAGGCTGGAAGATGCTGCTGTAGCTCACAGGCACGCGTCTTGGATTCGAGATGAGTAGACAAGCTTGGCTTCTCCATGTAAGCAAAGCATGGTGTTCTCTGTGGCTATTAAACTTCCCTGAGCCCATTAGGTGTCCCCTTTCCCTCTTGCCAGTGTTCAGCTGCTTTGCTACCCATCATTTGAGCCTTTGAAGTGAATTCAAGAGGGGCCTGCCTCTCAGGTTTCTGTGTGTGAATCTCAAGCCTAACTTTCACAGGACCTGGGGAATGAGCTTGTCGCATTTGGCCATACATGCACTTTTAGGTTCTTTCCACACCTGAGGCATATTCCACCCAGCCACACCATCTGGGAACAAACCAAGGTTTAGCTTAGACAAAGTTCATGACCTTTCTGTCTCCCTACGTCACCAATCCCCATCACTCCCCAACCCTGAGATGGGTTTGTTATAAAGATACAAGATGAAGGCCATGAAGGGAAGGCTAGAACATTCCCTGACATGCTAGCTAGTCCAGGGCAGTTAGTCATTGTGTAATGTAGTCCTCGAAGACGGAAGCTATGCCTCTCATGGGTGAGCTTCCATCTATCTCTGTCTATCCCATCCACCTTCTTAGCCCCATGCCTACCGGCATAGAATGACCCAAATGCATCCATGTAGTACCTTCTCAGCTCCTCTAACTGTACACCACAGATGCTCATTTTTTTAAAAGAGTTAAATTGATGTATTCTTCACTCTTTCCTTCCACTGGCATAGCAACAATGTATGTGTACACGCATTATCTGTGATTTTTGCTAAAAGAGAAATAAAGTCAATATTGTAAATGTTTGGGCATGTCCAGTAGTCTGGCCTCCCAGGATGTGTATCAGGATGGAATATGTCTTCATCCCTGTTCTCTCCTGCTCTCAGGATACTGCTTATCTTTGGAAGCTTCTTGTGCTTGCTGAACCCTTGTCTCTACTGCCCCATTTCTGTCTCTGCCTAGTCCATCCCAACTCGTCAGGGCCTGCCTAAATCATTTCTCCCGTGAAGCCTTCATGTGCTCTCCTGGCAGCTGTCTCTGCTGCCCTCTGGTCTGGCACTTTTCATCCTGAGTGAAAGGCAGTCATCTGGCTCTCCATTTCTACAGACTACGGGTTCCTCAAGGCAGCCCGTAAATCACATTTGGTTTCATCCTTGCTCTGATTGGTGTGGTACCTGTAGGTGCGCAGTAATTGCTGCCCGGGTTCATTTTGGCTGGTGGTCGATGGAAGACGTTCGCTGTGGCGGATGACATGTAATGGAACAGTCGTCGTGGTGATGATGCGGCAGGCAGAATTTTCCTGACAGGAAGACGCTAACGTTGCTTCTCCGAGCACCTAATCACCCTTCTCTGATTCCCCAGGTTATGAGCAGCCGGTTTCTGCCCTACGACAACATCATCACTGACGCTGTGCTCAGCCTGGATGAGGACACTGTGCTCTCAACGACCGAAGTAAGAATGGT
This sequence comes from Mastomys natalensis, assembly GCA_021653895.1. Lineage (NCBI taxonomy): Eukaryota > Metazoa > Chordata > Mammalia > Rodentia > Muridae > Mastomys > Mastomys natalensis. Next base: position 869,260 of record JAJTUV010000656.1, on the reverse strand, counting down.
GCCTCAGGAGTAGGGAGGGGCTCTCAGGCAGGTGCCTTCAGGCCCGAGGTGCCAGCATCGCTCTTGCCCTTGCCTTGCTAGAAGTTGAAAACATATCCCAAAACTTCCTAAGAAGTGGTTTTAATTAACCCAATTCCTGTTAGCGCCTTGCCACCCCCTGGCACCCTGAGGAGGGCACTTTTCCCTTTGTTTTCTCTTCTAATTAAGACCTCATTTGTATGACTGTTCCTTCCCCTCCCCGTCTTGTCTTTCATCTCTTCTTGTTTTATAAGCAGTTCAGCTGTAGGCAGGTGTGTAGAAACACAAGGATGGAATACCTATGTCCTGAAACTCTGGTCTATAACCAAGCATCCCACTCTTCTGCAGTTACAGTGCTGTCTGTGCCCAGTATGCAGTCTGGCACATTTCTGGCTTCTAAAAGGCCGTTTTTCTGTCTCGTCTAAAGTACTCCCTGCTCCCATCATGCACACGTGCACACACTCACACACACACCACACACTACACTCACACACACACATTTTTCATACACACACCATGCAATACATGGCTGAGATGGAGACCTCTTCTATTTTGAACGTTCAAATATTTGTGCCAAAAGTAAGGTTATACAGGGAAGTATGTGGAGAAAGAGAAAGAAGAGGGAAGAGATGGATGATAGAAAACTCTGTAGCTGGAATAAATATTGATCTCTGAAGCTTAGGCCATAGATGAGATCAAAGATAGCTATATGAAAATTTAGAATTGCAGGATCACATTTTTAATGGTAACTACTTAAAGGCACAGAGACTTCGCTAATGAGCTTTAACTTTTATTTTTTAAGCCTTATAATCATTTTTCTTTTGTTCTAGAAATTGGCACTTGCCAGCACACACTCTTTCGGACCCCGGTTTAGTTCTAGTAGGTACACTTACGCTTGATATAGGCTGGCGAACTCCCCATCCTCCTTGAGATTCCAACGTTATAACTTTGTTTTTAGTTTCTATCAGATGTAGTTGAACAGTTCCTAAATAACCCCAGAACAAAATGTCCTGGGCTCACCTGGTTCAGTGCCTCTTTCTATGTAGCCCAGATTCTATAGGTACTTGTTAGTGACTGGGTACTGGGAATAAACACTGCCAATTCAAGGCTGACCGCACTGCCTCTGTGTCACGTGTCTCTTGGCAAGAGGATGGGCTATTGGACTGAGAATGTGACGAACAGAGGGAAGGCAGTGAAAAATAAGCCTGAGACGCTCCAGCCGGTATTTTTCTGCAGCTTCCTGCAATGGGAAGCTGGCGTCCTGAGAGCACATTCATTCAACAAGTATTTGCTGAGAGATTCCTTTGTTCTGGTCTCTATGCCAGGTACTTGGGTTACACAGTCCCTGCTTGTATCTATCAAAGTCCTGGCAGTAAACAGAATTCAAGTCAGACTGCTCAAATGAGAGCATTTCCAATTACTTAAGAGGTGTGGGTAGGGTTGGTGAACACTGTAAAGGATGGAAAAAGACCTGGTAGAGCCAAAAGCTTTCCAGCTGCATCCCTGGAAGACCAAGGAAAGGATAGGCAGTCCCAGAGATAGAGCTCTGCCGAAGAGGCCCTCCTCCCAGAGCTGTGTTCGTGGAGATGTGGCTGTCGTCAGAACTGTGTTCTGAAATGAAGGGAGCAGGGCAGAGACCTCCTTAATCCATGTTTCTGTTTTTGTTTTTAATTTTAATTTTGCTGGTGGCTACCATTGACCTGACCTAGCCATGCTCTAGAACAGTATGCAAAGCGGAGCCGGTGAGCCATCCCTGGGTGTGCTGTGATGAAGGACTGCGACCATACGCTTAGCGAAGGGAGATTGGTTTAGGTCAGGGTTTCAGAGCTTTCACTCCATCATGGCAGAAAGGATGTGGCAGCTCCGACATCATGTGGCAGCCATGGATCAGGGAGGGATAAAGGCTGTCTGAGCTAGATGGCTCCCCCATCGCTTCCTCCTGAATCCCAACATATTGAATCTCACGTTCCACACTCACATCTACCCTTCTCCTCCCTGGGTAATCCTTTCTGGAAACACTCACTGACACATCTAACAGTGTGCTTTACGAATTTCCTGGGTACCTCAGAGTCCAGTCAAATCAATAGTTGAGGCTAACTGTTACATCAGTATTCCAGCATCCCAGGGAAAGAAGATGGACAGTGCAAACCCAGGACAAGTAGTACACCCCCATGGTGGAACATCCACAGCACATACCTAGGGCATCTTCTTATAGACCTGGAGTATGGTTCATCTCACATCTTCCTCAGGGCACAGGGCAATTGACTGCACTCCAGGCTAGTTTTTCCATGGCCCATGGTGAAATAGCTTTCCACCACTGTGATGCATCTTTGTACTGGAGAATTTCCCTGTTGGAAGAAAACAGTTCCAACCACTCAGTGCAGGCTGGGAGGAACATGTGCTGCATGTGAAGTAATTAGAAGTCAACGTGGGTTGGAAACGATATGTAAATTTAAGAGATTGACAGTCTGGCTTGCTTTTGCCTGCTGATCAGCAAAGTGAATTGTATCGCCTAAAATGGTCATTGGCAGAGTTTCTCTATTCTCTCTATTTTTTTTTTTTTTTTTTAGGTGAATAGGTGTTGGTTCCATTGGATTTATACCAAACATACACACTGCTCAAGGGATCTTAGATGGCATAAACATTTCACTGAAGCAGCAGGGATAGATTTTTTTTTAAGAGGCATTCTTTAAAGGACATTAGATAGAGGTGGTTTATGGTTATTTACATTTATATGAGTTGCTACAAACCCTCAAAAGAAAACAGATGTTGATTTTTAAGAGAAGGGGGCTTATGTTGACCTTTGCTTTCTTTGATGTGTTAATGATCTGAATGAAAGCAGTGTTATCAGAAGAATCACAGTTTTATCTGAATTTACTTTTGAGTTCCTTTGAAATGACTTGAAAAGGCCCTGAAACAGTGAGAAATCCATGCAATGAAAGCACCCCATTGGGTTCTATACTAGTTGTTTCTTTATCAAAGAATTATGGGAAACCCCAAAGAGTGCTGACAGTCGGGTGGATTCTTTGACAAGAGGCTGCATAATATACTATCCCATCAATTGGCACTGTTGGTTTTGATTATGGGGGATGTCATAGGTTATCCTGACCTGGTCTCAGGGATCTGGTAAGGCTCTCTATCCCCTGCTGTCTTAAATCTCCACAGTAAGTTTTCCTGAGGCATGGTCCACACGCTCCTTCCTTCCATCCTGGAAGGTATAGTTTATTGAACAAGCCATGTTAAGCCTTTCTCCTCTTGTGATGGCAATGTTTCCAGAGAAAGAGAATCAGTAAGGGTTTATTATGAGGATTTAGTTTATGAGGTCATGGGGTCACAGGGGCCTGCAAAGTCTACACTTTCCAAATGTAAGCTGGTGTCTCAGGAAAGGTGGTATTGTGATCCTCATAGGAAAAGGATGACCTGAGAGTATGAATAGCCAATGGTTAAGTCCCAGCCCAAAGGCAGGAGGAGTTCATGTACAAGCACTGGGGCAGTGGCAAGAACACACACACACAACACACACACACCACACACACACACACCACCACACACACACACGGCAGTTGGATGGCTACGTGAGTTAGAGCTTTTGGCCCTGCAAGCCTAATGACCTGTGCATAATAATTGGAACCCACATTACTAAGCCAGATGTGGTGGTACACATCTATACTTTCAGCACTCCTACAGCAGGATGGCAGGCAGAGACAAGGGAATGAACATGAAGTTTGTAGACCAGCTAACCTGATGGCCGAAACAAGTGCCTGCCTTGTTAAAGTAGAAGGGAAGAACCAAGTCCTGAAATTTGTTCTCTGAGCTCTGCACATGTGCCCTGGCATGAACACCCACCAATGACAAGACTGGTTCTTTTAAAATAGTTAAGAAACATCAGGGACACCTTTTCCATCCATATTCGCTCTCTGTTTAGGAACTCAGTAGATTGAATGGTGGCCACCCACAGAAGAGGGGCCTCACATGTTAGCCTCATGTGGAAATGGTTTCACTGGCCCACACAGAACTAATCTTCCATCTGCCTTCCTGACCTTTGTTGCGGTCAAGTTAGCACACATGTTAATGATTGTTCTTTATATTAGAAAGCCTCTGACTAGATAGTAATTGTGCAATCTTTGGCACAGCTCAGAATGTCAGGCATCAAATTGATGCTTCATATAAACCTGAATATATGGCTGTTTACAATGAGAGTGGCTTCTAGTTAAGGCTGAAAAATTTGGAGATTAAAAACTTGTATTTAAAAAATTTAAAAAATTTTGTGAGGCAAGGAGAATAGCTGAGTAGGTAAATGTACTTTCTATACCAGTGTTCGAAATTTCATTTACAAAGGATTCCCTGTGTAGCCCTGGCTGTCCTGAAACTCACACTATAAACCAGGCTGGTCTCAAACCCAGAGATCTGCCTTCCTCTGCCTCCCCACTGCTGGGATGAAAGACAAGACATGTGCCGCTACCACCACTGGGCTTCACAGCCTCATTTAAATTCTCAGTCATGCATGATGGATAGAGAGAACTGACTACGGAAGTTATCCTCTGATATCCACAGATGCAGTGTCTCACGCCCCCAACCCCAACCCAAACAAATAAAATACACTGACCCATATGTGTATCTTCCCACTTGACTCAAATAAATAAATTTAATAAGAAAAAGATTAATGTTCTGGGCCAGTGTTTCAAAAAAAGATACTTTAGTAGCATACTCATTTTAACAATTATCTTCTTGCTTTAATGTTTCTTTGAAAATAACATAGTCATCAATGAAATCTAGAATTTTTCTGACATTTTTACCTAGGATGAGACTAATTTAAAGGAAAAAAAAAAAAGAGTAGTCAATTTAAATTTAAAGAGAATGTTACCTAACTAATTTAATTGGTGATATGAGACTTGGGCAAAAAGCATGGAAATATCAAGCTAGACTTACTCACTTCATTCTGTAAGTTATTTTACTAAAGCGAATACCAGTATTATAAAATCAATCAGTTTAAACTTTGCAATTCAGTGATTGAGTTCATTCATGGTTTGCACAGTTACTGTCACTTACCTCTTCTCCCAAAACATTTTTTTAATCCGCAAAGGAATCTTTGTTTATGTTTTACATTGTGCCTCCCCATCTTTGACAACCTTCATCTTTAATTTGCCCATCAGTGATTTGCCCAACCAGGACATCTCACGATTGTGGAAATGTTTCCTACAAGGCCCTGTTAGCCTTACTTCTCTTACTTAGCCCACTGTATGGCATTTAAGTTTCAGCCATGTTTTAGTAGTGTTACCAGATCTCACTCTGGCTCCCTCTCTATTCCCAGTTCTTTATCTACATGGAAGTTAGATGAGACACAGACTATAGTGTAAAGAGAAGCATATAATTAAAACACATGAGGCTTTCTCATGGCTGAGAGTGGGAACGGTCCAAGTGTGCCATGCCACAATAGGGGAGAACACTTTCATAGCTAGAGTACACAGCAGCCAAGCGGAACCCTATACTGACCTACATCCTCACGTAGGCTATCTCCTCCTTGTTTCTGGAAGTGACAACTTCCTGGGAGACGTTTTCCTCTCCAAGTGATTGACAGATCCATTTGGATTAATTCTGAAAGAAGGTGCAATGATATGTCCATATTCTTTCACAGGAAGCCTCAGAATAGAGAGCGTTTCAGGTAGAGTTTCTAAGATGCAACAAAATACCAGCTTACGCTTCCACATTGCTGTTCATCCCTGCAGGAAGTGAGGACAGGAACTCAAACAGAGCAGGATACTCCAGCAGGAGCTGATGCAGGCGCCATGGACAGATGCTGCTTACTGGCTTGCTCCCAGGGCTTGCTCATCCTGCTTATTATAGAACCCAGGACCACCAGCCCAGGGATGGCTCCACCTACTATGGCGGGGCCCTCCCCATTGAGCTCTAATTGAGAAAATACCTTACAGGTGGATCTCACGGAGGCATAGCTTGTGTAAAGTCGATACACAAAACCAGCCAGCACAGACAGGAACTTGCTGATCTCTGGTGCAGATCAGAATATCTTGTCTTTAACCATGGCCAACGATCGGATTTAAATCCCTTTTTTAGAATTCAGATCCCCTTCTTTTGACCAATTATCTAAGTGCCTATGCTTCAGTTCCTGGTTTTTCAAACTGTTGATTGTGAAAGAGGGGACCATCCCAGTGTCCTTTAAACATGTTAATATCCAACCAGGGATCTGGGGAACTTCACCTGGGTAGTCTTTTCAATAACTGGGTGGCCTTGTGTGACACTGTATGGTCATATTCATTAGTTCATAAAAATTCCATTTTTCACCCTTTGGCTGTTCTAAATTTTTACTGGGTTTTTGGCCATCTTTGATGATAGGACCAGGACTTAGCATTAGCATTCAGTCCCCAAGCTGCTATCACAGTAAAGGACTTGAAATAATCATAGACAATGAGAATTACTTTTGCCTTACTTACCAAGAAGAGATGGGCCAGGGTTGCAAGGTGAACTATAACATGTGTTTAAGATAATTGCTTTTAATACTAGCACCAGAACCTAAGAGACGCTAGGATACACACTGGATGTGAAAGGGTTCAAATCTTGGCCCTGCCACTTACTAGTGTCCATAAATTATTTGATCCTCTATTTAATCTTAGCTTTCCCTTTTATTAACTGAAAAATATAAAAGTATCTGTCTTCCTCACAGGTTATTATAAGGTTATTACAATGTGTAAGGCCCTCTAAACCTTTATATCATAGTTGTTTATATGATTACAAACATATTTACTTTTATATTTTTTGTTTATTTTTATTATTTATTATTATTCATCAGATGATCTGAAAAGAGTATACAGATTAAAAATGAGATAACTTGGTAGCTCTATGTACTAGCTTAGAGTGGGTTCAGAAGTACTCACATTGACTTCCTATAAATTTTTTCTTTAAAATAATCATGTTTTGTTTTGCTTTGCTTTGTTTTAACTTGGGCCTTTGTCCCCACTGGTTCTCAGTGACTTCACAGCGGCTGCTTATCTAGCTTTACCTAGGCTCCTATGTCTTCAGACCTGACATGCCTAGTGTATTTTCTTTGTGATGTCTTCTCTATGTTCCTGTTAAAAGTTGTGCTCTTTGCAAAAACTTTCCCTAAAGAACGTGCTCTAATTTGAGTCACTCGGGCTTTGATATATGCTAGTTGCGAGGCCTGCCGTATTTCAGTCCCTGGATGCACACAGGAAATCTGTTCTCGTTTACAAAACAGATGCTTCTGTGCTTCCTGTGAATCAGTGGTCACGTGTGCCTTTGGGGTTGGGGAGAAGGAAGCAACTGCTTTTCTGTTTTTTTAGCTTGATCAGACTGGGATTTCTAAAGGGCAAGTCAGGATCGATCCTTCCCACCCAACCCCCACCCCCACCTCCCTCCCTCCCTTTCCCCCTTTCTCTCTCCTATATTAATCTTAAGATTCTTTCATACAAAATATTTAAGATGTGCATAATTGCAGGGCAAAATGTCAAGCAGTCAGTTTAATTTGCTGATGAATATGGGGAATTAATGTTTCGAAACAGCCGAGGGATTCCGCATTATGAATTAGCAGGGGGAGGTGATGTTTTGTTGACATTTGTTCACAGTCTTGATTGCTTGTTTGGCTTGTACTTTGCTTTGTAGGTGGATTTTGCCTTCACCGTGTGGCAGAGCTTCCCGGAGAGGATTGTGGGATATCCTGCTCGCAGCCATTTCTGGGATAATTCGAAGGAGCGGTGGGGATACACATCCAAGTGGACGAATGACTACTCTATGGTGTTGACAGGAGCTGCTATCTACCACAAGTGAGGAGCTGAGATTTCTCATTGAAATGCATCATATTCATTTCTGACAACTGCGTTAATGGGAACTTTAGGCCCAATCCAGTTCGCAACATTAATGAAAATTAGCCAGTATTCCTGTTTGATTTTTGTTGAGGTAGCAAATGTGTGCTATGAATCTTCTTGGCTTATTGTATTTCTAGAAATTAAGGCAAAGTAATGTTTTCAGTTAAGCCAAAAGATAAAGATACACTCAGAGCTAGGCTGGGTAGCTGAATATTCAGAGGAGATACCTAAGTATCCCGGTCACTGTGGTTTGGGTTCATCATTGAGTAAAACAGAAAATGTCTCTGACAATGCAGGATTCATATGCTAGTGAACAGAGACACGTAAATGCTACAGGGAAATCAGGGACAGCAAGAAGACACTGACGAAGAGTCAAGTAGCAGGAGGTGCAGAAATGAGGCAGATTCGAGTGTGATCAGGATGGTCTAGTATACAGATGGGAAGTGACCAGAAACTTCAAAGCAAGAGAAAGTTACCCAAGGCTGTTATAGAGAGCATTGGGAATAGCAAGAAGAAACACCCAGAGCAAAACAATGGAGAAAGATGGAAAAGAAGGTTGGGATTAGTGACTGTGCTGCAGTGGGTGAGAAGGTCCAAGGGGCCTGAGGAGCCCAGAGACAGGAGCTTTGACGTGTTTCCTCTAATGGATAAGTCAGTGCATGGCCTGAGCAGAGCAGACGTCAGGGTTGTGTGCCCAGTATCCACTCTGGATGTCATGATAAGAAAAGGCAATAAGGACAATAACAGGGACAGGAAAAACTGTTAGGAAGTAGTAAGCAGCATGTGGATGGAGATGAGACTGGGGCCTGGAGTGAACAATGGTAGAAGTAGTGACCGCACTGCAGCGATATTCCGGAGCTGATTCAGCATCGTGACCTAATCAGAATTTAATGACGACCAAGTTTTCTGACTTGAGGTCCAGAACGATAGAGTGCCATCAACAGAGGGAATTCTACAAATGAGTAACTATTTTTAAATGCAGATTTTTTTTTCCCTGGGCATGTTATGATACCTAAGAAACTATTCTGGAAAAAATCATAGGCAGGATATAAAATGGGCAGTCTTTAAAACCAGCAGACAGAGGTAAAATTACCAGATAAGTAAATATAAACCGTTCACATTTTCATGGTTCCGCAGGATCATTAATGACAATCTCCAGTATTTTATCCTAATGAGGAAAATGTACCAGTCTTACCTTAGACTTTTTCGAGAATCAAGAGTCTTACCATCTCAGGGCTAAGTCTGAAAATCCCAAAGTATAAACATTTGCCTGACGAAGCCTTGATCTCAAAGCTTCCCCTCCTCCTGCCTCCTCCACACAAATGAATCTGATTCATTCAAGTAGTTTGTCTAATTTGTAAGTAAATTCGCTTGCCATCTGTATTGGTCACTTTTCTCATTGCTATGGGAAAATACCAGACAAAAAGCAACTTAACAAATAAGTTTACTTTGGCTCACAGTTGCAGGATACGGTCCATCATGGTGGTGAAGGCACGTCAGCAGGAACATGAGAGGCAGCCACTCACTAAAGAGGCAGCATCTTTAGTTAGGAAGCAGACAGAGGTGAATGCTGGTGCTCTTTTCTCTTTGTATTCAGTCTTAACCCCAGCCCATGGTGCGTGCTGTCCACTTTCAGGCAAGTTTTTCTTGCTGTATTCAGCCTTTCTGGAAATACCCTCACAGCTACACACTCTGGTGTGTTTTCATGGTGATTCAAAGTTGCATCAAACTGACAATGAAGACTGTCATCTTTATTGGCATCACAACATCTTAGGATTCAGTTTCTCTTTCTAACTGACCAGCCTGATATCAAATTGTGATGGGCAAGCAATATCTGCTTCCCCGGGATCTCTGTGCCTCACTTGGTTCCTCATCTGTAAAATAAGGATAATAATATGATAACATTTGCCTCATAGCTTTCTTAGGTAGGTTAGATGAGGCATTTCTTATTAAAGACTTGAGAGTATGATTTGGCCTATAGCAAGTACCAAAGACGTAATAACTGTCATTATTATTGCATTCATTGGCATGCTCAGCGGATCCAAAGAATGCCTATGTTTAAAGCCTACCTGTCATTATGTAATGCTGTCCTGCTAAGAGAATTTCCTTTGTGATTTACAGATATTATCACTACCTGTATTCCCATTACCTGCCAGCCAGCCTGAAGAACATGGTAGACCAACTGGCCAACTGTGAGGACATTCTCATGAATTTCCTGGTGTCTGCTGTGACAAAATTGCCTCCAATCAAAGTGACCCAGAAGAAACAGTATAAGGAGACAATGATGGACAGGTAAGAATAGAGAACTTTCTTCCCAAGGCTACACAAATATGTTTTCCTCCGCTTTATCTAGCAGTGTCATAAGGAGACACAAAAATAAGCCCCATCTGAAAGCCCTGAAGGAAGGAATGATTGGCACATGAATAATTAAGAATATAAAGCTCTTAGATAATCCATAACATGGCATGACAGTGACACATTCTTAGAGTTTGTCTTCTACCCTTTGGGCTTTTATAACAAAACAACATAGACTTAGGGCTTAAGTTACAAACACTTATTTCTCAGACTTCTGAAACCTGGGGATTCCAAAGTCGAGGTGTCAGCAGCTGTAATACCCAACGAGGTATTACAGACATCACTTCTTAACTTGTTTAATTTGCCACGTCTCCGCATGATGTAAAGCTCTCTGGTGCACCCTGTTCTTGAGGATTCTACCTCCATGAGCTAATCCTTTCCAGATACCTCACTTTGAGATCATGTCTGGATCAGACGTCAGTATTTTCAGTCCACCACAGAGTGAAAGTTCCACAGTGAGTGTATGTCAGTTTCCTGTAGATGCCTACCAGCACCAAGGCATCCTTCCTAACACAGTGTTCTGGTGGTGGTTTCTCGGCTGAGCAAATACCATAGTGAAGTAGTAGAGGTCACACTATCTGTTTTCAGTTCTAGAACCAGCATTTATAAGCCGTGGGCAAGCCAGTCACTTTCTCAAGTTCTCTTGGCTCATCTTGAAAAGGAAATGGTAAAATCTTTTTTCATGGAACTGATATAATTGTTAAAGTAAAGCCAGATATCCTCTTGGGTTATAAATTTTCGTGAGAAAGATATACTGTCTCAGAAATATCATCCCACTTCCTGTGTTTATAGGCAGGAAAACTACGTCTAGAAATGTTAACTTATTGCCACACATACCTTGTAAGTTAGAGACAGAATCGAGAGTAGGGTCCTAGTCTCTGATCCACTGCTTCTCCCCAAGTCTACAAGCCAGGCTCATCTGCAAGCTGAAGTTCACTTCGATTCCTCCCTGGCAGAGCAAATACCACATGTAATAAATGAGGGCTGGGGAAGTTGCTCAGTTGGTAGAGTGCCTACTGAGCGGAAAGAAGTTGATTTTAATCCCCAAAATACATAAAGAAGTAAATAGATGTGATTTAAAAAAAAAAAAATGAGAAACCTTAAGTACAACTATTAGTTCTCCCTAGGTTAAATCCTGGAGCACCCTACAGGATTGAAATCAACTCTGCATAAACATAGCTGAGCATGGTATCTAGGTGACTACTGGAAGGCTAAGATAGATGGTCTAGACCATGAGGGTTCTAGGCTTGCTCCAGCTACAGAGCCCAGGATAGTATATCTTTAAAAACAAAACAAATAGTACTGCCACCAAAACCAAGCTTTGTGTTCAAGCTTTGTGCTGAGTGCTGGCTGCAAATCTAAGTTTTGCAAGGGGAACTTTAGCAAGCTCCTATAACAACCTTGTTGACGGGGATTTTCTAATTCAGTAAATGTTGCAAGAGAAAAGCAATATTAAGAGGATTTATTGTTCACTGCTTACTGAGCCCACACAGGTTCAGAGAGTATGAACGTACTGGTTATGGAGAAACCCCTGTGTACTAGGAAAGTTCTGCTCTCCTTTAACTATTGAAACAACAGGCAGAAGCATTGGCAAGAGTTTTCCAATCATTAAGACCAAAATACTTCAAATCCAAGCAGTGTGTATTGCCGATTATGTACCCATATGTTTTGTCAAATGCAAGCTCACAGAATCACAGCAGTCTGTTACTAGTGTTTGCTAGGAGTCTTCAGACTCCCCTGAGGATATGCAGTCACCCAGGGAGGACTGCTAGTACCACATCAGTGACCATTTTTGTACATGTGCCTACTTCTACTAAGTGAGTATCTCTAATAATTCACATACTGAATGTTAGATTTGTCTCACTGTGCCCAGATAGCAGAGTATATTCCAGCCCTCCTTCCCATCATCCTCATGATTTCAGTAAATCTTTGTGTCCATAGAACAAATGGGTATTATGTTTAAGCTTACGTTTTTATTAGATTGAAAAAGGTTTTGTTGTTGTTTTTAGTATTTGTTGGTTGGGCTGGAATCAATCAAGAATGAGCTAAAGTTCTTGATGGTTTTTCTATTTGCGTACATGCACAGTTGCCTGGGCTTGAGTCTGGCCCTTTGGAGTGATTGGGCCAGTCAAAAATGGCCACAAGTTCCTGTCAACCATAGAGCAGTGGCCCTCCTCCTTTCTAAGGCTGAGACCCTTTAACACCATACCTTGTGTTATGATGACCCCCAAGCAGAAAATTATTCTTGTTGCTATTTCATAAATATAATGTTGCTACTGTTATGAATGAAATTTATGATATTATAAGTCACAGATATTTATCTGTGCCTTCCTATGGTCTTAGGTGACCCCTGTGAAAAGGTCATTTGACCAGAAAGGAGTTGTGACCTACTGCCTTTGTGGCTGTCTTCTCTAATAGGAACTCAGCCAGCTATCTTAAGTCTCTACCTTTCTGTTACTTGCAAAGATGATTTCTCACAGTACAGATGCTAGAGAACAGAGCCTTCCTTAGCCTCCTTTCTAGCCTTCAGCGAATACCTGTAACTTCCTCGACCCTGCTGTGAATTGGGAGCCCCTCCACCTTGCTGCTGGGAGGCTCCAGTGTGCTTCATGAAAACACTTCACAAGTAGTGTTTTGTTATTCTGCTGCTCCGTGCTAACTTGACATTTGTATTTATCACGTTATTTTCAAGCGTGTTGATACTTGTGATTTTAAAGTGACTCTGCGTGAGTCTCACTCTAAAATGCACTTTCCATGAAAGTATGTTTCCAGCCTACACAAACACACACATAGTAAACAGTTGCTTCTTTATCCATGTTTATAATACTTGTGTGTTGAGTGTGAGTGCCCCACCCCTGCCCTTGTTATCTCCTTTCCTGGCAAACCAGCAACAAGAGAAACAAACAAAACACAAGTCCAGTTAGTGTTATCTATATACTCACTCAAACTTGTAGTGACCTCTCCCTTTAATAGAACTTAGTTTGTTCCTTCCCCAACCCCCACTGGAAGTCATAAAGTACTCATCATTTTTGTGGTCTAAATGTATTTGCCCAGCTTTAGGGGCAATATAACTAAAAAGATGGCAGCCTTTTTTTTTTTTTTTTTTAACTTTGATAACTTTTTCTTTTGTGAGTGAGCAATAGTACCTGGGGCCATCTAATACTTAAAACAACTGTAGGAATTTAGTGGCATCGATGAGTCAATTGTTAGGTTACGAGCAGACTTTTAATATTTTACTGTAGAGTCAGTCTTGTAGACATAGGCACTATGTCACTGGATCTGAGTCCCTTTTGTATTTCAGTCATCTCAGTAGAGAAAGTCTATAAAGGAATGTGGGTTTTAGGTGCTGTGTAGCTCTAGCCATGAGTGAAGCATAAGGGTTTCGTTTGTTCTTCAGTTATGCATGCATCTTTGTAAACCATCCATTTGGTGGGAAAGGTGGAAAGTTAGATGCATCAAGTTCAAGTCCAAAGTAGGACTTCTGACAGTCCATGTCTCCATACATCAGCCATGTTAGCAACTGAGATTTAGAAGGCTGGAGAGATGTCTCAGCAGTTAAGAATGGCAGAGGACTGGAGGTTGGGTACCAGCAAAAATGTCAGATGACTTGGAACCTTCTGTGATTCCAGCTCCAAGGCATCTCATGCTTTCATGTGGCCTCCAAAGACAACCATACACACATATGCAAAATGCATAGTCTCACACACATGAATAAAAATAAATCTATTCTTAAAGAAATTTCACTTAAGGATTTAGAAAACTATCTTTGAAGCAAAGACTTCATTGTGAGTCATAGCTTTGGTCCCAAATATAAAAAAGAATGTTCTGTTTAGTGACTGTAGTAGTTGGAGTTCATTGGTACAGGTCCATGGCTCAATCACATGAGCATTAGCTCAGAAAGCGTCAACAGATTAGCTGTGTTTGGTCATTGGTGAAGTTGCCACATCTCGACTTCAGGCAAAGGTAAGTTAGCACATGAGCCTTGCCTTCACCAGCCTTGTAGATGGACAGGCTTGGCAGTAGGCCCCACATTCTGCTGCTGGCCTTGACCCAGATCCAGCTTCTGGTGCCTTCTCCCCACTGCCTTCTCTCACTGTCCTCCTTATTTGTCTCCTCCCCCAGACTTCCCGAGCGTCCCGCTGGGCTGACCCTGACCACTTCGCCCAGCGTCAGAGCTGCATGAATACGTTTGCCAGCTGGTTTGGCTACATGCCGCTGATCCACTCTCAGATGAGGCTCGACCCGGTCCTCTTTAAAGACCAAGTCTCAATCCTGAGGAAGAAATACAGAGACATTGAACGACTTTGAGGAATCCCACTGAGTGGGGGAGGGGAAGCAAGATGGGACTGGAGTCCAGCTGCTCTCTCCTCCCAGTGCAGATCCGCTCATGCCCATCGGTGGAGCCAGACTGTGCCAAGTATCAAAAAATGAAAAAAATCAAAAAAACAAAAAAGACGAAAAAGAAAAGGAAAAAAAAATAAAACAGCTTAGATGAACACAGTGACAAAACTCGGCTGGAATCCTGGCTCCTGGGCTACGCCAGACTGCTCCACTCACCTCACTGGCTTCTGTGTCCCACGACTAGGTTGTGTACAGTTTAATTATGGAGCATTAAATAATTATTTTTGAAATGATTGCTATGCAGGTTTAAACTTTTTTAATGATCAAAACTATTAAAAACCAGAGTTCTTTCTTTAATCAAAATTGTGTTGGTTGTGAATATTTCTAAGCTGCTGCTCCCCCCCACCCCCCTCCTACAGACATGGTTGCCATGGGTCACCCGGATTTCCTGCAGGGACAGAAACAGACATCACGGGAAACACAATCAGTTATTTGACACAGTGTCAGGAAAAGAACTGACAAAATGAAATCAAGTTCCTATCCCAGTTTAGATGTTTGGGTCCCCTTGGTCTCTAAACTCTTGCTGCATGAGAGAAAGTGTTGACTCCAGGTAGGCAGTTCTCAAAACTTTAATATAAATATGGTAATCTATTTCCATGGGGATGGGTGGGGGGAGTTAGATCAAGCAAACTCTCATAGATTTAAGAAATGTTGAACAAAGAACCAAACAACTCCCAGCATGTTAGTGATGGACACCCCACAACTGAAACCCAATACTTCCTAGTGGTTGGCCCACAGGTTCAACCACCAACCCATATATCTGATGGGACACCCTGTGCTTTAGAAGCCAAAGGAAAACCATGAGTCCAGATTATTTGTAAGACAAGCGGTTTAATGTTTGTGAAGAACTCAAGTTGCAAAGGCTTCTCCTGTTGAGAAAGAAGTGATTCTGTGTAAATCCACACCGTTTAATGAGAGGATGGTTGTGAAGTACCTGAGAGCATGCCTTGCCATGGGACTCATTCCAATTTGGGTTAAACATTGTTTGAAGCAAAAAAAAAAAAAAAAACCACGATCAAATTAATCAGAAACAAACGTGAAGACTTTTGAAATATGTAGAAAAATTTAGTTGTTCTTGTTGTTAAAAACAATGCTTCCATCCTTGCAAATACTGTCTTAAGTTTATGATGATTTTGAAACATTAAGAATACACATACACAAGTCCATGAAACATAGCTCTAAGCTCCATTATGAAACATGGAGGCTCCTGATATTAAATGTCTGCTTCTACTTGAGAGAGCCAAAAGAGGGTGAATTATAGAAAGATGATTATATTGAGTTACACAAAGATTATTAGATACTATAGAATAATCCACAGGGACTTTAGTTTCTTTTTCATCCTAGAACTCTTGTGCATTTCATACATGTGTCTGTATAGCTACCTGGAAGACAAAGGATCCTGCCTAAACCCCTGGAGTGGGTGCTGTAAACAAGAATGAATGTAGGTGTTTGCTGAGGTCTTAAGAGATGACTCCATTGCCTACCCAGCAGCAGAGCGGGGACCAGAGCCTCCATAAACAGATGCCATATTGTGAGTGTTGCATTGGCTATGAAGTCCACTCAAAGAGGGCTTTTCTGCAGCTTTGTGACCCATTAACATCTCTCTATGCATCTCTCTTATCTGGTATGACCCTGCTTTCAAATATGGGCCATTCCTTAAGTAGATGTGACATATGGCTAAGTATTTCTCCCAGTATAATTCTGAGGTCTGCAGGGTTTACGTTTGCATTCATCAGTAAAATTCCCTCCAAGGGGTCATAGTATTTTAACTAATTCTCAGCATATTAAAGGGAGAACAAGTCCATTTGCATATGTTCCTTTAAAGTGGGGAACTTATCAGAATGATCGTATAGCGTATCTTTCTTCTTTACAAACATGAATATAAAGTATTGTTAAACCACCACAAGCTAATTTAAAACTTAAGTTGTCACCTTGGCTTGCAAAGCAGTGTCCGCAATTGTACTAGTCAGTCCCATGAGTGGATTCGGGGAAGTGCTTTGCCAGGTTTACTTGTCGTAAAGCTCACAGGGCACACAGTCCCCATAAGTAACATGTGCTGTAATTACAAATGAGAACAAGACCTGACACACTTCTCATCTCCTTTAAATCTCCACGGTTGCATTTTGTCATTCTCTCCAGTAATTCTCTCCGGGATGCCAGCTAGCGTGCTCTTTGCTTACATGGAAGATGCAGCTGGGAATTGAACAATGCTAAGCAAATCAGTGAGGCCCAACAGCAAGATGTAATTTTAATTCTCTTAGGAAAGAGTTGTAGATTGCATTGCAATAAGTTGACAAATCATAGCCAGTGCTGTAGGATGTCAGGAGTTATCTCTCAGCCAGCTTTAATGATAACCAGGGCTCCCTATGTGGGTCAACATGTGTTGAGTTGGTAAACTGCCAAGGGTAGAGAGTATACTACAAACCATCTAATGAATCATGTGAAGAAACTCCACAGGGGACTCAGCCACTTACAATTTTCACACTTTTTTTTTTTCCAGCCCTATGTTAATATATGTGTTCTTCAAAATAAATGTTTTAAAAGCTGGCTATGTATTTATATCAAAATATTTAAATAACCATCAACATTTACGTGTACATTACATATTAAACATATCACTTTTGTTGACAATGGCAAAAATGATCCAAAGTTGAGACTAGAGAGAAAAATCCATGCAATAATCCTTGTATTCGTGTCACCAAATACAGCATAGCTAGGTGGGCATAGTAATGCATATGAGCACATTTTTTTGTTTTTTTAGAGATGATGCCTCAGTTAGAAAGGGACATCTCATGTCTGGAATCGAATGTGCATTACAGTTTAACTTCTTGTTCCATATGGTGCTCAAAGAAGGCTCAATCCCAGTGGAGTCCTTCAATTTCCCTTTTGAAAATGATTTTTGCTTTTCATTACAGTAGGCTATGTTAGCCTTTATTTTTGGTGGTTCTCAAATTCCTGGTGACTTGAAGGAATATTATGCTAGTGGCCTTTCATAAAGGTTGCTGAACTATAATTTAATCATGGGTTAGATGAGCGATGTGAGAAGACCTACGGAGTATTTCAAATTAAAAATAAATAAATAAATAAATAAATAAATAAGAAGATGCTTGATTGAACCGCAAATGAAATTCTAATCAAACTTGTTTGAAAGATGGAGAGAAGGCAGAGAGCTTCATTGGGCAGAAGCTGAGTGAAATTCATGCTGGACAAGACTGGGTTATAAATGCAAATGCTGAGACAAGCTTCCTCCTACTGGAAATATCGTATCTTACTAGGGGGTATCTGAAAGCTCTAATTTTAAGGGTATCAGCTCTTGCCATGAAATTTGAGATAACATTGTGCATGCTTTCGGTGAGTTCCCATCACCAGCAGACAGCTGATGCATCAGAGCTACAGTTGTTAAATTCATTTACCTGGATCCTGACAACTATGGACAAGGGTCTATAAAATGTGTCCGCCATGGTTGACTAGCTGTAACCTTTTGCTGTTGCCTGCAAATTTGATGGGAACAAAGTTGATTTGGATTAAATCCTCAGTGTCCAACTGCATTAATAGTGTCTCACTATCTACTTTAAACCATCATGTGGAGATGAAATTATTCCTTCACTCCACGTTTCCGTTGAAAGGGTGAAGTGGAATGAAGCTTCCGAAGACGGTTTTACCCCATCAATTCAGTAATAATATCCAGAAGCTCTGGATATGAAACCTGTTGATTTTGATAGTGAAGGTGATTTCTTCACTATCTCTGGCTGGAAGCCATGTCTCCTCTTTGCCCTTTCCAAAAATCAAAGGATATTGTTTCTTTTTACTTAGCTGAGGCTATAGTTGTCATTATCCTAGAGTGCCAATATGTTCTAGATCAAAAGCGTAGATGAGATACTCCCAATGGGTTTTCTATTACCTGTCTCTGGAAAAAAAAAAAAAAAAGGGTGAGAAACACCCATGGGCAAGTTGAACCCTTGGAAGCAGTCTCACCCTTGTTGAAAATCAAGTCAAGCTAGCCTTCCAGGCACACTATTTTTGTAATGATTTGCCTTTCAGGCCTCAAAGGTCATTTGATTTCTGCAATAGCATTCTGTTCTACAGGGGCACATTCCTCTCATCTTAGTTGTAATTATTATTCAAATTAGGGCCATGCAAATGACCTGATTACCATGAAATGAACTGTATATTTATGCTAAGAAAAAAAAATGTATAGGATATGCTGAGGGTTAGAAAAAATAAAGACATGGAAAACTGGAACTATTTTAGGTGGCAAATTGTAACAAAAAATAGTAAATCTTATTTTGTATACAATGTACATTTCGACCCTTTTTCTAATACATGGCCAATGTTCTTGTGGTGTCAACACAGGTCTTTTCTGGAGTGTTTTCCCCATTTGTTACAGAGTATTAATGATTTAGTGCAATTGAGTCCTAAAGTGTGTGAGAGAGTACAAGAAATTTCAAAGCCATAGATCTTGATTTACTTCTCTGACCTGTGTAACTTTATGTCTGGGTTTTGCCATCCAAGATAGATTGTTTTATAGAGTGTCACCAAAGACTTTTTCCTTCAGATTTATAGAAGAATAAAAGGAGAAATTATTAATAAATGACATGACTTTTCATCTATGTGGGTCTGATTCCATTTTTTTTTTCTGGTTGGGTACAGAAGGTTCAGAAAAAACTGATGGTTTGAGCATCCTAGCATTTCCACGAGGGTTCTGAGGGAATCAGGCACATGAGGTTCAATTGACTATGCTTGGGTGGAGGCCCAACTCTCACAGCTGGGCTCCAGCCCAGCACCCAACAACAGCTATCTTCCAGACCAGATGCAGCTGTACTGTTGGAAGTTGGCCAGGATGGATGGTGGTGATGTGCCCAGTTCACAGCGTTCCTCCATATGAATGCTGGGACAAAGTGGCAGGACTGGGCCCCAGAGCATCTGGAGTCTGACAGCTGTGGCCATTACCCCCCTTGGTTTCAACTACTGCCTGGAGCTCCTGAATTACTGGCTGGCAAAGAATTTATTAGACTGGCATTTCTCAAAAGGTTTTAAAAATGCATCCAGGTGTGCCGCAGCTAGCACTCAGGGCTACTATAGTGAGGGTTGGGGGTGATAATGAGCCTCTTCCTCACGCTCTTTCCTCATTTCCTCCTTTTTTACTTTAGTGGTATCTCCTACCCATCGCCACAACTTTTCTACACTCTATATTTACATAGAGGCAGAAATCACCAACTTCATGTATTTGCAATGGAGAAAAAGGCAAATTTCATTTGGAAGTTTTGATTTGTTTTATGACATCCATCCAAGTTTTTTGTTAAGTATTTCAATTTGTTCTGTAAAAGTGTGACAAAATGTGTATATTATGCATGTATGTATGCATGCACGCACACATGCATACATGTATATAAATATATGAACATGACCGCATACCAAGCATGGTGTGAAGTCAGGATGTGGTTGGAGAAGGCAAGTGTAAGCACATCAGTATTGACTTAGAAATGACTGTGCCCATGCTTGAGTTCCCAGTTTACAAAATCTGGCCCCCGAATATGACTCATGGTAGAATCATCCCCCAGTTGGAAGACTCATGAGAAGGCTAGTCGGATAAGTTACTTTTAAATTAGGTCCCAGCCCACCTCGCAGATGTTTCAATGCGTGCCATTGCTTGCAGAAATACCTGGAGCAAATTACAAATTACAGATGGTGCTGCTTTATGGCCCAAGCAGTTCCACCAAGTCTACTGGTGAGAGGACTGGAAATTATTTGTGGACACCTGAGTCATCCTATACTGGCCTCCCCCGACTCTGAGCCATCTTTCTCACTTGCAGAACTCAAGGTATTGTAAGAAAGATTGAAGCAATGTGCTTCCAGACACAGCGGTGCTTGGCGGATACAGAAGAGATCTAGTGATCCTCACCCAGTCCAGCAGACTCAAGACTTAGCAGGATTTTGTTTGTTTGGTTGGTTGGTTTTGTGGCTTTCTTTAGAGTTATTATTTATTTTATGTATATGAATACACTGTAGGTGTCTTCAGACATAGCAGAAGGGACCATGAGATCCTGTTACAGATGACTGTGAGCCACCATGGGTTGCTGGGAATTGAACTCAGGACCTCTGGGAGAGCAGTCAATGTTCTTAACCACTGAGCCATCTCTCCAGCTCCGACTTATCAGTTTTTAAACTCATATATACATATTAGCTGTCAAAATGCTATGATTAAAAACATTCTTTGGTACCCACCTTCCCAAGTTAGAATCTTGACTTACTCTGCAGATCTGTAACTTCATTAAACTCACCTGAACTTTCTATGCCTCAGTTCTTTTCATTTTAGTATGGCTGTATACCTCATACACCGCTCACAAGGAACACATGAATTAGTAAATATAAAGTTGTTTAAATATAGCACCTAATGTGAACAGCATGTTATTATCACCTTTTATTAATAATCAGTATTGTACCAAAAGAGCTATATTATAAATCTTTCCTTTGACCTGCTAAGGAAAAAAAAAACCATTTTATCTTAATGTTTAGAATTCCATGACTCCAATGAACTGTGGTCTTTTTAATGTCACCTGCAGCTCTTGTTTTCCATCGGAATCATGTTTTACTGTCTACCAACATGAAATCATCATAGAATTCAGCAATGCATTATCCATCAGCCTAAATGATGCCCAGTTGCATTTGTATGTTCTGGCTGACCTTCCTGGAGGGCTCTGTTTCTCATTCTCTGTGGAATATGTTTGAGGTAGCTCAGGACTTAAATGAAGACTGGGTGTTAGTCTTTATTGTTTCCCTTTCCTGGTGGATTAAATTGTGTGAAGAAAGAAGATATAATTTTTGCCAACCTGAAAATTATTTGCCAAGTTTGAATTTCTATTCCAAACTGAACATAAATAACCTGATTTCTTTGGCCAGTTCTACTTGTAAAACTGGCCAAAATGTGTCTTTAATCAAACAAGAACGGACTGTCCTGTTAGAATTAAAAAAAAAAAAAAATGTTAAACTGGGCATAATGAAACTTTGAGACTCCTTTAAGTATTTCCTGAAGATCCATATATACATATTATTTTACAACACACTTTTATAAGTAAAGCACACATCTGAATGCCTGCATAATACTCTATTATACAGTTATTGCATATATGCTATATTTAACCCAACATTAACCATTAGAAATTCAGTAGTTTTACTGTCTCTGACCACTTGTGGTATATATGTACAGTTTTTAATCAGTAAAGATCAATGTTGTGGTAAATATTTCTAGAGATAAATCTTTGTCCATATCTATGTCTATTCTTTTACAGTAATTCATAGATATGATATCTTTTCAAATGGTATAAATGTTTTAAAGGTTTTTTTTTTTCAGCATAGTCACAGTACACAGGACACTTTCAATAAAGCATATTGGAAGAAAAAAATAAACTTACCTAATAGAAAGATATAGGATTGAGGGAGAAATTACACACACACACACACACACACACACACAGGTTAGAATATTTATTTTTGTTTCACCATTAAGTTGTTCACTGTCAAGTTGAAAGGCCAACAATGATCCAGGGCTATAACTCATATGTTTCTATGGTTTGAACTTTGTGAAAAATCTGTGTAGAAAACATAATAATTATATTTGATAGTATAAAAATATGGACTTTCAACCACATACTTGAGTCAGAAAACATCAATAAATCTAGCTGGTGCTCACTTGCAAGCTTTATCCCTATGGGCTGGTTTTCATAGCTGAAGGTGCTGCATATACTACCAAAGGACAACAGAAATCATCAGGCTCACCCAGTTGTGAACCCTGTTAGAGAAACGACTTGCCTGGCAAGATACACCCCCTTGTGAAATAGTGGCATGAATGTAATGAGAAAAACCAACTGTATTTTTTTTTAAATTGTATTGAAGGCTCACTTGATGAGATGAAATGAAAACCTGATGCTCTCAAAGGAGCCAAGAAGCTGTGGACTCTTCAGGGAAATTTACTGCCCTTATTCCGCTAAGGGGACATAGTAATACAATGACTAATGATTTATTATGTTCATAGATCTATGTATAGCTCACCCCTTATCAGAGAAGCTTCTTTTTTTCAGTAGGCTACAATTAACACAGAGAACCCCAACTAGTTAACATGCAGAAAGTAAGAGACTTCAGAATGCTCAGCCAGAAATATGATGTGTATATCACACTCCTTCCCAAAGGCTCAGGGATCTATTCTGAAGAGAGAGGACAAATGTAAAAGCCAGATGCGGTGGGTGACTTCAGAGAAGCAGTATTTTCTACACATAACAGGAAAGATGCACCCATGTACTCCTGATGATTTTGAACATGCCCAAAGCAAGTCCAAGCTAAAACTAGACAAAATCCCAGCATGGTAGAGACTAGGTGGGCACCAAGTCCCACTCTCAGCTGAGGAGCTATTGGCATTTGATGGCTGATAGGTGAGAGAAAATCAGTTTTCTTAATGGTGTGATACCTGTCATATTGGCCATAAACTGTGATAGGCCCTTGCCCAGAAATAGTTGGCCAATACAGACTTGACTCCATGCAGGCAATGAGAGCGAGAGAGAGTGAGAGAGAGCAAGAGAGTGTGTGTGTGTGTGTGTGTGTGTGTGTGTGAGAGAGAGAGAGAGAGAGAGAGAGAGAGAGAGAGAGAGAGAGAGAGAGAATAGAAGTGGGAAAGATCTAGAAGAAATTGAAGGAAATGAATGTGGAAAAAATATGTTACATAAAATTCTCCAAGAAGTAATAAAAACATAAAGTAATAAAAACATGAATACTGAGAATTTTTTGCATTAGAAAAATGGA
Source organism: Mastomys natalensis (assembly GCA_021653895.1). Lineage (NCBI taxonomy): Eukaryota > Metazoa > Chordata > Mammalia > Rodentia > Muridae > Mastomys > Mastomys natalensis. Next base: position 845,855 of record JAJTUV010000656.1, on the reverse strand, counting down.
CATCCATAATTAAAAAGCAAACAAAAAGCAATGATATATTCTTCCCCGATAAGGACTAATTGACCAAAAGTAGTATATTTATTTTAAATTATTTTTTATTTAAAGATTTAAATATAAAATATTTTCCTAGGTACTAGGGTAGTTCTAATTAAAGTGGTTCATCCCCATAGTCTCATATCTTTAAATACTTGAGCTCCAGTTTGTGTAACTGTTTGGGAAGGATTAGGAGGTGTGGTCTCCAAGAAGGTGTGTCTGTGGAGGCAAGCTTTGAGGTTTAAAAGCATCCTTCCATCCCTGATGCACTCTCTGCCTCAGCTTTTGGTTCTAAATGTGAGTGTTCTGCTGTTCCAGCTGCCATGGCTTCACCCAACCATCGTGGTTTTTAGCCCTGTGGAACCATACGCTGAATTAAACAGTCTTTTATAAGTTGCCTTTTGTTGTGATGCTTCACCTACATGTCCTTTTTGTTTGGTTTTTGGGTTGAAATGGAGTTTAAAAACAGAGCTTTGCTTTTCATATATTCCCCTGACTTTCTTCTGGAAGTACCTAGAACAAGTAATTTTCATAGAAACATTTTTAGATATCAGCCTTTTGGAAGCCATCACCTCTTTTTTCTTATAGGATCTCATTTCTTTTTAAGAATATCTTCCCGTTTCTCCTTCCTAGGTTATCTCATTTGAGTAGTCATAACTGCATCTTTCATTCTAAGTCTAGAAGAGTTGTATGTCCCACCAAGCCTGTGAAATCAGTCTTGGGTCATCTGGGAGCATTGTGAAGAAGGAAGGGCTGGTCTTGCTTTACCATTCTGTGAGCAATAACAGTTGTCCAGACTATAAGAAGCACGGGAGGCCATGTAGTATATTTTGGCGAAGACCTCACAAGAAATATATATGAAATGAGACCAAAGACATAAGTAAGAATGCATGTAGAAGAAATACCAAAATTTAATGTCATAATGTATCAAATAGACCTAACATATATCTATAGAATATTGTCCCAAAATACCCAAGATCATACATTGTATGCAGCCTATGGATTATGTAAAACAGAAAACATATTGGGCATAAAACAAATTTAGAAAAAGTGAAAAATTCCATATATTCTGACCATAATACAATAGAGCTTAAAATCAATAGCAACTCATGGAGATTAAATAACTTATTCATAAATGATGCAATGGATAAAAAAAAATCAAGAAAGAAATAAAATTCCTGGAATTAAAGAAATCACAACACCACAAAACCCAGGATTCTATTACTAAGGGTGATAGAATCTTTGCCAGGTGGAGTCTAACCTTAAGTCATGGGAGACTTGCTCTTGAAAGAGGTTATAGGATCTTTCTCTCCCTTTCCCTCTTCCTCTCCTTCACTTTCTCCTTCTCCCTGCCCTCCCTCTTACTCCCTTCTCCTCTTTTATTGCTCAGTGGACATGAAGTGAACATTTATGGTCTACCCTGTGTGGTGATTTGCCACAGGCCTTAAAAGCTGCTCATTGATCAAAGACTGGCAAAGGTATAGCCAGGTAAAACTTTCTCTTTATAGCTTGACTATATCAGATACTTTGCTATAGTGGTTGGAGGCTGATTATTAACAACACATCTTGACCTGCAATCCAAGGCTGATTGAAAACTACAAGTCAATGTTACACTTCCCAAAAAGCAAACATGGATGTGTCCATCTCAATAGATAAAGAAAATCGTCAACACATGTAATAGTTGTCTTACTTTCATTTCTTTGCTATGATAGAATTCCAAATGTATGCATGCTGCTTACTTACTCTTCCTACTCTTTATTTCTGCAGTTATATACCTTTTAGGATACACACAGAGACAGAAACAGAGACAGAAGGGCAGGCAGGCAGACAGACAGACACACAATAAACACGCACGTACACACGCACGCACGCATGCACACCTACCTGGTCTCCCCATGCCAGTTAACTTACCATGATTGTTACTTCAGTTTCTTTGAGTTCCTATGAGCCCTGCTCAGATGACTTTGTGAGCTATGTTCTTTGACCCCTCTGTTCACTCAGAACTTAAGGAAGTGTTTTCTTAATTGAGGTTCTTGTGTCATGACAACATAAAACTACTGTGCAGTTGAGCCCTTAACAACACATGAACACATCACTCTAAACCCACAACCTTTTCTTTCTTGTACATCCCCATAACCCACATTATATAAATATTACGATATAAAACATTTTACAAAGTTAAAATATTTCAGTCTTACAAATTCAAAGACTTTAAAAGTTCAGTCCTTTATCCTTCCTATAAGAAATGCAGGAATGGGGATGGGGCAGAGACTGAGGGACTGGCCAACCAATAACTGGCTGAACTAGAGACCCATCCCATGGACAAGCACCATCCATGACACTACTAATGAACTCTGTATGCTTGCAGAGAGGAGCCTAACATGGTTGGCTTCTGAGAGACTCCACCCAGAAGCTGATTCAAACTGATGCAGAGACCTACAGCCAAACAGTGGATGGAGCTTGGGCCTTTTATTGAAGAGTTGGGGGAGGATTGAGGGGATAGGAATTCCACAAGAAGACCAATAGAGTCAATTAACCTGGACCCTTGGGGTTCTTAAAGACTGAACCACAAACCAATGAGCATGCATGGACTGAACCTAGCACCCCTGGCTCCCACCACACATGTGTAGCAGATGATCAGCTTAGTCTTCCTGTGGGTTCGGGACAACTAGAGCGGGACTATCCCTAAAGCTGTTGCCTATCTGTGGAATCCGTTTGCCTAACTCGGCTGTCTTGTCTGGCTTCAATGGGAAAAGAATCACCTAGACCTGCAAAGACTTGATATGCCAGCGTGGGAGATATCCAGGTGGGGCCTCCATTTTTTTCAGAGGGAGAGGAGCTGTGGGAGAGGTGGACTAGGAAGAAGGACAATGATCCGGATGTAAAGTGAATAAAAAAAAAAAAAAAAGAAGAAGAAGAAATTCAGTCTCTTATAAGAAAATCTAAAACCTCTTTTAAAATTCAAAGTCTTTTAAAAATTGAAGTCTCTCAACTATGAACTACTATGAAATCAAAAAAAAGTAAAATATTTTCTTAATTTAAGAGGGAAGAACCAGGGTACAGTCACAATCAGATCATAGGAAAACCCAACTCCAACAGTGTAAATAGTACAGTGGCCAATGTCCAGGGTCCACTCATGATCTTTCTGGGCTCCTCAAAGGGCCCAATTCACTTCTCTGGTTCCACCCTCAGCAACACATACAGCTTGTCTCCTAGGCTCAGGTAGGCTCTACTCCCATGCTGCCTCTGTTCTGGTGGTCACCTCATGGTACTGGCAGCTCCAAAATTATGGGGTCTTCTGCAGCATTTGAGGTGCACTTTCACCTATAGTCTCTCCTAGAATATTTCCATGGTGAAAAGCCTCAGCTTTTTTGCAGGTTCACTCCAATCCTGGGGCTTCCACTGCTACTCAAACCAAACCTTTACCTATAGTCTTTTGAGCCTCCCACAGTGCCAAGCACAGGCTACTTTCCAAGACCCCTTTGCCTTCATATTCAGTACCACCAGTGAGACACTTATGCATAACTTGGTTTGACTGCCCACACAAGATATAACATTGGCCACTTCTGAACACAGCTTGCATGTGCTGACTCTGAGAAAACACTTCCCAGAAAATTTCACCGAAATGATGCTGGTCTGTTCTTAATCACCACTAATTTCTTAGCTCCAGAAAACCAGCAACATTGTCCGAGTAAAGCAAAGATTTGACTCCAGTCAAGATTTGTTCTCTTACTCAAGATGAGATTGTTACTTTATCCAGGGTGTTCCTCAAACCCATCTCCACCCAACCTAAAAGAGGGGACTTCCTGCCCCTAGACCAAGCAGAGAGGGGCTACCCAGAACCCTCTCTGACTGGCAGTCTGAATTCTTGCTTAGGCTGTGAGGCTAAGCACTGCAAGGGAATATAAATAAAAGTTAAAAAAATTCTATCTGGGTTCCCTGAGGGACAAGCCTGACTGCATAGAGGTTGATGTCAAAAGTATCCTCTCTCCAGGGAAAAGACATTGGGATGGGTATGGCCCTCATGCCTCACTGGACAACAACAGGAGGACCAGAGCCATTACAAGGTCCCCTTCAATTATTGGAGGTCAGGCTTCTATCCCCGCCTTCAAAAGAATAGAATTGCCAAGGCCCTTCTATACTTAGAGAAGGGAGGAGATGTCAGGAGCCTCCCTGCATATACACTAAAGGCCTAAAATCAGCCATAGGCCTAAAATCAGCAATAGGCCTGACATACATGCATGCTAACACAAAGTCATGGGTCTCTGTGGAAAAACACTGAAACAGAAGGCTATAAGCTATTGTAAACAGGCAGCTTCTGTGGAAATTTACCAGCCCGAGTAGTCATAGGTCTTATAAATAGGCAGCCTCGGTGGACAGTACCAACTTAGATAAGGACAAGTGATTCATAGGCAGAGTCATAGTGACCTGTCCCCTGAACCTACACTCATCTGATACCCTGTTCTGAAAGGTATCTGTACTCCCCCTGAACACCTATGCTCCGGTGCCATTCCCTTCCCCACATCCTGCTTTTGTGTGTTTATAACCTCTGTGTAAATAAGTAAATTACGATGTGATTTAAATAACTAAATAAATTTTTAAAAAAAATGGAAAGAAAAAAGATTTGTTCTCTTGTTAATCATGGCTGATTCTTCAACCCCAGATAACCAGAACCACTGATTCTCAGCTCTAAATTGCAAATAGCCCTGATAGTCTTCTAAGTGTCTCTGAAAGTTCCCTCTGGAACTTCACAAGCCAGGTGTCCACCACCTACATTGCTCTCAACAGTCTTATCATCCAAGAACACATGAAATTCACCAAGCTTTGAACACTCAATGACTTTTCTAGCCAAAGTTCCAAAGTCCTTTCAAAAATAATATCATCAGGTCTGTCATAGCAATACTCCATGATTCTGGTATTAATTTCTGCCTTACTTATTGTTGCCACGATGAAAACAATGAGCAAATGTCCTATAGCTTGCCTACAATCTTCTGGAGGCATTTTCTCAACTGAGGCTCCCCCCGCTCAGATGACTTCAGCTTGTGTGGAGTTGACATAAAAACTTTCCTGCACAAAAATGGAAAGAAAAACTTAGTTTTCATGGAAATTTTCTCCTCACTCAAAAGCAGCATTCAGAAAATATTCTCATGAGGTTTTGTAATAGAAAAAAATAAAAGTACACAATAAAAATAAGAATAGTAGTCATATCTAGATTGGGAGAAGGTGAGAGATATTACCTGAGGTGTAAGAAACCTTCTATATCTTACTTGGGAAGTATTTACACAGGTCAGTAACTGTCAAAACAGGAGGAATTTTCCATTTAGAAGTAAGCATTTAATTATATATTATTTTACTTTGATTTGAATTTTTTGAGTGTGCATGTGTGTGTAAATATTTGTGTGTGAAAATCAGAGGTCAACCTTGGGTGCCATGCTTAGTTGCTATCTACCATGGCTTTTGAAACAGTGTTTTTTTCTGGCCAGGAACTGGAGAATCTCGCTGTCTCATCTTCATGTGCTGGATCAACATGGATGCTAATGATGTTGATTTATGTACTACAGAGATTCAACTCAATTCTATGTTGAGGTAAAGAAATGTATCCCTAAACTATACAAGGCATAGGAAGAAGTAAAGAGGAATCACATAAGGCAGACATGTTTCTTATATAGTCCAGTAAGTATTGGATTTCTATTTATAAAAATTTCACCATCCAGTTTATATGACATTTTTACTAAATATATCATGTCAAATCCAGTCAAGCTTTCATTGGCTTTTACTATCCAATCTTGTGAGAATGATCAGTGGAAATGAGAAATTATCAATTATTTTGTGATTCTTAAATAAGATTGAGTTCATTGGTCTGAGGATTCTCACTGGAAAAAATGCACCCACATGTAAATCTAAATCCCCTGACTGAAAGTATCTATTGTGTTCAAGTTATCAAAAATATGATTCATGCCACTGAACCAGTTCGCAGAAACAGTAGTCTTATTGTCTATGGTATTTAAGCTTTTTTGAGGCTGGAGAGATGGATTAGTAGTTAAGTGCACATGTTGCTCTTGCAAAGGATCCAGGTTAATTTCACAGCACATACAGGGTGAATCACAACCATCTGTAATCCCAGTTCTAAGGAAGCCAATGCCCTCTTTTAGCCTCTGAGGGTGGCAGGCACACACATGATGACATACATACATGAAAGCAAAGAACTCATACACATAAAATAAAAATGAAGAAATCTAAAATAGTTGAAAAACGTTTCTGAAGATGGAAGAGGAGGTGAGGGTTATGGGAGTGGTTGAAATTGTATATTCATATGTTTTGACACAACATAGCCCTAGTTGGCCTTGAACTTGCCATGACCCCAAAGATGAACTTGAATTTCCAATTCTCTTGCCTCTACCTCCCAAGCACTGGGATTTAAGTGCATCACCATATCTAGCTCCATATCTATAGTTTGCATTTTGACAGATGTGGTGATTCATTTCTATGCTGTAACTAATTTTTCTCATTTTCCTATAATCTCAAAACTTTGGCCTCTCTCTGGTTAGTATGTATATGCAGTATACAATCTGACCTAGTTTTTCCTGTTAATGGCTATGATGATTTCTATTTTTTTAGGTGAAAAAGAGAACATTCAGAATTTTTTCTTTAGTGAATATCATCTATATGGCCAATCTGCTTTCAATCTTCCGAAGAAAGGATCTCTTAAAGCTCAGCATATCTCAGAGCTCTGCCTGTGTCTTCCTTTTCACACCCAACTCCTTATTATAGCTTCTAGATATTGGCAGGAACAAATTTTTCCAGCTATTTTTTGCATTACATTGTCTAAATACTTTATTTTGAGGACCCCCCTCTTCCCTCACCCATCAACTTATAGCATCTGTAAAAATAAAGCATGAAACTCCTTAAAGGCAATGAATTTGCAGCATATTACTGAATCTTTAATTATAGAAACAACTGTTCTCATGCTATTTAGATGGAGTCCTTAGTCATCTCTGCATGAACGTTTCTATCTGCTCTCAAATGACCACCCCATGCCTAAGTATTTTTGAATCGCTGTGGTCACAGGTCATCTTGGAGATCACCTTGCTGTATTTCGCAAGTTGACCCATGGCTTGGGCCTAAGGGTTACCTTATTTAGGTATGATGATCCTGCTATATGCTTCAATGGCAAGGCCACATTCTTACAAGAAGTTATAGCTTCACTTAAAGGATAAGAGAATTTATAATGTGAATAAGGCAAAAGAGAAAGAAAATGCAAACATACACATTAATCCTGGGTAGGGAAGGGCCATAGTTTACCCCTCTCATTGTTGGCCAATGGCTCTTAAACATGAATGCCCATCAATAGCAATAACAGAGTTTAAAATATACTAGATATTTAAAATGTTTATTTATTAATTTTACTCTGAATATTTCATAAATGTACACAATGTATCTTGGGCATCTCCATCTCCTGCTCCCTACTTCCAATTCCCTTCAGGCTTTCCCCAACTTACCTCCCTCCCAAATTCATGTTCCCTCCCTTTTGTAAACCACTAAGTCCAATTCGTGCTGCTTATGTGTCCACTGTGTGAGGGCATTCACTAAAACATTCGAAACCTACCAATGGCCACGCCCACCTCAGTAGAAGTGACTCTTCTTCACTTAGCAGCCATTATGGCTCCCCAGTTAGGGGAGTGGCATCCTTATTCACTATGAGCCAGGACTTTTAACTGATTGGCTTATATACAAGTCACCAGGGCTGCTATGAGTTCATATGTGAAGTAGCTATAGAGACAAAGACCAGTTATCTTACATTTTTTCCACCTTCTCTTTCAAGATGTTCCTTGAGCCTTTGGGTGAGAGGGGCTGATTCGGATGTTCCGTCTATAACTGTATACTCAGAGAGACTTGCTCTCAGCACTTTGAACAGTGATGAGCCTCTGTATTAACTATTACCCTCTGCAGTAAGAAGCTTCTCTGACTGAGCAGTGCATATATAAGGATAAAAACATAAATATTTAGAAGACATATTGACAACATGACCATTTAGTAAGACAAAACCACCACCAACCAACAACACCACAAAAACAACAACAAAGCACAACCACAACAGGTTCTCTTTTAGGGCCTATGGCTTGTCTTGCCATGGTGTTTGATCATATTTACAGTTGCCAGCATGAAGTCTTTCCTGCAGAACAGGTTACGAATGCAAAAAAGAGCAGTTGGTTATGCCCATAAGCAATTTTGTCACGATTACAATAGACACATCTTGCCTAGCACACCCATGTTGTAGTATGCACGGTCCATTACTGGGTGGGATCATTGAAGTCTTTTCTCCCTCAGCAGTTTTGGTAGCACCTCCTAACTCTATGATAGCTAGCCAACAAGTAGAGAGCTCCTGGTTAATTCAAGATTATTTCTCTATACTCTGCAACCAAAGTTTGTGGTTTCTAAAGCAGTAGTATCTTACTGGATAGTTAATGTCAGAAAGCAGAGCAATTATAATAATCTGTATTGTTTGTGGTGCCTCTGGAGATTTGCTGATTAATAACTCATATGGAGGTAACCCATTTAATAATCCATATCTTCTTCTAGAAATGGCAGTATTCATCTAGTCAAGATAACCTCTGCTCAAACTTCATTAAAAGTAAATTATATTTAGTTTAAAAAACTAGTGGTGTTTCATAAATCTTTTTATATATCCTTAGCTTTGGTTAACATATCCCTTAGTATCTTCTTTCCCAACCCCTGCCACCTAAGTGATTGGCTCACAGTATTCTTCCTCCACTCCCAATTCTTCTGTATTACACATGCTCTACTATCCTTTCTAACTGAATGTTTTACTTGGGTTGTAAGATCATAGGTTCCCACATAGTTTCTTCATGCACACTTGGTTTTAGTTAAGCCTTCTTTACCTTGGTTTTTCCTATCCTCATCACTCCACTGTATGGAGTTATCAGAAAGGAAGGAATCTCAGAAGAGAAAATGCCTCCATGAGATCCAGCCATAAGGCAGTGTCTCAATTACTGATAAACTGGGTAGGGCCCAGCCATTGTGGTAGTGCCATCCCTGGGCTGAATTCGACAGAAGACAGGTTGAACAAGCAGAGGAAGCAAGCTAGTAAGCAGCACATCTATGGGTTCTGTATCAGCTCCTGCCTCCAGGTTCCTGCACATACTTGAGTTCCTCACTTCTTCCAGTGATGAACTATGATCTGGAATTGTAAGCCCTGAAACCCTTAACTCCTCAACTTGCTTTTTGATTATGGTGTTTCATTACAGCAACAAAAACCAGAACTAAGACAACCTCTATTGTTCTATCTCTTTACTTTTATTTTAACCTATATTTTACTATCCCTCTTCCCCATGAATCCTGAGCTCTTGGCCCAAACTTCCTCTATCTCTTCAACTCAGGTGTGAGACTTCTTTTCAGTCATATTTAGAATATAGAATCATGGATTCCTTTCAGAATTTGATTAGGTTACTTTTTAAAAGAATGTCAACCTAGGCCATTCAGGATTCTTAATAAAATGCCTTAGACTTGTTAACTTATAAGCAATACAAATTTGTAGTCCATAGATCTAAACTTAAGAAGTACAAGCAAAATATGCTGTGTGATTCTATGTGTAAAGGGGACCTTTTCCTCCTGGACTGTGCTTTTTCCATGTGCCTACACAGAAAAGAAGTAGCCCATCTTTTTCTTTACATATTGACTGTTAGCCATTGGTTAGTCAAATATTCCTCCTATTCCTTGGTGGTTTTTACACCATTGATCTCTAATTTGTTTGTTGTATATTGTTATTATTCTATGGTTGCAAAAATTATATATCCCTTCATACTTTACATCTAATCCTCATATGGAAATGTGTCTCAGTCTAAATCGTTGGCTGTGAGCAATCATTCTCGGTATTCTGTCGAGCACTCTCACTGACGTCAAATTTTCATGAATTCTTTCATAAATGTACACCCTTCCATATCTCAGAACCCTCCCATCCACCCCGCTACTTGCTTACATCTCACACGTCCGGTTCCAGCTCTGTCACCCGGATTCCCTACATGGGCTTGGTAGCTTCTGGTTGACAGGTCTTTCCATATGCAAAGGCTCTCTGCTGCATGTTCTGTTGTGTGTTAGTCCGGACTCTAGGGCTGTTGGTTGTCAGTTTTTCTCTAATGGTTGGAACTTCACAACTCACTTTATAACATTCATTGGAAACTTTAGAGTAAAAAGTTGGCGACAGCTAGACATTCTTTTAGCAGGTACACCAAGACCTTTGCTCAAAGATCAACAGTTGACAAATGTGACCCATTCAATTGACAAACCAATATGTAGGCAGTGTCATGTCGAATGACAAAATGTGGGTGGATTCGGGTACTCTGGAGGTTCTCATTCTCCACATTGCATTAGTGGTAAAGACCATCCATTACCAATCCTAACTAATTGAATAAGAAATGACAAAATATTTTGCAAGCAAATCACAAGATTGCCAAGTCAACAGTGAACCAAATGACCTCATAAATTGCAAGTACTAAGCAAAGACAAGTAATTCAACTGAGGACTAATTGAAGATGGCAAAGAACACCTAAGCCAGTTAACATCTTAGTCGTCATGAAATCCAAATCAAAGAACCTGAAGATTCCACTTCACACCAGTCAATAATGCTAAATCTAAAGACTAACAAGATTTCAACTAGGCTATGAACAGAACACTAAAGAATGTCAGCATCTTAGTGTCGGAAATGCAAATCAGTGAAAAGAGATACACTCTTCGAGCATTGTAAATCAGGGATTGCAATGCGCAAGTGTACAACAAACACTCTATCATTTGGAGATTCAACTGGTAAACATCTGGACAGTGGAGGTTACCTGCCCAGCTATAACACTCTGGCATATATACCAAACCAGCATGCACTCCTGAATACAGAACATGCTCAATAATGTACAATAGCACCTATGTTCATACAGCTTTTATATTATTATAAGTTAAGCCCTTATTTCCATAAGCTGGAAAGAACCTAGATGTCCTTCAACAAAGGAAAGGATTCAGAAAATGAAGTACATTTACACAATGGAATACTACTCAGCTATTAAAATCAATGCCTTCATGAAATTCTCACGCAAATGGATGGAACTAGAAAGTATTCCTGAGTGAGGTAACACAATCACAAAAACACAGATACACACTGATAAGGGGATATTAGCCCAAAAGCTTGGAATACCCAAGATCACAATTCATAGATCACATGAAGTTCAAGAAGAAGGAAGACCAAAGTGTGAGTGCTTCAGTCCTTCTTAGAAGGGGAAACAAAATACTCATGGGAGGACTGTCAAAATTTTAAAGTAGCCTGTAATTTTACCTCTAGATTGAGGCCCTGTGAGGTTTTTTTTTCCCTTCCATGTTAGCATATCCATTGGTTTCATTATTGTTCAGCTCTTGTTTAGGCAGCCATGTTGATAAGACACATGGATATAGCCTTCTTGATATTTGTAGGAGATGACCTCACAGCTAACCTGTTGTTCCTCTGGCTCTTACAATCATTTCACCTCTTCTTCCAAACTGATTTCTGAGCCCTAGCTATAGGAATTGTATTGTAGATGCATCCATTGGAACTGGTTGTTATGTTAGCTCTTGTTCTCTGCATTTTGATAGTTGTATTTTTCTGCAATGTCTCTATCTGTTGAAAAGAGAATAAGGAAAGAAAACAACAAATGGAACTCCTCATCTATGAGACTGTGAGTCACACAGCAATTGCACACACCTAAGGACACCATTGTGGCATGTGTACTGGGTTGGTAACCAACAGCTATCTGTGGTTTAAGGATTTAAGGTTCATTCAACTGGAGGAAAATCATGCCTGCTACTGGAAAGCTAGCTAGGGCTAATGAGGGGAGAACCTATGGCCCTTTATGAAACCCATTACTACTTTACTAAACCTGCATATTTCCTACTTGTATTCTAAATATCTATCTTCAAGCCTGTTTTCAAGAGCACTCCTTCCATTCTTCAGAGCAGAGCTCTCAACCTAAGCAATTTTCAAGACCATACCTCCTTAACACTACCCCACTGGGAATTTGGTTTCAATATACAGAAATTTTGGAGATATAAACACACATACCATAGTAAACATATATAGAAAATATGATATGGATCATTTCTTTTTCTAAATATTCCTATTTAGAAATAAATAGGACCACATCACTATGCTACTTATAAATACTCAATAGTTTGCCTAGAAGATGGAGTTACATCTCTCATGACCAGACCCCTAATACCTCTGTGTATGCTTTCAAATTTCCCATTATTATTTTTATTATTTATTTTTTTATTATATATTATTATTACCTCTTCCTCCTCCATCATCATCATTTTGCTGTTTCTTCTTACCTGCATGTTTTTATGTGTCTGGTTATTGGGTATTGATATTTTCCTTTTGTCTTGGCTCTTTCTAGTTTCTCTCTTTCCTTCCTTCCTTCCTTCCTTCCTTCCTTCCTTCCTTCCTTCCTTCCTTCCTTCCTTCCTTCTTTTCTTCCTTCCTTTCTTTCTTTTTTTTCTTTCTTTCTTGTTTGGTTGATTTGGGATTTTCAAGACAGATATTCTCTATGGAGCTTGGTTGTCATTGAACTTTCCCTATAGACCAGGCTGCCCTCAAATTCACAAATATCCACCTGCCTCTGTCTCCTGCTTAAAGGTATGAGCCTCCACTGTCCAGCTGCTTCTATTATTTCTATTGTTTGAATTCATGTTTTTCCCTACATTTATTCCTTTAATGTGAACCAAGAATACTTTCTCAAAATTTTTTTGTTCTTTTCTACCCAGATCCTTTTCCAGGATACATCAGCTTGCCTTTACCTGTTCTTCCATATATCTATAGATGTTGCTTTGAGCAAATTTAACATTATGCTAGAGTATTTGATTTAGGTATCTTTCTGGCACAGGATGAGAAGTGTGAGGCTAAAAGCATTTTAGCCATTTTTATATTTCAATGATTATATAGCATCTATTTTATCCCTAGTACTAAAAAGATGTTTGTTACCTGACAAACTCTGAGGAGTTGTAAAGCCTGGGACTGTTCCATTCAGAAGAGATGGTTAAATATGTCCTCTACAACATAGAAAGAGCAAATACTTGTGTATCTGAGGGACACATGTTAATAATGAAACTGACCTTTGGGAGCCCAGACACATACCCCGTGTCTTGTCAATCAGAATAGTTAATCTAGGCTTCTCCTGTTTTCATTAGTTACCTCTTCAGCTTTAGTAAGATATGTTACAGTACATTTGCTCTGGTGTGTGCTGTTCTGTGAGTAGTCTAAGGGAGAAGGGTAAAATAAAGTACCCCTTCATATGCCCTGAGTATCCGTTCCCCTTTCCATGGCTCGTGTTTAAAAACCTGCTGTGGAGATTTTTATTGGGTTGGTTTTTCGGAGGGAGGGTTTTATTATAGTAGAGATTAATAATTTCACTAATCATCGTTGGTAACTATATTCATAGTTACCAATTTCAAAGTAACTTGTGAAGTGCATATCAGCAAGGTCAAACATTTGCCATCTAACTAAGGGCTCATTTCCTTCAAGAAAAAACATGTACGTTACAAAACATCAATAAGAATGGCTATAACGGTGGACAGTACCAACTTAGATAAGGACAAGTGAATCATAGGCAGAGTCATAGTGACCTGTCCCTGAACCTACACTCCAGCTGATACCCTGTTCTGAAAGGTATCTGTACTCCCCCTGAACACCTATGCTCCGGTGCCATTCCCTTCCTCACATCCTGCCTTTTGTGTTTATAACCTCCGTGTAAATAAGTAAACTTATGATGAGATTTAAATAACTAAAGAAAAAAAAAAAGAAAAAGAAAAAAATTAAAAAAAGAAAAAAAAGAATGGCTATAACGTCTTTTATCATCTATCAAATTATTATTATACATTTACACAAAAACATATTAACACTCCACACATACATATACATAGTGCACGCAGAGAATTGAATCTGTCTAAAAGAGTAAATACTTTCTTACAGAGACACTAGCATTTTAGGCTGATGCTGGAGAGTTCTGATGCTCCATTTGACATAAATCTTGGCAAAGCCCAACTTAGGAAGGAACATTTACAGGTGTTGCAGGAAGCTGAGGCCCATTTGCCTCTTTTGTTTCTGACATTTAATTTCTTCTATACTGCCAGATGGATGGTGGTTCATCCATTGATATATTTAGTAACTTGTAACAAAAATTACTGTACCCTGAAGAGAGGAAGGAATAGTACTTTTTATTATCATCGAATTGATAGTTAGTACGTAAATCAGGTTTTTTTTGTTGTTGGTTTGTTTTTTTGGCTATAAGCAAGCCATAAATGTCCGCTGAAAATGGACTTTCTTTAGGGAATTTCTGAGGACAATATAAAAACAGACTTTGAAGTTTCTACCTAGACTATTTGAAATACTCTATTTATAAACAAACAAACAAACAAAAATCCTATTGCCTTATGACCATAACACATAGAAAGTAAATTCACCTCTGCTTTCTCCTGCTCCCATATTACAATCCAGGTTACAAGTACATATGTGAAGGAGGGAACTCCCAATCAGTTAGCAACTGGATAAAACAAAGGCTCCAGACATGTGAGTGTTTAAAATGTTGCAACCATCTTCCATTGAGTCACTCCAACCATGACTCTAGATAGCATTGCATAGCAACAATGAATCCCTGCTAGGTCCTACCTGTGATTCTGCCAGAAGGAGTCATTACAAGACAATTTTTAAAAATTAACTATTTTAAAGAATGTTTTTGTTAATCAACAAATGAAGAAAAATGTCTTCCTCAGCTATCTACTGTATAGTGAATCACCTCTGGGTTAAATTATCATCTCACATGTGAATAGTTTGCCACATATAATGCTCAATTTCATTAGTTACATTAAAAAAAAAAACAAAGAGAAAGATTAAAAAATAACATTAAAACCAAATGAATAAAAATAGGTGATCCCTAAGAGGAACTAAGTGTGCTATGTACTTTAAAATATTGATCATTAAAAATATTAATATTGATCATGAAAGTAGACAGAAATATAGAAATGTTCATAATGTAATAATCCTTTCTCGATAATCAAATGGAAACTGTAATAGATTGCCAATAAATAAGCCATCATTAGTAAGCTTAGAAAAATCTAAGCTGGTAGAAAAAAATACAGTTTGAGAATGGAAAATAAAAGACAAAAGAAAATAAAAACATAATAAAAATTAAAACAAGTATCTGGGAGACAACAGAGGCACCAATCATGAATATAACTACTCTGCTAATATAATAATAGAGAGGGAGCCGGGCAGTGGTGGCACACGCCTTTAATCCCAGCACTTGGGAGGCAGAGGCAGGCAGATTTCTGAGTTCGAGACCAGCCTGGTCTACAGAGTGAGTTTCGGAAAAAAAAAAAAAAAACAACAAAACCAGAGGGAAATGGACAGAACTTTATCTGAAGTAAAAATGGTTGAGATTTTCCTAAACAATCAATGATATCAAATCACAAATGAAAAATGAAAATCTGCATGAATCCCATGAATCCCAAGCAAAATAAAAAAGGTACTTAAAATATGTTTGTTGTAAAACCCAGTAAAAGAAAATAAAAATGACCAATGTAATAAAGATTAAATTCTAAACTTTTGTTTTTATGAGACAGTCAACTGACTTCTTATCCCGAAATATGAAAGAAGACAATGGAAGTGATACTGGTTTTATAAAAGCAAATTCTGCCAGTATATAGCTCTTTATCATGAAGAAATTGTCTTTCACAGACAAGTATAAGTTAAAGATAGTTCTCAATAAACAAAAACAATGCAAATTCATTTTTCAGTAGATCTGTGTGTAAAGAAGTAATAAACATGTAGCAAATGAATTTAAAAATTCAATAATTAAGCAGACAGTATTGTATTCCCCTTGAGGGGTTCTCCTGTATATATGTCATTAACTTCAAATACAGTTTTTGCATCATAATGTTCTGTTTCTCAACTTCTGTCCCCTTTGGCCAGTTCTCCTTCTTGTTCTTTGAATTTGCCAGACAAGTTTTTAGTGCAAGGATTTTGTGTTTTCTGTTCCTTGCTTTTGGTGTTCTTTCTATGAGATTTCTGCAGAGTTAGTTCCCTCTCTCAAGTAAGAATTTCTCTCAAGTAACTTTTGAACTGAATTCTCCACCTGTGTGAAAGGTCGAATGCTTCATGATAACACTACTGTCTTCGCTTGATATTTTCTCCTTAGCCAGCACCATAGCCTAATGTACTAAAGATTTTTCTTCTTAATTCTCCCCAGCCCTGCCATTGTTTTTCCCTTCTCTTTGGACAGTCTTGCTACATAGCTCATCTTGGCCTGAAACTTGCTGTTGAGCTTTCTACTCTCAAACCTCCCATCTGTCTCTTGAATGCTGACATTACTGGCATTCACCACGATGCCCAACTTAATCCTGTTATTTTTCTTGTTGAGAAAAATAAACTCTACAATAAAACAGCAGGATATTGGCCTTGTTTTGTAAATCTGGCATTATACCCCAACATAAAGCAGTTAGATTATAAATAGTATTTATAGAATAAGTACTGTTTAATGAATGTCTCGATGATGTGGATTCAGCAGGAATACTATAGATTGTATTTTAAACATAGAGATGTCAATGCAATAGCAGATAATTTTGGATTTTCACAAGATAGAGAGGTCACAATTGGTTAATATGACCTATGAGAAAATACATGACAAGTGGAAATAGTATTTGAGAGATTGCAGATGTGACATAATTCTTGGATATGATCTGAAAAGAAAAACCTGGGATATATTGGAAAGGTCTGAGAAGGTTTCTGTGGCTAGTCAAATCAGGGGACATTAGAAGTGGAAACTGAGGATATCAGATAATCAAATATAAGGTAGAGATCGAGGTTAATTTTTTTTTATAAAGAAAAAGGACTTTTGATGTTTCTCATCAGTAAGTAATAGAATTGGAGCTGTGTGTTTGGAAGTCAAGCAATCAGTCGACTAATTGGACACCAGAAAGGCAGGAGATGAATAAGTAACATTCCAATATTCTAAAAGAGACTAATCCAGTATGAATTTAGAAGCAGCAAGTAGAATGGAGACACAGAAGCACAGAGGAGAGATGTAGAAGAGATGGAGATGACAGGTTTTGACAGCTGGTTAGGAATTGTTCATGAAGAAAAGGGAGACATTGTAACAATGAAATTTCAAACTTGAGTGGCCGATGTGAAGGTATCACCAAAATTGAAGCACAGATGAAGCCCCTCCATTTGGAAGGTTGAGTGAGAATTTACATTTTTGATTGGATTTAGTATTGTTCATGGCACACTTTATCATTTGGGAAAAGTTATATTTGACTCTAAAATACCTGCAATAAACTTTTGGTTTGAATGTTCAGTGCTTGGCTGGAACCACACTTGGGGATTCTGGAAATTCTGGTGGGTTCTAGCTGCAGAAAGTAAGTCACTCAGAGAAGATTCTTAGATCACTTGTATATTATGTTTGGCTGCTTCCTGTTGCTCTCTGCATGTCTTTCACCATAAATGAACATCTATGCTCTTCCACACCCTACTTACCATAATGGATGAAACTTCTAAAACCATGAACCCAAATAAACTTTTCTTCTTGTAAGTTATCATGTCATATATTTCCATTATAGCGATGAAAGTAACTAAAGCAGAAGATTTGCCCATTCTCCTTCTCTCTGTCTTGTAGAAGCCAACACTTCCTAGTGCATCCTGGTATATTTGCTGATGTATTGGTATGGGGTGTATATGGGACCTGCTTAGTGGACCCTTCAGGGCTGGAATTCAAAACTTAATAAAACCCAAGCATGGTTCTAATCTGTATTTGATTGTATTGGTCTCTTGTTACAAAACCTAAAAACAATGATTTCCTGAGCCAAGGGATCAGCACCAATTGCCTGTAGGGCTCTGCTCAAAGAAAGCAGTCTTCAGTGCCAAGGTTTCAAGAGGTACAAACTGTAGCATCCCAGCATTGTCCCAATGGCCTCTGCGGAGGCTCTGTAGCTGAAAGCAGCCGTTGGCAATCATGATGGTTTCCTCCTGAGAATGCTTGGTGACTTATTGAGCTTTCATTAACTGTAATGTATCTACTTTAATGAGCAGTAAAATACTGTTTGTAATAAAGTAGTGGCTTTAGTGTTCCTGGAGTAGTCTCAATTATATTTAATATACTAAAAGATGGAATAAGAAAGAAATGATTTTCATATAGGGAGATCTCAATTGACATTAATGGCCAATTCTTGAACATCGTGGAAAGACCCGATTTTTTTTTTTTTTATTGCAGCCTCTTTTAGTTACCAGTGAGGGTTTATATTTAAAAGAAATGTAAAGTTTGTCCTTTTGCAAGAAAAATGTTTAACAACACAGCTAGTCATTTGCTCTTATTTTGTTACTTATTTTGTAGATTTTAAACTTTCTTCAGATAAGATACAGCTTTGTACCTTGGAAAGACATGACTCACATTCCGTTTGGGACATCAGAGTGGATATCTCTGGATTACGTAGGATGCATATATTTTGCTCCTTTCTTCCATAAGAGAACAGTACTTTTGTGATCCAGGAGTAAGCCACATTATCTCAAGAAAATCATCAGTTTCTTTGCTAGTGCATTGCCGGTGTCGTGAATAGGTATGATCCCTAAATTGGGGCAATTGAAAAATGAAGGTAGGTCTCTGGTAGATTCTTAGGAAGTTCTAGCTTATATTTTAAGAATACATAGAAAAGATTCTCTCTATACAGTCTTAAAGAATCATCATACTGTGGCCATGAAAGGAGCTAACACTGAGGAAATTATAAAACTGTGGATCTCCATCAGAAAGACTGGGAATCTTGCAGCACATTGTGGGGCTTCCAGAGAGAGATACCCTGGATTGTGGTCTTATAATTTCAGGAGCCACCATATTCTCTTCTTATTTATAGCTATTTGAGTCATTATTGCTGTTATTTGCCTCTGAAACTGCTAAAGTAATATGGGTTCTAACTAAATTAGAACTTTAGGCAGATTGTGTCACTTTGGTAGCTTTAGTTTGCATATTGCATGACATGGGAAATAAAAAAGGAATTAGAAGTTTTGGAAAACTCAGGTTTGTGCTATAGTGCTTGGGGAATCATAAAAATTGACTCATCCCATGACAACTTCAATATGTCATGTTGACCAGTGACTACACTTTGAAACGTTTCTACTTGGGCCAAGACTCAGTGACATGGCAACAAATTTATCACATTTGGCCACATAGATAAGCAGTTACTTCTGTTTTGTCCTAACTCCTAAAGAGCCATGGTTATGACTCCATTGGATGCTAGACATACCTGCTGCTGGTATACTGTTGCCTTTGTTCCAGTGACCTTTCCTGTAGAGAACCTTTTGCATCTCCAAGAATGGAGAGCACTGGGCATCTTCAGAGCTTCCAGACATACGTTTCCAGTTAACCAAACCTAGTTTTGTGCTGGCTGTGTCCAGAAACTTGTTTTTGTCAAGATCTTTGAGCCAACTGTCATCTTATTATTGCTGTGTTCATTCAACCAATATTTAGTGAATACATATTGTGTACAAGATAAATTCCTAGGCCAAACAGCCTACTATATGAGTTTGCCCAGGATTTCATATAAAGCATATGATGGACTTAACCAACAAAAATGGATTTTGTCATAGTTCCATAAGTCTAGAAAGTCTAAGATCGAGTTATTGGCAGGCTGTTTCATGCTAAGACATCTCTCTTGGGTTGCTTCCTGCATTTTTATAGGATTGCCCCTCTGTGCTTGTATGTGCCCAAATTTCCTCATCTTAAATAATGCCAGTCATATTGAACTAGGGACTATTCAAAAGACCTCATTTATTACCATTTCAATGACTTTCTAAGCACTGTTAGATTCTGCAGTATAGAACATTAAGGCTTTAGAATATAGGTTTTGTTTGGGGGCTGTTTTTATTGCTGTTGCTATAATTTTTTTGTTTACTTGTTTTGTTTTTTTCTTCTTTTGAGACAGTGTCTCCCATCATAGCTCTAACTGGCCTTGAACTCATCATGCCATGATTTTTCAAGAGCTACGTTACTTGAATATACTACCATGCTGGACTATTGGCATATGGGGTTTGAGTAAAAACAATCCATCCCATAACAGACACATCAGGGATGGAGGGCTTCAAGTCCAGAACAGTGACATTCACTGAACATATGCTATCTGTTGTAACTTTTCCCAGGATTCATTTCCCTGTGCTTCATCTCAGTAATGTGATGGACAAATGGGCATCAGGCATGAGTTTTTAGCGGTTTGTGTGTAGGGAGTGTGGGGTGCTTTTTAAAACAGACTCTGAACCATCTTGTCCTTTGCAAGAGTCACTGATCGTCCACAAATACGTGCCATTACTCACAGAAGTAGTCTTTATTACTGTTTCTGCTGACTCTATGTAAAGTGATAAATTTAGCCTCTCTCCGAGTTGTAGGTACAACACATTTAAAACTACAAAAGAAGAAATAGCAAACTGCCTGCAAAAATATACACAGTGGTAGAATGAATATAATATGTGGAGATTGTGCTCAGCTGCAGTTGTAGCTGCATTGTTGCTAGCCTTCATTAAGCACTTGTTCTACTGTAGTTCCGCATGAAATGCATTATAGATACCTACCTCGTTAATCTATGAAATGATCTCGATGTGATCATTCTCATTCTCTAAATGAGAAAATTGACAGATATGTTTGAGACCTTGATTCACCTGGCTTGGGCCTCTGTGCTCTAGGATCCAGTGTCTGTGCTGTTAACTACCAGTCCGCATTGCTAGGGAGAGCCCGCATCCATTCTTGCCAGAGGCATGGAGTTGGAAGCAGTAGTTGCTGAAGCGTTGCTTTGCTAAACTCTACATTCCATAGCTGAATGGGACTGAAAAGATCATGAGTCCTTGATGAAAGACTACACTAGGTGAACCGAAAGATAGAACTATAATTCTACTTTTCTTGATCAAGCCTAATATTCTCTAGACTATCCTGACAAGCTCCATTTGATTTTTCATTTATCATATAATAATATAATAATAATAATAATAATCACAAAAGTATAGTGCATTATTTTTAGATTGCCTTTCTCTCTTAAAACATTTCACTTACTTATATAGAAAAACAAACAGAACTGAAATAAAAGGCCTTAGTTAGCTAAAGAAGAAATATAGCCTAGCTCCTCTAGGCAAAGAAATATAACCATGTAAAACAGTATGTTGGAAGCCGGGTTTCCCTAGTTTTAGCCTGAACATATATGTGTACATTGGCATTACCCTATAATGAGATAGCAATGTCTCTACTGGGAACCATGGGGTAACAAATAAAAAGTCAAGTGCTAAGAATAGGTTACTTCTTTTTGGAATTGTTGACCAGTTAGGTCCCATAGAGTCCCAAATATTACAGGCTATTGTCATTGCTCTTGGTTACCATCCAGTAGTTGATAGTAAAATCCCAATGCTAATGGCATACATGTAACACGTAGAAATCAAGCTGGTACTGAGCTGGAACTACTGGGATAGCTTTCATAATGCTAGAAGGTGCTATGTACACTAGTGATTAATAATAATCAGGAGTCTTACTCAGCAGTGAACCCTGTGAGCTATAGTAATGGCTGGCTTGGCAAGACATGTGCACTGGTGAAACAGTAACACAAACATTAGTAAACTAGTCAACACTTTATAGTTGGATTTATAGAGTGATGGCAATGTACACATATATGTTCAGGCTAAAACTAGGGAAACCTAGCTTCCAACACACTGTTTTACCACACAAGATGAAACCAATGCATAGCACAATTGTTGGCTTAAAGATGTGTAGCTAGACAGGTATTAGGAACTAGGGGAGAATCTACTACTTCTAATCTGCTAAATGGGTCTAGTATTAAACTGACTCCTAATGGCTTATACCCATAGATCAATACACAGGTCAACACTCATTTATAAAGCTTCTACTTGCTATAACTGATGATTAGCACAGAGATCCAAACTGGCCACGGTGCATAGAATGAGATACTCCAAAATTGTCATCCCTAATTAGAAGATATAGACCTCAGCCCATCCTCCCAAGGCTTAGGGTCCATTGTGGAAGAGGATAATAAAAGAGTGAAGGAGCCAGAGGTGGTGGATGATTACAGGAAGCAGTACCTTTGGGAAACAGCAGGGTAACTAAGCAACTTAACTAACAGCTGTTGCAACATCATTCGCAAGACCTGTGCACACTCAAGCCAGAGCAGAATGAAAAGAGTGAGTCTGGAGTGAAGTCTTTAGTCATAGCTAAATAGTTGTTGACAACTGTTAGCTTCTGGGATAGGGAAAGATGACTTTCTCTAAGAGTGTAGCCCTGATAAGTTGACCATGCTCTGGTGGAAGGATACACATCCAAGAATATTTGGACAGTACACATTGGACATGTGTGTGTGTGTGTGTGTGTGTGTGTGTGTGTGTGTGTCTGTGTATGTATGTGTGTGTGCATGTGAGAGAGAGAAAGAGAGAGAGAGAAATAGACAGACAGAGAGACAGAGATAGAGACAGAGAGACACAGAGAGAGACAGAGATAGAGACAGAGGGAACACAAATTTGGGTAAGGGAGTAGGCATGAATATGATCAAAACTTACAAAAAATTAATAAGAACTAAAAAAAAATACTGACAAGATACAGATAAAAAGACAAAGCTTTCAGAACAAGAACACCCAGCTCCCAACATAAACAACAGAACAATTATGCAAAACATTTATCAGTAACAAGCAACAGAGGCCAACTAGTGTGTTTAACAGAAAATGGCTAAATGCACATGTCTCCCGTCTCCCACTTGGAGTGTTCTATCATTTATCTATTAACTATCAACTGGTCTGTCATTTAATTGCAATCTATCTATATCTATTATTTACCTATCACAAATTATCATTTTTTAATGTATGGAATACATCCATTCATTTTTATCAGTATAAACAGTCAATATTATCAATTGGTAATAACATATTCCTACTAATAAATTTGGTGCTAAAAGTGCCCAAGATCTGGCTAATGATACAGGCCTCCATGCTTCCTCATCTACTTTGTAATATGTTCCCTGCCCTTGCCTTGGGCACTTTTCTTTTCTTTTTTTTTTTCTAGTATAAGTAGTTTCCAGCTGATCTTGTATTTAACTTGCTCTGTTCCTATGGTGGTTTGAATAAGAATGGCCCTCCTAGGTTTAGATGGATTACGAGGTATGGTCTTGAAGTACATCATGGGAGTGGGTTTTTCAGGTTTCAAAGCCCAGGTGAAGCGCAGAGTCTGTTTCTCTGTCTCTGTCTCTCTCTGTCTCTCTCTGTCTCTGTCTCTCTCTGTCTCTCTGTCTCTCTCTGCCTATGGATCAGAATTAGCTCTCAACTACTTCTCTAGCACCATGCCTGCCATGCCTACTGCCATGTTCCCCATCATGATGATAACAGACTGAACCTCTGAAACTGTAAGAAAGCCCTTGGTTAATTGTTTTATAAGAATTGCTTTAGTCATGGTGTTTCTTCACAGCAATAGAATAGTATCTAAGGGAGTTTCCTAACTCAGATAGTTCTTCAAAGAAAGTTGCCTTCTTTTAGCTTCCATTTCTTTTATGCTAGCAGTATAAATTTCAAGTTAAAATGGCAGAAAACATCCTAACAGTATTACCACACACTAGTGTTGACCTCTAGGATTTCATGAAAGTGTCTCAGGTAGACTCAAGGCTTCATGATCACTTTGAGAACAATTGTTATATATATATATATATATATATATATATATATATATATATATATATATATATTATAGCTAAGAGAACTGTGTGGTAAAAAATCTGTAATTTATTTTCTTGAACGTGTGTTTAACTAATGCACATTAATTGTAAAGATCCTGTATTAATCGGGGTTCTCTAGTGTCACAGAATTTATGGAATGTCTCTGTATATTAAGGAAATTTATTGTAACGACTTACAGTTTGTAGTCCAACTAACCCAACAATAGGCAGCTATGAATGGGAAGTCTAAGAACCCAGTAGTTGCTCAGTGTTATGAAGCTAGTTGTTTCAGCTGGTCTTCTGTATAACTGAATCCTGAGGAAGTAGGTTCCAACAGATGTGCTGGCAAGTAAGCAGAAGCAGACAATGGAGAAGGAGACTTCCTTCTTATGTAGGCCTCCAGCTGAAAGTATGACCCAGATTAAAGTGTGTGCCACCACATCTGAATTTGGAACTTGTTCTGTCCCAGGCTGGCCTTGAACTCAGAGATCTGATTGTCTCAGTCTCCTGGATTAAAGGTGTATACTACCTTGCCTGGGCCTAAGTTCTACATGGCCACTATGCTTCAAGATCTGGATCCTCCCATGTCAAGATCGTATATCCTCCCATGTCAAGGTCCAGGTCAGAAGCTTCTGTCTTCCAGCCTCAAGATCTGGATTACAGGTGTGCCCTCCATTTCTGGATTGTAGTTCATTCCAGATGTCATCAAGTTGACATCAGGAATAGCCATTCCAGACCCCTACTCATTTACTATGATTTTGGGGCATTATGAATATTATTACTTCTAGGAAAACCTGAGCATTAAGTGAGATAACCCACAGGTCTAGTAGGTGCAGGACCTAATACAGAATAAAGTTTTAGTAAATGACATTGGTGTGAATAGACAATGTCTTTCCAATCATACATCTTCATAGGGAATAAAAAGAGTACATGTCCAAATAATTTTATCCTCAAGCAAGCCCTACTTAGTTGATGAGATCCTTTTCTTCAAGCTATAGTGATATAGATAGAACTGACAGTATCAAGAGAAAAGGTTGAGTGTATGGGAGAAGGAGATTAAGTCTGGCTTGAGGAAAGACTGGTGACAAGGTCTCCAATATGACCATGCAAGTTCTTCTATCCCATTTTAAATGATGTCACAGAATGGGATTTTTATTGAATGGTGAGGTCTCTGTGGCTTTCTTTTTAATTTAGGCAAACCATGGATATAGCAGAAGTGATGCAAAAAGACCCCCTAAGCCTGGTCATAAGGTTAGTGTGGCTTGTACCAATTCTTTCAGATGCTCCTGTCTGAACCCAGCCCTGGGTCGTGAGGATGCTTCAGCTGTCATATGAGAATGTGTATATTGTGTGGGACAGATTTAGATAATGGCCCTAGCTCCAGACATGTTAGTGGAGATACCTTGGAGATTTCTTTAGATCTGGTCCCTATCTTACTGAAGCTACACGAGAAACCTGGAGCATAAAGTATTGATCCAAGGCAGAAGAGCTAATAGGAACACACTGCTCTCCTGATTCTTGTAAACTCCTGCATTTGGAGAAGGCTTGTTTCCACAAAGACAGATAACAGTGCCTACATATAGGAGGGTCAAGGTAGAGGCTACACAAACAGGTGATCTGCAGCCAAACCTGGACACGGAAGTGGGCCATGCGGAAATGAATGCACTGTGTGGACTCATCCAATGTTCCAAGGAGAGGTGTGATGAAAACAGATTCTTGCTATAATTACCCCTCTTGACTGTTGCTGTCTTGGGTCTGCGTCATCAAGTGAGGAGGACACAGTCTGTGGTGTGGATGGCACACTCTCCGTGCTGCTGAAGACAACCATGAGTCTTTTTCTGGATTTCCTTCTTCACTCCTCTTCTTGTTTCTATTCATTCATTATTTCTTATCCACCCACAGCAGTTAGATAAAACAGGAGAGGAAATGGCTTGAAACTAAATAGCCCTGGGTTTGAATCTACACATTGCCTGCATTTCTTTTTGGAGAGTTGCTTACTTTTCTCCACTTTACTTTTTCCATTTGCACACCAGAGGTAAAACTACATGGGCCAATTGAGATGGTTAGTTGTCATCAAGAAAAACACAGAACACAACGCTGTATATCCTTGATCACCCTGTTCTCTCAACAGAGCTAGGGAGCTTCTTGGCTTCTGTCCTTGTACCGTCCCATTTCGCAGATGTTGTTTTGTTTCCATTTGTGATTGGCTCTGCCAATGCACACAGCGACCTACAAATTCCAGATGCTAAGAGAAAAAGCTTTGATTTAGAATGAATGAGGAGATAATATTTGCTAAAATGCAGATGGCACACTGTGTACCTGTGGGAAGCTGATGATGTGCTGGATTGGATGGAGACAGAAATATAAGAAAAAATAAATAAAAGATCTTCTTGCAAAAATGGGCCCTTGGCAGAGGGCATGCAGGCAGAAACAGAGGCGAGGGGATGCTGATTCATGTCATAATACTGTCCTGCCAGAGTTGAGATCATCTGAAATAACTGGCCATAGCCCTCAGATAAGGGTAGCAGATATCTTAGAAACAGGACAGGCCCTGGGAAAGGGGAATCAGTGCTTCTGAGGAAGGAGAATGATCTATCTGCAGGCCCTGCAAGGAGAGCCCTCAAGGGCAACAAAGAACCCAGGGAGCAGCTGCGGTGGGGAACTCCTTTCCATCTTAGAGAACATGGTCAGAATCCATCGACTGCTTCATTTTTCCGCCTTCACATTGAATAATTGTGCTGCTTCAACTCCTAGCCTGATGAAGCAAGGAGTCAGTGCACAGAGCCAGTGGCAGTCCCAAGGGCTGATCAGATATACCTCTGTAGCTATGAGCTTTCAGCCATAGCTACTCATAGTGAATGGGGATCCGAGGGATATGACAGCATGCTATATGTATGCAGCCAGTTGCAAAGGCTAGAAAGGGATTACATAGGACACATGTTCATCCATAATTACTGCAGTAGCCACACAGTGAGGGACTATGACTTTCAGGTAGAATGCTAGAGCTTTTTTGGTTCTGTATTTCTATGAGAATCCTTCTCTTTTCACACTGGTTTGTATTTTCAGTCCGATCCAAGTGTTCATACAGACTTTCAGATTTTTTTTTTTTTTATGTTAAAGAGAACCTTAGAGATCAGCTCATCTCAATAGTCATTTCTCAACTAGTGAATCTGAAGCCCAGAGAGATTTCATGAATTCTTCAAGATTATCAGGGTTGGGATCAAGGCTAGAAACTTGTTGCTAAGATTATGTCTAGCCTCTTTCCTAGTGTTTTCTACAACAGTTAACAGTCTGCCCTTGCTTTGGTCAACCACCACTTATGAAAGATACTTATTAGGTGCCTTGGTTTTGCTCAAAGTAAGGTCACATCCCAGTTAGTAAGTTCATGGTGATCAGAAAAGCAGGCATGTCCTTTAAAAACAGATTATAGTTCAGCAGAAACTGGTTTTCAGTAGTTACATAGGCTTCCCAAAAGCTATCTACTGTGAGCCTGGCAGAGTGTTAACAACCACGGCTTCTGTATGAGCAAGAATGATAAATTCAGACAACGGAGACTCAAGACAAATATACAGTAGAGAGAGACCTGGCATTCATCACTGACCATAAGTTTAATACATTGTGGATGGAAAAGGAATATGTTCTACGGAGCTGGGAAGTGGTTATTTTTTGCTATGAATTAGTCAGATCTTATAATGTTATATTTGGCTCATAAAAACTGCAGAAGAATCAGGAAAAAAAAAGCAGTTTTAAAAATGACTGCCATATTCTTATGGGGACAAAAATAAAATGGAGTAAGATACTCAGATCTGAACTCAGAAATCTAAGAGGTCTTAAAACTAGCTTAAATCTTAGGGATGTTGACTGTTTTCTATCTTCAGAGAAGCAACAACAACAACAATAAAACAAAGAAAGAAAGAAAGATAAATCAATCTGTAAACATAAGGAACAGTATGAGAAAGCATGACCTCAGTCCTCAAAGTGGTCAACCTACACTCAGGCGGAGACTGAGTCTATAGAAGAGGAAACATTTTCTTTGTAGCCACCCCACTATTCTGTCAATGATCCTGGCCAGAACTGTTGAAATGAAGTGAGATGTTGTTGCTGTTGTTTTCCCTCTCAGGTTGATACAGATTCATGACATCTTGAGGAGATGGAAAGAAAGTAAGGTCAGATTATGAGGTCACAATGCTG
The DNA here is from genome assembly GCA_021653895.1 of Mastomys natalensis. Taxonomy (NCBI): domain Eukaryota; kingdom Metazoa; phylum Chordata; class Mammalia; order Rodentia; family Muridae; genus Mastomys; species Mastomys natalensis. The sequence continues at coordinate 817,872 of JAJTUV010000656.1, read as the reverse complement.
GTTATGAACTCACCGTTGTTATGGTTGCTCGAATAGGGGTCTGCATGAGACTAAGACCACACACATGAATCAGGGAGGGGTACATGGAGCCTAATGTTGCCCTCCCTACCAGGGGAGCTAGCAATTGAGAAATTGAGGGGAGGGGAAGTTATTATTGATTTAGTAATATAGCCATTTGGAAATTTCTTATCTCTATTGGATAGATAGCATTAAACCTGTGTCCACTTGTGAGGCCTAGTTAAGCCCTGTAGAATATAAAGCAAAATCCAAAGCAAAACAAAAGAGACATGAAAATAGTATGTGGACTTGGTGGGGTCAGGGGAGATTCATAGGAAGAGGAGGAGGAAAAGTATAAGAGAGGGTAGGGAGGTGAGTGTGATTGGAAAGTATTATATACATGTATTTTTGGTACTCATTTGCACATTATATTTTTGTATTTATATTGAGAGCAATATATTAGTCTAAGACAAATGGAAACTAGTGTTTAAAAGTATCACGAAGGGGTGGAGAAAGATGGCACAGTGGTCAAGAACACTGGTTGTTCTTGCAGAGGACCAGAGTTTGAGTCTCAGCATTCACATGACAGTTCAAAACTGTCCCTAACTCCAGTTTTAGGGAATTCAATGGCCTCTGGAACACATGCTGTACATAGGTATACTTGTAAGCACCATACTCAGTCACATAAAATAAAATAAAATGAAATGAAATGAAATGAAATGAAATGAAATGAAATGAAATAAAATAAAAAAAATAAAATAAATACAATTTTAAAGGCAGGAGTTATACTGCCCACCTATAATCCCTGCAATTAGGAAGTAGAGATAGGAGGATCACTGTTAAGTTTCAGGACAGCTTGATGCACATAGTCATGGACTAGCAAGAGTTACAGAACAACCCCCTGTCTCAAAACAAAAACAAAACAGATTTTAAGATTATATCAGAGACTTAAACTAAGCATGGGACTCAGCAAGGCTGCTTGTCTCTTGGTAGTATTACTGTCACTGAGATCTCCCTCTTGCCTGTGAGATGTGATGTTATTGCCCAGGCTGCACTTTATAATACTTTCCTGGGTTTGGGTACTTGTTAGTCACTTGATCAGATGGAGAAGCCTGAAGACAATCTGAAATGTGAGAAATTTCAAATCGGACTCTGTCAGGGTCAACATCCCTCAAGTCTCCCACAAAGCAAAACTTACCTGATCGGTAAGTGCAGTGTTCACTGAATCAGTGAACGTCCTGCAAATGTGTGCTAAACAGAATTTTAAATGAGTTTCCATCACGCACATATCTAAAATGTAAGGCTTTTAATTTGCTTGATAATGTAAAAATATAGTCTGAGATGAGGAATGAGGCAGACAGAGTCACTCAATTCTACTGTCACAACTTTTCTTTACGAGAGACTGAAAAAATCCAGGCAAGGCTCAGAATATAAAGTAGGAAGAATGAAGTGAAGAACCCGGAGAGACGGCTGATTGGAAAGACAATTCTTGGCACCGCCTGCAGGATCAGCTGATTAGGAATATTCAGAGAAAAAGTCAGGTGTCTGGAGGGGTTCTGCCTCCGCTGGGGTGAATACCATCCTGTGTGGATGTCTATCATCAGGGTCCCTTTGTTTCTAAGTGGGGTAAATAGCCTGTTTTCTGCCCACTGTGTAGAGATGAAGAGAGAAAGACTTTGCCAGCATTATGACACCAACATGAAAAGTAGTGACTTCGTAGATAGAGTAGAAGATCCTTAACATTCCTACTTGTGAACTGTCCATTTGACATTTCGGTTGTGAACCTTTAACAGCTGAGCCATTTTCTAACTCTGAACTCTCCTTTCACAGTACTTCAGCAGTAGATCTGGAATCAATTCAGAAGCCCAGACCTGTCAGGACTTGTTTGTGAACAACTAACTGGTCCTTAACTTCTGGGTTCTTAAGATGGAGTTAAGATGTCCAGCATACTACCAATGTGAGACTTCTTTATTTTTAATGCATCTTTCTGACCCACTCTTTTCTTCATTCTATGAGGAGAGTTATGTTGAGAAAACACTAACGCATCCTCCGTCAGTGTGGAACGACTGGGGTAAATTCACATCTGGGAGGACTTACTCTCCTCTCCTCTGCCCACCTGCACCCAACTCCTCTCATTTTCTGGTTCTGTTGCTGTGGGGTATTTTATTTTGTTTTATTTTAGTTGTTGTTCAGATCGTTCTGGAAACAATTTCTCAGAGATGCACCTTGGGGCAGGAACTGTAGCTTAAACTGTGAAAATTTGAAACTAAAGTCATCCTGTAGAAGCAAAATTGCAACACATAGGTATGTCTAATAGTTCAGGACTTCTGTCCTTATTGGATAGCTCTACAAATCATACAGCGAGGCAGCACAGGTTCATTAGGCCCACTTCATGCAAGCTCTTGAATACATGACTTGCTAGAACTATCAATACTGCCTTAAGAGTTCTACTTAGCATCAATGTTGTGTGATTTTGACCATGGCCCTTAGTCTTTCAGCATCTATAATTTTATTCTGCATGATTCTCAGCTGTACACAATCTGTCATGGTTGCTGGCCAGCTTGTGATTTTCTCAGCAGTCATGCATAGGGTTCCGCAGCTGTGACCAGATGCTACAACAGTATAGCCAGCTAAGTACACCCAGGACACAGACTAATCCAATCACAGTTGCTTACCCTGGCCATAGTGAATGGGTAAAGAGGTAGCCACATGACACAAGGCAAGCCCATTTTGTCCTTTTTTTTTCCCTGTATTTCCTCATAAAGTGGGTGGATATAATGAAAAAATGAGCTCTGAATGCCTTGCGGTCCATTTGGCATCCAACTATAGAAATGAGAGACAGATGGAAGTCATAGAGAACACCATGACTGTGCTCTTTTCTATTCTAGCTTTTCCCAAGGATTGGATATATGAGCTGGTGAACCAACACCCCCATTTTCCCTTTATCCTTGATCAGGTTGAACTCTTCCGTCTTCATTATCCATCTGAGCTAGATATGCATGCTGTTGACAAGCAGGGAGTCCTTTCTCTTGGTTTTAAGGTACAGAGGAATTACAGAGGGAGATGAAAATGAGAGGCAGGGCTCTTCTAAGAATGTCAGAGAAGCAGGAAAAGAAGAGGTCATGCAGTAACAGAGAAAGAGGCTCAAGGGATGCTTTTAGACTGGAGAAGAGTGGTAAGTATCTGGGTTCCCTCTGTGTCCTTAAGATAGAAAGCAGATAACCAATGGAGCAGTGTTCCAGAAGTGAAGACAAGAGCCCACTAGTAAATGAGGAGATGGTCTCCTCTCAGAGCACAATAAAGGGGTAAGGTGAAAGGGAACACCAGCGATGAAGAGCAGAACAAGCTCATGCTAGAGGAGTCACAACTTACTGCAGAAGATTTGACAGATTAACTTGCTGTTTGGGCAGAGTTGGGGATCTGTGATTCCGATGGGTATCTCTTACTAGAATCACACAGGAAGGAAGAATCTACAGCCACAAGAGTTGTTGGAAAGGACCAGAATGTAGAAAGAATATCTGCATCTGCATTGTAATTGGTGGCTTCACATTGACTGTCCTATTTCAATCTTGCCACTTTGCAAGGGAACATGTTAAGGATATGCATAAGACCCTGGAGAGAAGGCAGGTGCTGTGAAGAGTGAACTTGGGACAGTAAGAAGAGCCAAGGGGATGTGTGTCTATGCTGTCCTTCTTTCATTTCCTAGGTAACTGCAACTGTGATTTCCCAAGGGGAAATGTTCTGATGTCCCAGTCCCATAGCCTCTGTGGAGAATGATTGGCCTGGATTGTCTTAGATCTTATTATTCTTTGGTTCCCAAGAAAGTAAACTGCTCTGAGGGCTTTAAAGATCTGGCAGTCTTAAGGATGCAAATACTCCTCCACTTATGTTGGGGTTACATCTGAACAAATCCACCTTAAGTTGAAAATATCATAAGTTGTAATGCACTGAAAACATCCAAGTTTGTAACTTGGCAACACAGTATATTGTTTGTCCTCGTGGGGACTGTACTTCATGGTTGCCACCCAGCCTCCTGACAGCAGACCACACTACCTTTTACTGGCTCTAAAAAAGAGCAAAATATGGCTTCTACTAACTATATATTGCTTTTCTATTGTCCTAAAATTAAAATATTGTAAGCTGAATCATTTTAGGTTAGGGACCATCTGTATTCTGTGACGCCCCTAGTTTCCCAACTTAGCATTATTGTTTCTATTATGGCTTTCATATGTCAGCTTGAGATGGGAGACAGAATAAGGATTCAGGGATCTTACTTGAAAATGTGAATCTGAATTTGAATCTTGCTGCTTGATAACCTTGAATGTCATCTATGAAATTATTTTTTCTCTTGAACATTCCATTTGTCTTCAGTTAAAGAATGATGAAAGTGTTCAGTTTCCTAATGAGATACCACATTAAAAGTTCTTCAAATATATTGTGTCATACAGTACATGCTTTTGTAGCTGGGCTCCATTAGATAGTTAATGAGATAACCCGGAACACCTCCTTCCTTCTTATGTGATGAACAGTGGTTTTAAAACTCTCTTTTCTTTTCTTTTCTTTTCTTCTCTTCTCTTTCTTGTCTTTTCTCTTTTTTTCTGTTTTCTCATTTCTTCCATCTTTCTTCTTCTCAGATATTTTTTTTAAATCACAAAATTGCAATGTATTTTGGGTATCTACTTATGCAATTAACCTGGAATATTAATTGAAAATTACCACTATTAAATTCATTTTTTAAATTAAATAACTTGGAAGGTAAGCTATCAGGTTTCCTTGTTTAGTTAGCTTTGTCATGTGCTAAATCTAACACAACGGTGGTCACTCAGATGATCATGACGATTTTTTAGGATTGTTATCTGTGATTGATTGCTGATTTCTGCCATGTCCTTTGTTACCATCATGACATCAACTGTTTCCTGGATATGATGACTATTGTAGACTCTGAGTCATGGGTCTCAGAAGCAAGTCCTAAGTCATACCATAGAATTTACCTTTTGCAGTTACAAATATCCTGAAGAGGTTTGCCTATTTGAAGAGTTAGAGAAGCAGCTGTTATTAAACTCAAGGTCATAGAACAGTAGATAGCTATATAGAGAAAGAACCACACATTTTGTAGTCCTAGTCTTGGAGAACAGCAGTGCACTGTGTACATATAAATCTCAAGTCTCTGGGACTGACAGGTTTAAGACTGTAGCTGCATAATTTCAGGGGAATCATTCAAAGTTAAAAAGTACAAGATGCCAAACAACTGGTTGCTGATGTTAAGACTTGGCTGATGTTCTGTCCGCACTGCCGCCCCCCCCCAGCTTCCACCACATCTGGGTTTACTCCAACCCCATCTGGGGTTACTGGAGCTACCTTATACTCCAAGCACAATCCTCAGTGCTTTAAACTAACTTACTGGACTTCTGGGTAACCCAGAGCCACATGAGTCTTGCCTACTTGCCTTGAGCTCTTGAGCCTACCTTTGGGACCTTTCTCGATGATGCTTTTGAACAGCGCCATTTGTCCAGCTCTGTGGAATGATTTTTATGTTTATCCTTGATTCTACATAACCACCTATCTGGATGCCCTTGCCCCACAGTCTCTTATTTCTCATATACCAAAGATTTTTCTGAGACTGTATCCTACATCTCTCTTAGAAAGTTCTTCTCTTCTTTACAGTATCAGCAATAAAGACATCATGGGCTTTGGAATTGGCAGACCTGGGATCAGATCTCAGTATTTTCTCTTCTTAGTGAATCATTGTACATTGGTGAGTTAACACCACTGTAAAATAGAAACAATAATAACAAAGCAAGGAATTATAAGAGGCATAGTAATTTGTTGAACTAACAGTAGCTATTGATGTGAAAACAACAAAACAATCCTAATAGTTTATAAGAACTACTTACAATATATTAGGACCAGGAGAGGAGCTTTACTTATATCTTCTTCCTTTCAATAGTGAAGTTAATGTTCAAATCTTTCTTTCAGATGAAGAAACTGAGGTTAAGGCCCAAAACTTACCCAATGTAATCCAAAGAACAGAGTCTGAGGGTTAGTTGAGGTCTGTTTGTCCTAGTCTAAAACCTGGTGACTTTAATCACATTATGCAGCAAACAGTGGAAATCCATTTCCATGAAGCTTTACAGCTTTCTGAAGCTGAGTTTATCCTAGGCATTTCCTACATCTCTCTGACACAAGTGGTGACATTTTCCTCTTTTCACTTCTTCTAGTGTACCCTATTCTGTTCCCATGAAGTATTTTGTAGCTGGCCATGTTACAATATCCAACAACCTCAAATCTATTATGACAAACAAATTTCAGTTTTAAAATACTGAATTTGTTTTAGATACAGCCATGGGAGTAATTTTAAAATCTGGGCTCCCAACCAGCCAAGTAATTTCCTTTTATTAATGGGGAAATAAACATCTCCCATAAGCAATGCTGTTTCCCTTTTGCAGCCTTTGTCCTCAGAAATGCAGGGTAGGGATGCTATGTACCAGATCATGTGTACTGTTGTCATGTGACACTAATGGACACATTGTAGATCCAAAGCAGACCTCATGGAGGAGGTATCTACTGTACCCTGTCCTATGGCTTAGTTCCTATTAAGGGATTTTTTTTTTATTCAAGATTGGACTCTCATCTTGTAGAATTGCATTTTTTTGAGACACAGCTATAAGAAATTCGTTAAGAACAAGCTACTCTGAGGTACTGGTTGAACATTATAGTGAACTGGCAATAGATGAGAGGGAGTCATAATCCATTGGTCTACAAATGTTTTCCTGAGTTCTTTATGCACATTATGTTATTTAATTATTCATAAGCCTATCAGGGATTCATCATTTTCCCATTTCCCCAACACTTTAGCTTAAAGAAATTAAATAACTGTCAGTTCCAGAAGTTACTAAGTAATGGTACCACCCAACATTTTACCATAGCGACACATCATTTGAACTCAAATTTCAAACAGTGAGTAATGAGTGTTAACTCTCAAAACTGGTGTTGAAATTTCTCATTGATTCAGTACCTATTATATCAGATGCGTAATTAGAATCTACCCAAAACTGATGTGAGTTTACAGCCAGAGTCTAAAATTGAGAGATGCCAGTTCAGCCATTTGCATACAAATAGAGTACGATTATTATGAAGTATAGTCCATTATGGAATTCAGTTTAGCTTGCATTTTAACTGAAACCATAAAAAGTCAGCTAGGAAAGAGTTAGCTTTATCAATTACATTTTCATGTACCTAGTTTTGTGTTTTAAGTTTTCTAAATTGATGTGCTCCGGGGTATGAAATACTCATTTGCTAAAATTGTGCAATTGACAATGTGGGAAATGAGATTGAAGTCTCTGAACATTTGGGTCTTTTTAAAGGAATGTGGTTGGATACCTCAATTATCACTTTGATTTTGGTTCCAATCTCTGTATTTCCTCACTGCTTCACTGTCAGTCCACGAGACAAATTTTCAGCATCTTGAACTCCCTAGAGCATCAGAAGCCCTTGTGATTCTGGATTCACAGTTCAGACTTTCTCCATTCCTTCCTGGACAACCATGGCTCTTGTTCCTACAAGAGAGGTTTATGGGAGTTTGATTCAGGTAGACATTGATCTTGCCACTAACTATATCATTGCTTACTGTGTAACTGGTACTTTCTTTTTCTTCTCTCTATTTTGTTGTCTCTTCTTCTGGAAAATGAGGAGCTATGATGAATAAACCTGAAAGGATTGCTGAAATATTACATGAGACAGTAAATATAGATACCTTTATGCAGTTCGTGCTGCACTGCAAAATCCTATGAATACAAGTCATTGCAATTATTATAAAGGATTAATTTTTCATATGTGTAACCTTATAAATTCAATGAGCTCTGTAGTTCAGTCATAGAATTATGGTATGTCATGTTCAAGAAAAATAACCTAACAATTAAAACCAATTCAAGGTAATTGAAGCCTCTTATTTGCAGTACTTGGAGAATATCAAAGAGAAACCTATTACTAAGTCAACCTGACCCTTTACAAAGTCACCCATCTTTCCCCTCTTTGATTTGTTTCCACCAATGCTTCTACAATGTCTTCAAAAATACTTATCCCTGATAGCCAGGGTATAAAGATTTATGATCTCTCTCCTTCTCTAACCCTGCTTCTATCGCTTTGTTATATAGGTCAACTTAGCTACTCTCCCAGCACGTAGACATCTTTAAGAGCAAGACTGAGACAGAGTGGGAACTGAGCAGTCAAGGCAGGGGTGTTTTTAATTGACTGGAGGAGGGGGAGGTATGGCTTTGAGCATTCACACAGACTAGGAAGTTTAGTTTCATCATATAAATATAATCTCTAGATCAAGGAATATTCTACATTCTGAATTGTTCTCCCATACCCAAAGGACTGTTGATATATTGAATCATGTGGAGAGGGAGCGCCTAATAAGAAAGTCCTTGATCATAAGAAATTCAGCTAAGGGGCTGTGCTTGCCGTGCTAGTGGCCTGATCTGTGTCAGAGGAGAGAAGAAGGGGGATGCTTTTCAAAGGCTTAGCTCTAAAGTTAATAGAACTTAGTATGTGGAGTAGAAATCATGAGGAAAATGGTGGAAGAGGTATTATTAGAAATAGGACTGTTAGTTACTGAACATTTGTATTACTGCTTTTCTTGCTGTTGTGATCAAATCTCTGACAAGATGCAACTTAAAGGAGGAAGGATTTGCTCTAACTTGGGTTTAATAGTACAGTTCACCATGATGGAGAATATATCAGAGTGATGATCTGCTATGGATGCAAGACACTGAGGATGCTTGCTCAATGCTTATTGAAGATGAGGAAGCAGAAAGAGGGCGGAAAGTGAGATTAGTTTAGAAACTAGAAGGCCCACCTCATAGCAACCTACTTTGTCCAGCTACTCTCCAAATCCCAAAGACTTCACAACCTCTCAAGACAGCCAACTGTTGAGGACCAATCACTTTGACACAAAGCCTATAAAGGACATTTAGGTTCAATCCATAACAACATCATCACACAAGGTCTATGGAACAATGTTGTCTTCAATATGCCTTCAGCTCAGACAATTTGTCGAAAGACAACTACAGTCTAGCACCATTTTTATCTTGGCTACTTTCTAAATTTAATTCTCCAAACAGTCTTAGGTCAACTATAGTTTAGAGAGTAATTCAGGATGAAAATACTTTTCCAAATGTATTGCATTTAGTGAGTGAGAGAGAGAGAGAGCACCATGATTTGAATGCAGGGCAGTCTGAGTCAAAAGCATAAATTTTCAATATCCATAAATTTATTTCCTAGTAGATCAGACATGATAAAGTAAATGGGTAAACAGTTCTGGAGAGCTTACTGGTCTTCCCATAGGCCTACTAAGAAACTACCACAGTAGATATATTTCTATTAAGGATTATAATGGAATTACTCTACATGGGTGGACAAGGTTGCTACCAGATTATACAAGTTACTAAATGAAAATCACACTGCAAGGCATGGAATACCTACCTACAAGTTATTGATCAGGTATTTTCTAATGATCTCCCAAACAGCATAGACTCCTGCTATTCCTTTAGGCCACCCATCACACTATATGTTAAAACCTTATAGATGAGAACACCATCTACTTTGGCTGTAAGACATAGAGAAATCAACCTTAAGCTAACCAGAAAACTTCCTCCTTGCTGGATTGTTTTCACAGTGCTGAATGGTGCTATTTAGACTGGTGAGGGGTAAAACATTAGGGTCTTACCCAATGTTGAACCCTGAGTGCTGTAATACCCATCTCCCAGGCAAGATACACCCACTGGTACAATGGCAGGATAACTGTCAAAACCTGCCAACTACTTTCTGATTGGACTTCAGACCTCCTCACAAGAGGGATTTTATATCTGGTACTGTAATCCTAGTCAAAAACCTATGACAGAAGTTACAGCCCCTTTGTTAGAACCTGCTATTGTTATTTTAGTAGTTTGGTCACATGTCAAAGTATCATTTAAACCAGTGGTTCTCAACCTTCCTAATGCTGTGACCCTTTAATGTGGTTTCTCATATTGTTGTGACTCCAAACATAAAATTATTTTTATTGCTACTTCAGAACTGTAATTTTGTTACTGCTATGAACTGTAATGTAAATATCTGTCATGTAGCATATTTGATATGAGACCCTGTGAAAGGGTTGTTTGCGTTACAAAGGGGTCATGACCCACAAGTTGAGAGCCTCTTTTCTAAATATTTATGTTGCTCTCAGCATTCATCAAAGAGGTTTATTTTTTATACTGGAAAGCAATTAGCAGAGATGCATAACTGATCAAAATAGCAAAAATAACAGACTGAATGCTTGGTCATGAATCGGACATACCTATCTCATAACCCCCACCCTGGAAGGCCAGGACACATTTTGGAAGAGGAGATTGAAAGATTATAAGAGTTGGAGTATGGGGAAGGGTGCCGTGAAATGCTATCTTCCAAACATGCTGGGGCTATTTGACTTAGGAAGACATACAGCTGTGGCTATCTGCACATGGCTTGCACAAGATCAAGCAAGCTGAAATCCCAGCACAGATGGGTTGAGTATCTTTAGGACTTATCTATTAGTGATGAGTTATTGGCAGTGGGAGGATGCTGGGGAAGGGAATTACTCACTTTTGCAGATGTGGACATTGCTAGGGTTCCCATTTTCTAGTGAATAGTACCATAGACTTATGGGCAACACTAACAGGATCAAGTGAGCTGTAAAAAAGGGGTTCAACTTTGGAAGAGAATACGTTGAAAAGAATATGGGGAAGTTAGAGAGGTGAATGGCTATATAAGAATATATTTCATTGTATGTATATACGAAATCCTTAAAACAACTGCAAAGCTATGAAAGTTAATTTGAAGAGCTGAACCACAACCAAAGTTTTCATACCAGAGCTTTCCCAAACACAGCCATAAGAAACTGTTAATGCTGTTTGCCAAGTTAGTTTGTACATTTCTAATGTTATAGTTACACAATGAAGCCAAGCCTTAACATATATATATATATATATATATATATATATATATATATATATTTATGTATGTATTTAATGAGTCTCCAGATTTTTTTTTAATTGGCAGATAGATCTCAACCTGCAACAAGTTAGCTGGAAATGGATTGTGATGAGTGATGAGTGGTTTTGGGCTAATGGGATTTAGAAGCACTCAGAGACATACTCAAGGAAGTTTGAGAAAGGAAGCCCCAACCTCAGGATGGACTGAACCTTCCAAGAGGCAGTGCAGATATAAAGGGGTCCCAGGAAAATGCCTACCCTTCTTGAATGAGTGCATGTGTCTCTGCTGTTGACATCCTCCACTGATGTCAGACCATGGCTCTTCAGGAATTCTCCAGGCCTTCATCATCAGCCTGGGGACCTCTAACACTGGTGATTACCCAGCTCTTCTCATGTAAGCACATTTAATAAATTTCTTTATAATATATTAATATGTTAAGTATACATGTACATTTTTTCAATTGCCTTTGTTCTGCTAATAAACCCTGCCTAACCTAATATAGGTAATTTCCCTCTAATGCTATCACAGAGAGAAAACAATTTTGTTTTCTTACACACACATAACTCCCAAGACTTATGTACAACAGGTATTATCCTCTGGCTTTCTATCACCTTGCAGGCAGTTACACCTCCAGACATGAAAACCAGTAGCCTTTACAAGAGAAGTTTTCATGTTCAATCTCTACCCAGGAATCCCTCAAAAGGAAAATAGGCACGACTTAGGAAGATACTTCCTCTTCCCTCTCGTAAGAAGCGAGAAGAGTGAAATGTGTCAGTGTACACTTGTAATCTCAGCACTCAGGAGGATTATGAGTCTGAAGCTAATGAGTAAAATGATGAAGAAATAAAGATTAAACTAATTTCTGCAGTAACTTACCATAGAAGTGTTAATTATTCTCTGTTTCCATCATTTACCAACTGACCTTCAAGGACTAATTGAAGTTGTCAGAGCTACCTTTCTTAAATCTTTGCTGACTCCTCCTGATTTACATTCATTCCCAGAACATCACTTTATTGTACTTAGCTAATAAACTGCAATGCTATGGAATTCCATGTCTGTTAACACTAGTTGATTAGCTCCATAAACACTGTTCATGTCTCATTTGTCTTCATATGTTTTGAGTTAGAGTGTGTCTAGCTTCATGTAACAAGGACAAAAACAGACCTCAAGTTAATATCAACAATAAAGAAATATCTGGGTTACTTAACAGAAGCCCCAAAACAGAAGACATATAAAAACTCTGATGTGCTGTGGTCACCCTGGGTCTGGTTCCCTACTTGGGCTGTTCCTTTTTTTCTATTTTCAAGCTGGTAGCAAGAAGCAAGTGGCAATAACAGTAATGAACTTCAGATATGTATATGTCAATTTTCAGAAGAAAAGGGAAGTATCTTTCTCTAATGCTTCCTTTAACCTGAAACTATCTCAAAAGCCAACCTTCTCTTCTCAACCACAATGGCCAGTAAGAATCAGAAGATGGCAAGGTGCATGAGGTCACGTATCTGTATTGGATCAGTCTGTTTTCTGAAGTACATGTCTGTGATATCATAGAGGAATGCAGAGAAGAAAGACCAAACCATCTTCCCCTTACCTCCAGAGCTCAGCATGGAAACAAGCATACAATGTCACAAAAAATGTTGAGTGAGTTCTGTCATCTGCTCCACAAGGTGGTACATCTCTTCAGCATGGCTGTATTTAAAATTATCACCATTTACTTTACTCACTATTTAATTTTTAATTTTTATTATTATTTGATAATTTTTGTGAAGTGGAAACTTCTAGTTTCTTAAGAAAATTAGTTATGTCAAACGTTGATTTGCTGGGGCACACAGGTGAAAGGATGTCTTCCTAATGCAAACATGTGAAAGACTGTTTTCCTGAAGCAGACACAGGTGAAAGGATGTTTTGATATAGGAAACAGGTAAGAGGACGACGCTTGATGAAGGAGTATAAATATGACCCCCACAGACAGTGGAGGATGAGCACTGAACATTGGGTTTGTTTTGCTTTGCCTTGCTATTCTTCACTAACAACATGTATGTATTGGTTTGACTGACATAGTGTTGTTGAGCTCAGTTTGTAGTAACTCTGCCATTGAGAGAAACTTGCCCAAGAACCTGCTCGAGAGTTTCTTGTAGCAGCTTGCTGCTTCAGAGGCCTTGGGCTCTGACCTGAGGCTGTTGGCAAGCTTTGTGGTTTCTTCAGAACTGAACTACAGCTGCTGGTTCATGCCCGGTGTCTGCCTGCCAAAAGGACTGGTCTGCAACTGCTAAGTTGTATTTGGTGCTTGCTACAGGACTGAACTGCTGCTGCCCAAGAAGATCGAGCTTATTTCCTAAGAACTACTGCTTAACAGGTCCACTTCCCCATACTCTAATAACTTCTCTCTTCTACTACCTCTGCTGGGTGGTGGGCTAGAGGAGAGGTTGAACTCTTATTAAAAGTAGGTTGCAAAAAATTTATGCCTACATTTTTGTCTCTCTGCTTTGTTTATACTATATAAGGCGGGATCTATGAAAAACAATTATTAGCTGATTAAATAAAAAGTCCTGGTTGGTGTCACTCAAGGGTAGAGACTAGGAATGGATGTATAGGAAATGTTATGGCATACTTGTGAGTGCTACTGTGCAGAGAAGTACAAATTATGTGTTTCTTTGATAGAAAATCAATTTAAAAGGGGGAAAGAAAACCCTTTTGTGTTTAATTTAGCTAAAGCTCTGTGATGCTCTATTTAATGAATCTGAGACCTACAAGAAATCAATCACCAGATGAGACAATCTTCACACTAAATTCCTTTCTTTGTATAAGGCAGATGATGTCCTGTTCGTGTAGTAGAAGTGGAGGCTTTCTCTTCCATCTTTTGGAGTAATCCTGGAGTGGGTTATCACATGTAAACTACCTGGAAGATGAACTACACTTAATATTTTTATAGTCACTAAACACTAAAGCATCCTCCTGGCCACTGAAAGGACAAAAAATTGTTCAACTAGTGACAATTATTGAACAATTCCATAATATTGGATATTACTCAGATTTTCTTGCTAAAAAGCCACTTTGTCTTTTCAATTCAAGAAAATTAGGTGCTGTTATGGATACCATTTTATTGTTGAGAAAACTAAGGTTGAGTGAACTAAAATAACTTTCCTAGGATCACTTTGTTAATAAATGGTGGTTGTCTTATTTAAGGTTTACTTCTGTGAACAGACACCATGACCAAGGCAACTCTTAAAAGGACAACATTTAATTGAGGTTGGCTTACAGGTTCAGACGTTCAGTCCATTATCATCAAGATGGGAGCATGGCAGTGTCCACATAGGCATGGTACAAGAGGAGCTAAGAGTTCTATATCTTCATTTGAAGGCTGCTAGGAGAAGACTGACTTCCAGGAAGCTAGGACTAGGGTCTTAAAGTCCATACCCACAGTGACACACCTACTACAACAAGGCCACACTTCCTAATAGTGCTACTCCTTAGTCCAAGCATATACAAACCATCAGAGTGGTGTTAGAATTTAGATTCAGGATGATTGTCTTCAGAGCCAGCTCTTTTGTCAGATGCTCAAAAAGTCTCAGGTTCAAGGCTAAATATAAGAAGCAAGACTAGATCATTTGCAAGAAGGAAGACTGAGAAATATTTTAAAAAGTAAAACCAGTTCAGGGAGCAAGAAATGAAATAAATTGGGGCAAACGAATCAGGACTGTGGCATGACTGATGCAACATATTGGAAAATAGTTCTCTCTCTTTGAAGGCAAATGATGTGAGGTTTGTTTTAGGAGGTTGGTCCTAATAGCTTAAAGTTGACGTCTTGGACTGGACAGTATCTGACTTCATATAACTTCTGGTCTAGCTGAGAAGAGAAGAATTATATGTGGAAAATGTTAGTAAATTATACAGGGGAGCAGATACAGCAGGGCCACTGAATAAGTACTGTGGGTTAAACAGAGATCATATGAGAGGTCCTTTCCTGTGTGGTCATCATTTTAGGTTTACAGAGTCTGGCAAACTGAGAATTGCTTCCTTCAGAGTCAGACGTTCTGTGTGCCAGGGAATATCTGTCTCTGTGGTCTACAGAATTATATTTATGAGTCGTACTTTGAGAAGGCCTGTAGAGCATCTCTGGCTTGCCAAGCTGAAGCAAACACGGCGATCCTGCTCTGGGGCCTCCACAGCCTGTTTGTACTGTTACCTGATGCTAGCTGTGGGATGCTAGTCTTGTGGGCCTCCTGTGAGAAGACTTGATTCCTTACTGTATTTGGCTGTGACAGCGGTCCTGTGGGTGGCTTCAGTATTAAGTTTGGAACAGAGGAAGTGTTGCAACGCAAGCCAAGAATTGAATTTTATTTTTACAAGCTGCTTTTTATGGAATTGAATCTCTGTGACCCTCCCTGGTAACAACAGGCTCACAGGTGGCAATTGGCAGAAGGGGTGGCTTGCATATCCTTCAATGACAGGTAGATATTCTAACTATCCTCAGGAGAGGGTACTTCCTTTGGGGAGCCTCTTTAAATCTCATGAATGATTTATTTTGGCGTTTTCCTCTGCCACTATGTTTTAGCATCACAATCAGCGTTATGGGACTGAAGTAGATTGCTTTGCTTTAGAATGGAAGAGGTCTATTTCACTCCTGCACACTCCAGTGTCCTTTTCCTCCATAAGAACCCAGACTAGGGCAGTTCAAATATAAATATGGGACGTGGAGCTGATGGAGCTGGTCAGGACTACTGCAAGCTTTCCTTGTGTCCTTGAGTAAAGGATTTGTTCATCTTCTGCTTCAGAATCTCCTTGGTAACATAACCCAAGATCAAAACAGCCTTTGGAAGATCCTGGCAAAGGAAATTGTGTACTCATTAGCCTATAAAACAATGTGGAAGTGAAGAGGAAAGGATAGAAGTCCCATCAGCATTCCAACCCTGACTCTCTTGGCTGGCTTTTGTTACTGGTGCCTTGATTTGGAGAAGTTGAGTGCACTGGTGATGGAGAAATCAAGGATAGAGAATCTCAGAAGTTCTCAGGAAACATGACTTACTGGGAGTGAATAGACATGTGATATCTGTTTCCTCAAGTGTAGCATGGAGCACCTGATCCAGCTCCAGGAAGGCTAAAGGCAAGGTCCACATATGAGTGTTGGTGACAGATGAGGGGATTATAAAATAGCATCCCTGTGTAGAGGTGCTCTCTGGTTGACTATGTCCTTCTTTCAAGTGTGCTTTTAGTTAAGTGATTGATATATTTGGTTCTGATTTTGCTTAGCATTATGTTTGAACTCATGTTCTGTTTTGGGAGCTGTCAGTGGGTGCTCGAAGGTATGAGACTAAAGCAGCATTGAAGGGAGGGCCTCAAGAGTTA
The DNA here is from genome assembly GCA_021653895.1 of Mastomys natalensis. Lineage (NCBI taxonomy): Eukaryota > Metazoa > Chordata > Mammalia > Rodentia > Muridae > Mastomys > Mastomys natalensis. Next base: position 801,522 of record JAJTUV010000656.1, on the reverse strand, counting down.
AGACCATGTCTCAGTGTTTTAGATAACTATCCTAGCAAAACTGATTGAAAAGCGGGGGGGGGACAGTGCAAAGTGTAAGGACAAAGCCCTCCACCTCTTCTCTAAAAGGCTCACATCTTTGAAAACTTTCATATTGTGTCAAAGATACTTCCAATTGATTTTAAAAGTATAAAACATAGAATGACCAAGATCATTGTGTTCTGAGTCTAAATATCACAATTATCAATGAAGTCAAAGGGGTGTATGGATTTTTGATTATATGTGTACATAGAGAGTTATGGATAGATGGATAGATATGTACCTTCTAGCAGACAAAACAGGAGAATGGGTTGTCACACATGAAGCTCCCAAGATTGATCAGAGTAAAAGGCCAGATCTCTATGTTTAAGACAGAACCCACAAAAACCTCAGGGTAGAGAGATATGGGGCATGTATGACAAGTGTCAAGGTGAAAACAGATGGGAAAACCAAAGATGTGGCAGAAAAGCCGGGATCAGTAGAGCAGTAGTGCTACAGATGAAACCAAGTCAGCGAGTCTTGGCATGACCAAATCTTCAGTACCTGTGACTTCAAAACTAATCTTGGCTCTGGAGGAAGCTCTTATCCTATTCCCACCTCCAACTTTACCTGGAAAGATAAATACTAATAGATCAATATCATTTAATATGCCATTGTACAAGAGGTTCAAGTATCTCCGCTAACAAGAAAAAGAAGGCAATAACCCCTGGGTGCTATGAGGAAGCCGTTTCTCTAGAGTCCTTTGGCAATATTTGAGCCTTGTTCTGCTCCATGTTCTGTTCTAAGAATGCCCTGTACTTGACACAAGGCCCCCTGAAATAGAAAACGTCTTCTTTGCAGCTTATATAGTTTTAGTGTGATTTTCATGGACTCATTTTACTTGGCTGCAACTATGGATCCAGTGGGGAAAGACAAGATGCTCATTAAGTGACCTTTTTTTGGCCTAGACAGAGTCCTTCGAGTAATCTACAGCTTCAAGGCTGGGGATGGAGACTGATACTGGAGCAGGACACTTATGCAATAGTCACATACTTTTTTATGTTTTTGTTCTACATATAACTTGGAATTCTTAAAAAGGGAGTTTGTGGGAGGGCAGGATTCATGGATTTGGGATTCTGTACCTTGGCCAAAGGCAATTTTCTCCATGCTTTCTTGTCACATCATGATTTATGACCCATAGAATATGAAGAGGGAGAACAAGGAATCTGAACACACAGTCGAGACGGCAGCAACTAAGAGGACAACAGAAATTAGGACATTTGTTCATTCATCCTCAATCACTCAAATAAGGTACATGCCAGCACTGTACAAAATGGAGTTGCAAATGCACCTAGAACAGGATCGCTTTTGTCAAAGCACTCATGATTTAGCATGGCCGACAGTTTTCAAAATGAATAGTTATTATCAGCTAGAGGAGAGCTACAGGGGAGGTTTAGAAGCAGCAGCAAATGCTAAGACAGAACTCTCCCTCACAAAATCCACCTCCATTCACCTCTCCTGTCATTCCATTTTTCTTCTTGTAATCATTATTCTTAACATTTAAGAAAACATAGTAGATATTTCAATAAATAACGGTTCTGCTATTCAAAGCTTACTTAAATTGAAAGGCAAGTAGAGCAGTAGTTAGTAGATAGTCCTAGCCTCAGTTTCTCTTGACGAGTTTTTCTTCTTCGATAACATCTTCAAGGCACCAAAAAAAATCTCACTAAATGTGGGTGGATGTGGGACTAGGAGGGAAAGGAAAAGGAAATATAAAGGCTCTGGTGCCATGCAGGGCATCATGTAATCTATCCTCTGTCACCAAAAGACCAGTGTTTGCATATGAGAATAAACTCTATACTATTGTCTTCCCTGTCTATGTCCAAATGCATTATGTATATCAAAGAATATGTTTGTGACAAGACCAGTCACATGAGGACTTTCCTGTTTGTGATTTAGGGTGCCCAATGGGGGCCAGAAATGGACCATGAACCAGAGCTGAGAATCTTTGGAATGCACAGACAACTCTGCACTCATGATGAGGATAATGATTGGACATATGGTGAGATGTGAAGACTCTCTATTTTACTAGGAGACATGCAAGTCCAGGTTGTGGAAACGGATCTCCACTATCTTTCTGATGTAAAGCATGGTACCATGTTTTAATGGTAAAGGAGTAGATAGAATAGTGTTTCTGTAATTGGATGTGCTAGATGGGACATCTTGGGCAATGGCCTTTCTCCAAGTTTCATTTTCTTTTCCTGTAATATAGAGGTATTTCTTTACACACACACACACACACCACACACACACACACACACACACACACACATTGGGGACCCTGGACCACCATCCCAGCTTATGAAAATAGTTAACTGCCTTTGTGAGAAACTGCCTCCTTTGTGAAACCCTGACCTTCGACCAAAGAAGAATCTCTTGTTCTGTCAAGAGATAAGCTCAGGAAGCTACGCATTGTTCCAAGAGAGCCTCAGGGAATTACCAGCTGTTCTGGAAAGTTAATCAGTACCAGGTTAAAAGATAGCTCCCTCAGATCTCAGGTCTCAGTAAACTTAAACATCTGGCATTTCCTGGGGGCTGGAGAGATGGCTCAGCTATTAAGAGCACTGACTGCTCTTCCAAGAAGACCTTTGCCCTTCTTTCTTCCTTGCCCAAAACTATATATTGTAAATTGCTCCCCCATTAAAATTAGACCTTGACAAAACCTCCTGCAGGGTCTGTGTCTCCTCTCTCGGCCCATGTTTTCTTTCAGGTGATGGTCCTCCTTTGAACCCCACGAATAACCAAGGCCCACAGGTTGGGTCACACGGCGCGACCGTGTGCACACACACACACACACACACACACACACAGAGAGAGAGAGAGAGAGAGAGAGAGAGAGAGAGAGAGAGAGCATTTAACTATGTTTACCTTTCTCTACTCCATGCAGCCTTGGCCAGTGTTGCTTGTCAAGGAAGTTTCCATAGGGCCAGCAAGATCTTGTGTCCAGCTGGATCACTTAGCTAAGATGGCTGACAGAGTGTTATTGCCTGTTAGTGCAGAGCTCATCAAGAACCCTCCGTGAGGGTCCTGATGCCCCTGTGCATGACTGGTTTTGGGTTCTTCCAACACAGTGCTTGAGATACAGGTCTGTGTCCCTAAAACAAACATTCCAAGAAGACAATGCTCTGTGTGCCCTACTATTTTCTAGGCCTGAATCAGTCCTATGGCCCATCCCAGACAAATAGAGGAGAGGAAGGGAACAAATTACAGAGACTGTCATGAAGATTTTGTTTGGGGAAGTGACTGAAGTTGTGGATACAGGCACTCACACTTTGTCCACGGCCACCAAAGTGAGCTTTCCTACTACCAGATATCTGTGATCCCAGAATCAAGCCACTTGGTTTTTGTGTTCATTGTTATGATTCTTATGAATTTTTCCTTGAATCAGTGCAGGCATGATCTTTAAATAGCTCTGGGTAGTGCCAAGAAGGCTTTGCTAAAGTGTTCTTTCTCTCACCCTCACTTTGCAAAATATAAACATTTTACATTAACATACAGGGAGTTCACACTCAGTGCAGTGATGATTTGTGTTCATCATGAAGAGTTTTCACAAGTGGTCTATACTATCTAAAATGCACTATCTAAATGCACTATCTAAAAATGTCTATTCTATTTAAAAATTATTTTATAACATACCTCTGTTCCCTCTATACAATCAACTTTGGGTTTTTGTTTGTTTTGTTGTTGTTTTTAGTTTGTTTTGACAATGAATGACTTTACAAAAGCAACAAGAGAATGATTGTATTTTATCTATAGGTGTATATCCCTTGTACAAATAAATAAAGTCTTTATTTGAAAAAGGAAAGAGTATACTTGGTGATTGAAATTACTTGCCTTTTTATACCCTGTAATATAAATAATCTTTCCCCCTTCACTCACCCTTTTAAAAGAGCATGCTTTAATTGTTGTCTTTTCCTCTTCCTGTATTTTATATCTGCAGTTTCCAAATTAATACGAGGACCGCTAGTAAGATCTTAAAAATAGGCTTGTATTACTTTTAAGCAAGACAATTTTCAATTAATTATAAATGATTTCATTTCAAAACGCAGAAGCCTACTGTGAATTCTGAACCTAATACTTATCTTCTCTAATTGCATGAACACGAATTCGGAAATAAATCTGGTGGAATATGTAATTAGCATGCTTGTATTGAGGTTACTATTTTAGCCTATTTACGCTTCCCAGGAAGTGCACTGTAGTCTCCACCCCTACTAAAAGTTTATTATCTCTTTTACATCAAATGATTTACGGAAGGAAATAAACAGATTACCCAAGGGTCACTCATGGGTGGACAAAAGGAAGGGAAGAATGTCACATTTCCTTAGTGTTCACAGATGTGCATACAGATTATGTTGTGCTATGGTGCTGATTCTCCTAGAGACATGGGCATGAGAACACTGGAGACATTCTGTCATATCCATAATTTTGTTTCTTCTTTCTCCGTTTAGTTAAACCTCTCTTATTGTTCTGGCTCTGCCTCAAGTGCTGATCCTGCAGAATGCTCTCATTGGTGAAGCCCTTCCAGAGTAGTTAGCTAGCCAATGCATGTCATATGTAGTGTTTCCTGATTCTAAGATGTAGTTGTTGTTGTTATTCCTTTACAAGAGAGGAAACTAAAGTGTAGAGTTGAGCTCTTTTATATAAAGCCATACAAATAGGTTCTGAACTCAAGCCTAAGGTCCATTATTCTCACTGAGTAACTTATTGGTTTACATGGAAATAAAAAGAAAGATACCAGGACCCTTGAGGCTAATTTCTCTAAGGAAAGACATGTTGGAGGCAATTCAATAGGACTTGAGTAGACTGGGGGTCAGCAGATTCTACATCTGCCTTTGGCTAATTGTGAGACTTTGGGAAAATATATTATTTCATTTTGCATCTGTGTTTTTCTCATATGTAAAATACTATAAACCTTACAGAGAAGCCCAGTGGAGTGGTCAGGATTGGGACCTGTTTGGCAATAAAAAAAGAAAAAAAAAATGACGTTCTACTATAAGCTATGAGTGATCCTTGAAAACTAAGTGAAAGAAGCCAGTCATGAGAGACCATGAATTATATAAACTTGCTTATATAGAGTCTCCCAAAAAGGCAAGTCTTGAGAGACAGAGAACAGACTAGTGACTATATAGGCTAGGGAATACAGAGTCTCTAATGAATATGGGCTTTCTTTTAGGTATGACATAGTCTTCCAAAATCGATTGACATGTTGGCCATACCACTCAAATACAAATAGGCCATACAAATAGGTTCTGAACTCAAGCCTATACTATACTAAAAATCACTAAGTTGTATATTTGTAAAATGAATTTTATAGTTTATGAATTATACTTTCAATAATAAAGCTATTACTAACCTGGGTATGGTGGTACATGCAGGCCTGTAACCCCAACACTCAGTAGGTCAAGGGAGGAAAAACTCTGAGGACAGCCTGAATAATGAGCACACACACACACACACACACACACACAATCATCACACACATATATTTACACATAGTGTGTGTGTGTGTGTGTGAGGAGAGAGAGAGAGAGAGAGAGAGAGAGAGAGAGAGAGAGAACTTGTGAAATGGTAACCCCTCTGTGGAAAATTTGTTCCTCAGTTTTCTCACTAAATGCTGGACTTCCTCTCTGTGATTATTGAGAGGATTTATCCATCAAGGTATAAGAAGAGCATGGGACAGATCTTGACATGTATAAGTTCCCTGTGAATATCATTATTCTTCCTATTGAGTTGTCCTGAGAAAGGAATGAATAACCCCTCACCTAGGAAGGTTGCTTAATAAATGCTTCCATGGGGCTAGTGAGAAGGCTCAGCAGTTGAACAGTGCTTGATACTTTTCCAAGGAATCAGAGTTCAGCTCCCTACATCCATGTCTGGTAGCACAAACCATCTGTAACTTCAACTCCAGGAGATTCAGTGTCCTTTTTTTTTTTTTTTTTGTGGCATGTATGGGTGCCTGCACACACAAAGCATATACCAACAGACACAGACATATATACAGATAAATAAAAATAAATTGCTGCTAATGAGATCAGCCACTGGGGTGTTGAAGCCTGTACCTAAGTGAATCATCTGAAGTTTGCAATTCTGTTCTGAGACCACTGTTTTTGAAGTCACAACTAACAGATCTAAAGAACATGCTGCATACCAGCTTGGGAAGCTCTCATCAGAGGATCAAAAATCTTCTGTCCTGGCTCTTTGCACTTCACATGTCACCTGGACTGAAGTTCAGAGGCACACTGGGACTCCGTGCAGGCACTTCAAGGCTGCTCTTTGTATTGAGACAGGCTGTGAGGAGGGAGATGCTGCTTCCTGCTTTTCAATATACCCTTCCCTCTGCATGGACTTAAACTGGTACACTGTCCTTTGTTTTGGCTTGGATTCAGGGAAATCTAAAGCCTAAATCTTGCTCAAGAATGATCATATTTTCTGTTCAGGCCACAAAATTTCATTCGTCCTTTTGACTTCTTTCATATGCACTGTGTTAATGGCTTACTTAGCATTTTTCCTTAAATCCTCTCAGGTGGAGAAGGTGACAGAACCTTTAACTCTACAAAAATACAAACAAACTTAGAAATCTCAACAATTTCATACCCGGAAGTCAAAATGATGTAAGTGGATTCTTTTTTTTTTTTGAAAAAATTTGAAAGCCATCCAACACCCACACAGAATATTCAAAAACCAAAAAAATTATAAGGATGAAGGAAAAAGATGATTAAATTTTGAGTCCTAGTCTTTGTAATAAGTTCATGAAAGTTTTGTGAGATAGGAACATCAGAGTCAAGGGAATATGTATTGAGCAGAGAAAAATGGAGGACACCTGAGTGACTCGGGCTTTGGCACCACTCACCACTCACCCTGCTATTTGCCAGGGAGAGGAGAGTTGTACTCATGACTGATAGCTGGGCCTTTCACTAGCTACACTTTCCTCTTTAAAGGGGTTAGTTCTTGTGGAAATGTTTGTTCCAAACAAGGCCATTCTGAATCGTCTCTGGAGTGCGGGGTCTGTCATGAAACACCAACAGTTTGATACAGGCTGATATGTGGTGGTGGCCAAGAAATCTGTGAGAGCAGCATTGTGATATAGTTGCTTCTTATTCGACTGCCTTTCTTTTAAAATAGAAACTTCTGTTACTCACAGGAAGGTGCCAGCGGCTGTTTTTCTGTGCAAAAGTGCTTGATTTTTAAGCAGCCTATTTCTGTCAGCATTTCCCACCATGGCTTGGAATTCATATTGTTGTGTTGAGGGTAGCATAGGAATGAACTTGAACGTCAATGGTGTGGGCAAAGGGATGGACGGTGTAGTTTGTATGGCTCCTAGCCAATGTGGAAACGGAGGGGGGAAAAAGTCACTTTTACAGTAAAAGTTAAAGTAGCTCAATTTAGAACGTTTTCTGGAAACAAATTACCATTTGAAAATGCATTCACTTCCAACATGTGCATTGAATATCCAAGGACCAGGTGGTATACTAGCAGAGAAAAATAAGAGGAGGAGTAGGAGGAGTAGGAGGACTTGTTTTCTGAACTCCAGTGAGAAAGCTATAAAGAAACAGAAAGGTGACAGGGATGATAACAAGTGGATATGGTCTCTGTCTGGGAGGTATATATGGGATACAGTTGGAAAAGAGAAAGTGGCCATTTCTTCTAGTTGGGTGTAAGAGGAGTTTTCATTTCATTTCATGTAGGAAGTGACACCCCATAACTTTAAGAGAAATAGGTGTTCAGCCTCTGGATAGGGTGTGGCAATCATGACAGGATGACATCACAAGCTCAGTTAGATTTTATCCCTATGATTCATCCTAATTAGGTGCAAAAAAGGTGACTCAATGAGGCTTCTCCCAGTAAACAAGAGTAAGGACAGAGCTTATGCCCTTGGCATGGTATTTGATGGTAACCACAGGGATCAAACGTCTAGGCTGGGTAATTCTTTTATAGAGCAATATTTTGTGCATTGTTAGGGTATTTAATAATATTGGTGGCTTCTACTGACAACATTCCTGTAGTATCTCACTCTTTACCTTTATTAAACATGTCGCCAGTTACTATTGATATTCCTTGAGGGACAAAATTGTTCTCAGTTGGACCAAGGGCTATGACTCATGCCTATAATCTTAGTACTCAGGAGGATGAGGCAGGAGGACTGAGTTTGAGCCCACCCTGAGCCACATAAAAGACTTTGCCTCAAAATAAACAAATACACATATACCACAAACAAATACACAACAAATCAAAATGACAATTAAAAAATTATCCTCGTTTAAACTTCAGGCAAGAATGATACGCATTAAAATTTGGGAATTGAGTCATGTAAGGACATTAAAAAGAATTTGAAAAATAATAGAGACTCAGAGGCCTTCATTAGGTTGTCTGTGAACAATATTGACCGTTACAATATAAACAACTCCCTAGAGCTACTCCATTAAGACCTGCTTCTCACCTGGGAAACAACACAGAGTAGGTCATATGAGAAGCAGTTTGAAGGAATGTGAATCAGAGCACCTGTGGAAAGGTTCCATTTAGACTTTCTAATTGAAACTGTTGTTTCACTCTGTCTATGGAGTCTCTCAAGTAGTGGTCAAATGAGCTTTGTGTTGAATTTTTATACCAGCATCTTGGAAAGATGCCAGCCTTTCTTGGTGAAATGACTCCAGAGATTCTACTCTCCAACCACAATCATATTCATTAGGTGTATACAAATTCACATGACCATTCCTTCCCTCCTCCTCATCCTTGTTTTTGGTTTCTTGAGACAGGTTCTTGCTATGTAGCTCAGAGTTGCCTTGAACTCTCTAGGTAAGCTTGATGGCCTTGGACCAGGAAATGTCTCTTCTGAGCTTCGTGAGGGTTGTGGTTTCAAGTGTGTACCTGGCATTCATGTCATTACTATTTGTCAAGATACACGCAGGGGACAATTCTGCTTTATTTTATAAGTTAATTAAGGATTATTTGAAGCATCAAATTTGAGATCCCATGGAACATACAAATTCAAGAGATACATATTCTATTTTATGCAAAAGCTCAGTTCTTGAGGAAAAAATTGAATCTGTGATGATCTTGAACAAATTCCCTAACTTCTCTGAATGTCAATTTCTTCTTTGAGACAATGAGATAATATAAAACATACACCTTTTTCCAAGAGTGGTGAGAACTGTAAAGTTATTCATATAAATCATTAGCACAGCACTTGTCATTCAATAGTACTTTATACGTGCTAACTGCAGTTTAATATCACCAATATTGTCAATCTGTCATGAGAGTATGAACTGTATCCTCTGAGAGCACTGAGATTGGATTCTTAATAGAGAGTGGACAGAAAGAGTCAGGAAAATACTCCAGGGAATGGGAGAGATCCAGTAGGAATCCTGAAGACTGAATTAGCTAAATGAAGCTGGGCAGAGACAGGGAGACAAGGACATACATTTGGCTGTATTTTTCGTCTACAGGAATGATATTCCCCAGATAACTACAAGACTCATTCCAGCAGGACTTTGGCCAAATGTCCCATTTTCTATCTAAAACATATAAAGTTGAACTTCTTGCTCTCTCATATATATTCTGCTTTTTGTTTCTCCTTGGCAATGTCAGCATTTGATATTCTACCTAGTGAATTGTTTCCTCTATCATCCTGCTGGAAGCTAAGCTGCACAGAGGCAGACATTTCCCTACCTTTGCTTAGAGCTTTGTAAGTATCTTTTAAATTTGAGAACAGTGTCTGACACAGCTGGAGTTCAATAAGAGTTATTAAGTAAATGAATTCTAATCACATGGGTAGAAACATGGAGGTAAAAATGTATCTCTTTGGTGAAATAGAAGTAATTCAATATGACCTAAACATAAAGGATATGCTTTTAGGGAATGAGAGGTTGAAGAAGCAACCATACAAAGCCTTCTTTGATCTTGATATTAACTAAGGAACTAATACATTTTATAGGACTCATCATATTTTCATGCTATAAAGTAAACTATGAAACCTTTTGTTTTGTTTTATTTTAAACAAAAGAACTAGACTAAACTAGACAAAGAAATAATTCATGTCACTCTCATGTGTCAAGAAAAAAAGGATAAAGTTTTGGCCTGGGCAGAGGTAATGTGGATGAGAAAATATCTTTGGAGTTTGCTGAAGTGGCAAGTTGTGATGTCCAAGTAGATAGTAAAGGTAAGTGGAAAACAAGACTCAGCCTTGACCTTGGGAATTTGGGCGACCCAAAAGTAAGTATAATCTCAAGGCCTAGTCCATGTCATGTTCTGCCTTGAGTTCCAGTCTGAACTGCAAAGATATGCAAAGATGCTGCTGGGTATGTCCCTACATAGGACCCCAGGGTCAGCATCCAGGGCTCTCCACAGTAGCAGGGACTATATCCTAGAGAGTCTTTTCTGGTTCCTTTCATTTTTGCTTCTTTGTTCCCATCTTTATAGGACATGTCTATAAAAGTACAAGAAGCATACAGAACACAAAATAGATTTTACTAAAAAAGAAAGTTCCCTTGCCACATAATAATTACAGCATAATATTAAAAGTTGCAAGGGGAAAATGTCAAGTAACATATGAAGGCAGACCTATTAGAATTACACAGTACTTCTCAAAAGTGGTGCTAAAAGCAGAAAGGCTGGACACTTGTCCTGCAGACTAAGAGACCACAGATCCCATTCCAGACTACTATACCCAGCAAAACTTTCAATTGCCATAGACTGAGAAAACAAGATATCCCATGGTAAAGACAAATTTAAACAATATCTAATCACAAATACAGCCCTGCAGATAGTACTAGAAGGAAAACTCCAACCCAAGGAGGTTAACTGCACCTTTGAAAACACAGGAAATAATTTCAAACCATAAAAATTAAAGGAATTAGGATTCACTGTTCATCTCTCAATATCAATGGACTCAGTTCTACAATAAATAAACATAAACTAACAGAATCGATACAAAAAACAGAACCTATCCATCTGCTGCATAAAGGGTTGAAAAAAGAAGTTTCAAGCAAATGGACCTAAAAAAACCAAGTAGATGTGGTCATTCTGATATCTCACAAAATAGACTTCAATCTAAATTAATCAAAAGAGATAGAGAAGAGCACTTCATCTTCTTCAAAGGAAAGATCCACCAAGATGATCTTTCAATTCTTAAATTTACATCCCAAATGTAAGGGCACCCAAGTTTGTAAAGGAAAGACCACTGAAGCTTAAAACCTCACACATTGATTGTGGGAGACTTCAATACCCCACTTTCACCAATGGACAAAGGAAACTAAACAGAGAACTACTGGAATTAACAGACTTTATGAACCAAATGGACCTAACAAATATCTACAGAACATTTTACCAAACTACAAAATAGTATACCTTCTTTTCAGCACCTCACAGAACATTCTCGAAAATTGACCACATCTCAGTCATATAACAAGTCTCAACAGCTTTAGTAAAATTGAGTTAATACCCTGCATCCTATTAGAGCTCCATAGATTAAAACTGGATTTCAACAATAACATAAACAACAGAAAGCCCACAAACTAATGGAAATTGTACAACTCTCTACTGAATAACTATTGGGTCAAGGCCAAAATAAAGAAAGAAACTAGACTTCATAGAATCCAATGAAAATGAATGTACAACATACTCAAACTTATGAGACACAATAAAAGTGGTGCTAAGAGAAAAGTTCATAGCACCAAGTACCTACATAATGAAACTGGAGGGATGTCATACTAGCAACTTAACAGCACACTTGAAAACTCTATGACAACAAAAAAAGCAAACTCACCCAAAATGAGGAGATGGCAAGAAATAAACTGAGGACTGAAATCAATAAAATAGAAACAGTGAAAACAGTACAAAGAATCAAGGAAACAAAGAGTTGGCCCTTTGAGAGAATCAACAAGACAGAGAAACCCTTATACAAACTAACTAAAAGACAGAGAGAATATCCAAATTATCAAAATCAGAAATGAAAAACAGGGAACTAACCACAGACATGGAGGAAATTCAATTAATTATTAGGTCATATTTTAAAAACCTGTACACCACAAAATTGCAAAATCTATAAGGAATGGATAATTTTCTATTTAGATACCACTTACCAAACTTAAATCAAGATCAGATAAAAATTTATCTGGATTCTATAACCCTATAAAGCAGACATTAAAATCTCCCAACCAGAAAATACCCCAAACCATAGTTTCAGCACAGAATTATACCAGATTTTCAAAGATCTAATTCTAATCCTCCTGAAATTATTCCACAAAATAGAAACAGAAGGAGCATTGTCAATTACATTTTGTGAGACCACTGATTCCCTGATACCCAAATCATACAAAGATTCAAGAAAAAAGTGATTTACAGATAAATTTTCCACATGAACATTGATGTAAAACAATAAAATAAATAAAATACTTGTAAACTGAATCCAAGAACACATTAAGATCATCCATCATGATCAAGATGGCTTTATCCCAGAGATGCAAGGATGGTTCAACACAAGAAAATCAGTCAATGTAATCCACAATATAAACAAATAAAAGAAAAAAACCCATGTGATCATCTTATGAGATGCTGAAAGACAAAATTCAACACTTCTTCATGGTGAAAGTCTTGGAAAGATTAGGGATTCAAAGGACATACCTAAACATAAGAAAGGCAGTTTACAGCAAACTTATAGCCAACATCAAACTAAATGGAAAGAAACTCAAAGCAATTCCACTAAAATCAGAGACAAGGCTATCCACTCTCACCATATCTATTCAATATAATGATTAGATTTCTAGTGAGAAAAATAAGACAATTGAAGGACATTAAGAAGATATAAATTAGAAAGGAAGAAGTCAAAGTATTACTATTTACAGATGGTAAGAAAGTATAGATAAGTGATCCCAAAGATTCTACTAAGGAACTCCTACAGCTGATAAACATCTTCCTTGAGTGAAGTGGCTGGATACAAGATTAACTAAAACAAACAAACACCCATCAGTAGCCTTCCTGTACACAAACGACAAATGGACTGAAAATGAAGTCAGGGAAACAAGACTCTTCACAATAGTCACAAATAATATACAACATCTGTGGGACCGTGAAAGGATAGCTTGGTTCCTGGTTGAACAGGCCTTGAACCCCAGACCCTAATTGAATGATGGTAGGTGTTTGGCCTTGCTCCCAGACTCCAGGCTCCAAGACGTGTGGCCAAAGACCTCCATTGATCAGTTCCTTTCAATCACTTACGACAACAAACCTACCAGCCCTTCCACAGGTAGAGGGCTTGACTACAGGTCTCAGCCTTGAGAGATTTCCAAATTAATGAGATACCTAAAGGCCAGAGGGTGTAGCCAATTAAGTATTCCTTCCCAGACCCTCCTCCTTACAAACAGTATTTAACCAAAGGCACACCATGGAGGTATAGAGGTACAGCTCATCCACGTTCCACCATGACAATAAACCCTTTAAAACCATGGACTTCCTTGTGTCTTTGAAGCCTGCCATGAAGAACTGTGGAGGGAGCCTTAGACTATTGAGCCACTGCTTAATCTCCCACTGAGGACTTCTCTACGTTCCCACCATAGAGGCCATCAATTCAAACAGGCTAGCCGATCCAGCCAAGTGAGTCCTGGTAACCAAGAGTCTCAACCCAGGGGGTGCTGTCGGGGTGGGGGTGGGAGTGGGGGTGGGGAGGGCCCTGCTCCCATGGAATTTTAGCCTGAGATCTCCTAATGCTTGGGCAGAGCCCCAGCAGCTTCTCAGCTCAGCGTCCACCCAGCACCACTGCTTGGAGTGAACTCAGTCAAATTCCCACGATTCTGCTCCCTGGAGCCTTGGCAATCACAACACCACCCAATAGGATTCATGCCCATGTGTGAGTTACCAGCTGCCCAAACATCTTGGAGTAATTCTAACCGAGGAAGTGAAAGGCTTATTTGACAAAAACCTCAAGTCTTTAAAGGAAGAAATTGAAGAAGATATTAGAAGATGGAAAGATCTCTCATGTTCATGGAGTTGTAGGATTAATATACTAAAAATGGTCATTCTACTAAAAGCAATCTACATACTTAATGCAAACCCCCATCAAAATTCCAACACAATTCTTTACAGACCTTGAAAGAAAAATATTCTAGTTCATATGGAAAGACAAAAAGCCCAGGATACCTAAAACAATCTTGTACAGTAAATGAACATCTGGAACTATCAGTATCCTTGATTTTAAGTGGAACTATAGAAGTATATTAATAAAAACAGCATAGTATTGGCATAAAAACAGGTTGCTTAATGTAATCGAATCAAAGACTCAGACATAAGTCCCCACACCTATGGAGACCTGATTTTTGATAAAGGAGTCAAAAATATACAATGGAAAAAAAAAAGGAATCTTCAGGAAATGATGCTTGTCTGATTATATGTCACTATGTAGAAGAATGCAAACGGATTCCTATCACTCTGCACAAAACTCAAGTCCAATTGGATCAAAAACATCAACATACAACCAGACACACTGAACCTAATAGATGAGAAAGTGAAGCATAGTCTTGAACTTATTTGGCACAGGAGACAACTTCCTGACCAGAACACTGATAGCACAAGTACTAATGACAACAATCAATAAATGGAACCTCATAAAACTGAGAAGCTTTTGTAAGGCAAAGAACACTATCAATAGGACAAAAATGATAGCCTACAGAATGGGGAACAGTTTTCACCAACTCCACATCTGACAGAGGGCTAATATCCAAAATACATAAGACATTCAAGAAACCGGACATCAACAATCCAAATTATCCAATTAAAAATGGGGTACACTTTGACAAAGGAGCTAAAACTATCCAGTGGAACAAGGACAGCATTTTCAACAAATGGTGCTGGTTCAACTGGAGGACAACATGCAGAAGAATGCAAATCGATCCTTTCCTATCTCCTCGTACAAAGCTCAAGTCCAAGTGGATAAAGGACCTTCACATAAAACCAGACACACTGAAGCTAATAGAAGAGAAAGTGGGGAAGACCCTCGAATACCTAGGCACAGGGGAAAAGTTCCTGAACAGAACACCAATGGCCTATGCTCTAAGATCAAGAATTGACAAATGGGACTTCATAAAATTGCAAAGTTTCTGTAAGGCAAAGGACACTGTCAATAGGACAAAACGGCAACCAACAGATTGGGAAAAGATCTTCACCAATCCCACATCCGATAGAGGACTAATATCCAATATATACAAAGAACTCAAGAAATTAGACTCTAGACAACCAAATAACCCTATTAAAAAATGGAGTAAGAGCTAAACAAAGAATTCTCAATTGAGGAAATCCGAATGGCCGAGAAGCACCTAAAGAAATGTTCAGCATCCTTGGTCATCAGGGAAATGCAAATCAAAACAACCCTGAGATTCCACTTCACACCAGTCAGAATGGCTAAAATAAAAAACTCAGGTGATAGCAGATGCTGGCGAGGATGTGGAGAAAGAGGAACCCTCCTCCATTGTTGGTGGGATTGCAAGATGGTGCAACCACTATGGAAAACAGTCTGGCGGTTCCTCAGAAAATTGGACATATCACTACCTGAGGACCCAGCTATACCACTCCTGGGTATATATCCAGAAGATGCTCTAACACATAACAAGGAAATATGCTCCACTATGTTTATAGCAGCTTTATTTATAATAGCCAGAAACTGGAAAGAACCCAGATGCCCTTCAACAGAGGAATGGATACAAAAAATGTGGTATATTTATACAATGGAATATTACTCAGCTATTAAAAACAATGAATTTGATAAATTCATATATAAATGGATGGAACTAGAAAATATCATCCTGAGTGAAGTAACCCAATCACAAAAGAACATACATGGTATTCACTCACTGATTATTGGATTTTAGCCCAGAAGCCTGAAATACCCAAGATTCAACTCACAGACCACATAAAGCTCATGAAGAATGATGACCAAATAGGAGAGCCTTCATTCCTTCTTAGAAGGAGTAACAAAATACTCAAGGGTGCAAATATGGAGACACAGTGCAGGACAGAAACTGAAGGAGGGACCATCTACAGACTATTCCACCTAGATATCCATCCTATGTGCAGTCACCAAAGGTAGAGGTTGATGTGGATGGCAGGATGTACACGCTGACAGGAGCCTGATATAGCTGTCTCCTTAGAGGTCTGCAAGAGTCTGACATACTCAGAGGCAAACGCTCACAGCTAACCATTAAACTGAGCATGGAGTTCCCAATGGAGAAGATAGAGTGAAGGCTGAAGGAGTTGAGAGGATTCGAGACACCATGAGGAAAGCAACAATCCCAACCAACCAGAGCCCCCAGGGTCTAAGCCACCAGCCTGGGAGTGCTTAGGGAGGGACTCAAGGCTCCAGCTATATAGGCAAGGGAGCTATATATAAGTGGGAGAAGAGATCCTTTGACCCATGAAGGCTGGTCGTCGTGGGGGGGGATACTCGAGGGTGGGGAGGTGAGGTACAGGGGAGGGTGGGTGGGGTACGCCATCATGGAGGCGGAAGAGGGGGGAAGGGATAGTGAGTTACTGGGAGGGATTGGGGGAAATGGGGTAAGGAGAGAACATCTGAAATGTAAAAAATAAAAAATTTTACAATAAAAAAATAAATAAATAAATAAAAATGGGGTACAAATCTAAACAGAGAATTCTCAACAGAGGAATCTCAAATGCCTGAGAAACAAATGTTCAACATCTTTAGCCAATAGGGAAATGCAAATCAAAATGACCTTGAGATTCCATCTTACAGAATGGAATCTTACAGAATGGAATTTTAGTTAGAATGACTAAAATCAAGAACACAGGTGATGACTCACATTGGAGAGAATTTGGAGCAAGGAGAACACCCCTCCATTTGCACTAGTGGGAGTGCAAACTAGTACAGCCACTATGAAAAAGAATATAGTAGTTCTTCAGAAAATTGGGAATTCATCTTTCTCAAACCCCAGCGTATGCCCAGAGGGTGCTCCATTCTACTACAAGGACACTAATTCAACTATGTTCATTGTAGCTTTATTCATAATATCCAGAAGCTAGAAACAACCTGGATGTCCCTCAAGCAAAGAATGGATTAAGAAAATATTGTACAGTTACACACTGGAGTATTGCTCAGCTGTTTAAAATAATGACATCATGAAATGTACAGGTAAATGGATGGAACTAAAACAGATCATCCTGAGTGAGGTAACCAAGAGCCAAAATGACAAACATGGCATGTACTCACTTGTAAGTGGACATTAGCTCTTAAGTAAAGGGCATCCATTCAACAGTCTGCAGACACTGGCTAGCTAAGTAACAAGGAGGGATAAAGGGAGATGCATGGATATCCCTGGGAAGGGGAAATGGAATAGATTTTGTGGGTGGGAATGGGAAGAGGTGGGACCAGGCATGGTGTGGGTGATGGTGAAGGAAGAGAGCACTGGGAAAGACAACTGGAATTGGGGGCCATTTGAAGGATGATGTGGAAAAATTAGTGTATTGACAATTCCCTGAAATCTGTGTATGGTTATGAATTGTAATGTAAATATCTGGTATGAAACCTCCAAAAGGTTGCATCATCTCAACCCCATAGGTTGAGAACCACTGATGTAGAACCTTGAGCTTGATTCTTATTCTTGGTCACTAATGCACGACAGAACAGCCATGAAAATGGAGCTAACAACAGAAAAATCAGGGGGAGGAAGATGACAATTGGGATAAACAGGAGGAGGAGGAGGAGAATGGAGATGGAAGGAGAAAGAGAGTGAGAAAGGAAGAGAGGAAAAGAGGAATATAGGGGAGTGGGCCAAAAGGAGAGAGAGGTAAAGACAGCTATGAAATAGGAAGGGAGTAGAAAGGAGGAAGCAGAGGAAGAGAGGTGTTTCTGCTTGAAAGCTCAAATGTCCAGCACCAAAGGGTCACCTGGGATGGTCTTAATCAACAACAACTGATAAATTATCCTGGCACTTTTCTCTGTGTTGATGTCTCAGCACATCTATAGTTGGTAGAACAAAAATGCATGAGCACATGCCTTATTAAACCCATGGGTAGGATCTTTAAATTTCCCACTACATCTATTAGTGTGTGTGCTTGTGTTTGATGTGTGTGTATGATGTATATATATCATACACACACATATACTTTTATCCATATTCTTATAGCTTTAGATTGTTGCTATTTTGTATACCAGTAGGGTTTTTCTTTTCTTTTTTTTTTTTTTTTTTTTTTTTTTTGAGCTTTGGAGAGATGGCCACATTTTTATCATTACACCCATCAAGTACATAGAACATTTGGAATGTTTTAAATACTTATCAATATTTACTAAATGCATATATATGAAAAGAAAATCATGGGCCAGGGTTGGAAACAACAGATAATATTTCCAACAGAGCAGTTAGTCCAATATTTGAGGCTCCCAATATTTGCTGGGATTTGTGTAATTCCTAAATCACTCTTGATCACTGAAGTCAGTCCCCAGCCATTTTAGTCTGTGGTCCTGTAAGTGTTTCAGATACCTATACTTCAGTACTCCTTTCTTCCTAGAAACTGTCAGAGAGACAACAGGAAGTCATGTAATTTCACAGTCCACCACCCTAAGCTTGAAGCATAGTCTTAGGGGCTTGTTGCACTATTTACAAATAATGAACCAAAGTAATAATGTCCTTATGTGAGTCTGAATGATGATGTTTTCTGACAAAGGCCTTGTCTATGGAGGGGAAGAAAATGACTTCAAAATGACAACAACTAGTACCTTACTTTTGGTGAGGACCTACATACAATATAATGAGATATTAGAACTAGAATGAGCTTGATGTTATACAAAAAAGTTTGGTGAAAATTTCTATGCTGCTTAACAAGATGAAGGACTGGAAGCCCACTGATGTCTTCTTAATGATGAATGTTGAAAAACACAAAGCTGTGTAGCACAATTGCTTATGTTTATTCTCTCTCTCTCTCTCTCTCTCTCTCTCTCTCTCTCTCTCTCTCTCTCTGTGTGTGTGTGTGTGTGTGAATATATATGTGTATGTGGGTAGGTGTGCATATGTGTGTATTTGAATAAATATATATGTCTATGTGAGTAGGTGTGCATATGTTTGTGGAGCCAAAGGTGAATGTCAGGTCTCTTCCTCTGTGGTTCTATAGCTTAAGTTTTTTGAGGAGGATCTCTCCTCAAAAACTGAAGTACTAACTGAAGTACTCCACCATATTGGCTTTCAGTTTGATTGCTGGGGTTGGGGTTGGGGTTGGGGTCCAAGCACAGGTCCTTATGCTTGCATGGCAGACACTTTTCTGACTGAGCCATCTTCCCAGCCACCTTCTTATGTTTAAACAAAGAATAGTGTTTCTTTCCTTGTTGCATGATCAATGTCTGGGTTGGTTCTGGCAGAATCTGACATGGCCAGAGAGAGGGGAAAATGTAGGTGAATGATACTAAAATTACCAGGAGATTATTAAGAGATTGAGATGAAGCACTGGAGTGGGAAAATTCAGTCCTACTTAGTTTTATCCATCAAAATGATACAACATCATCTGAAAGGGTTTCAATGGACAAATTTCCTAGATCAGATTATCCTCTGGGTCTGTCTGTAAGGAATTTGTTTGCTTGGTAATTGATGTAAGAGGGACCCCTCCCACTATGGGAGCCCCTATCCCCTGTGTCAGAAAGCAACACTCCTCCTTGGCGTCTTCAAATCCTGCTTGAGCTACTGTCCTGGCTTCCCCCAATGACCATGGTCACCTGTAAGCTGAAACAAACCCACGTCTCCCATAACTTGCTTTAGGTGAGAGTATGTTATCATAGCAATGGATTGAAACTAACTAGAACAGATTTCTAGCAGGGGAGATTGGTTGTTATGAGAGTCACATCTATGAGTAAGGAAAGTGAGGAACTGTGGCAGATAAAGGAATGAGAATAAGAAAACATATTTTAAAAAGCAGATTTCAGCCTCAGGCCCTTTCTGAAGATTATTTTATTTTATCATAACTCCTTAACAATTAAATTCAACAGCATTTGGGAAGGTGCTGTAACATTGAGTTATCTGATCTGGCATCAATACTTTTGTGTATGATGAAATAGTAAAACTTACAGTGAAGCTAAACAAAATTCTGCATGTCTGGGTGTACAGGCGACACAGTAGAGGCGAGAGTCTTTAGTGATCAACTTTTCTGAGTGAATTCCTTTAGATAAACAGTTTTAGAAAGAGATTACTGTTTTGGTCTATAAATCGGAAACAGGCTAGGGGATATGAGGAGAATATCAGTGTATCTGTACTTAGACTCTTCAATGTATACATATGTCATGAAGGAGAAATAGGAAAGGGTATTGTCTTAGGGTTTTATGACCAAGTCAACTCTTATAAAGAACAACATTTAATTCAGGCTGACTTACAAGTTCAGAGGTTCGGTCCATTATCAAGATGGGAACATGGCAGCATCCAGACAGGCATGGTTCAGGAGGAGATTGAAAGTTCTGCATCTTCATCTGAAGGTTGCTAGCAGAATACTGGCTTCCAGGCAGGTAGGGTGAGGGTTTTAAAGCCCACATCCACAATGACATACCTACTCCAACAAGGCCTCACCTCCAAATACTGTCACTCAAACCATGACGGGTATGGTAGAAGTTTGGGAACCCAATTCTACCAGTCACACATGAAAGTAGTCATGTTTTGGGGGAAATAAAGGATGTTGGATGATACTGACCATTATTTAAAGATACCTTTCTACCTTTGATGACATCTACTTTGCTAGCACCATTAAACTTTATGAACTAAAGAAAATTTACCAAGCGCTATACAGTATTATATGACCCTGGACCACTTCTTCAAGCTGGAGAAGCAGGAGCTGATGTTCTTGGAATTATTTGACAAGCAAACGGTTTTTGACACATCTTTATCCCTTTAGAAACTCTTGAGTTTTTATTTATTTATTTATTTATTTATTTATTTATTTATTTATTTATTTAATGAAATTCTAGTGTTGAAACTTGAACTACTATATCAGTGCAATTGAGGATATCTATTGCTAGGAATTCTGGTGTTGAAACATTAATCATTTAAGTTCAACAACTGTTGCATCCTGTCCACTAGCATTTCACAGTCTTTAGAAGGTCCTCAGCACTTTGTATGTCTCTTCTTCCTTTACTATCTTCCCCAAATAGAAAAATATTCACATGAGTATCAGAATAGAGAGATAGTTACTAGACTATAGTGCTAGGAACACAGCCATTCCTTCCTTGGGGTTCTTTTCTTTTTAACAAGAAATAAATTTTGAGAAAGGTAACATATATGGTGATTTTTACCGATATATCAACAACACATAATACATACATGTGAAAATACATAAACGTTTTTCCTGGGAGAGTGAGACATTTAATGACAAAGGAGAAGTGCAGGGGTAGAAAGGATAGAGTGAGCCACAGTTTTTGCTGTTAAGGTGTGTACAATCACCTTTCTGCAAAACTGATAATCATTTTCAATATCCTACATTGATCTCTGGTGTGTCCACATACATATGCAATTTTGAATTCACAGTGAAAGTGTTCCCAGAGAAAGTGAAACCAATGTTTTACAATGCAATGCGAGTTTTACTGCCTGATCAGTTCTGGGTTTGTGCTGGCCACAATACAGGAGCTTTCCTCCGAGTGTGACATTGTGCTGTATACTGTCTGTATGTTCTGTTATTAAGTGAGCCAAGGGTAGAGAGAGATGCTGGTTTAAAAGTGGAAGCAAGGGAAGAAATAGAATCTAATGTTTTCCTCACTCTTCTGAAATTATAGAACCTTTTATTATTCCTCCTTCTCTTCCTCCTCCTCCTCATCCATTGCTCCTCCTACTGTGATCATTTTGCACACTGATATTTTACAGACATTGACTTCCTTGGAAGTAAAACAATAGAATTTATGAAAGCCAAGCCTTGGGTTTCCAGCAGACTGTATTTTTGAAAGGCTCAGGCAGAACCTTCCAGTTGTACAGAGAGATGTTCAGAAAGCACCATGGAACAATTACCCAAAGGGTTTTATTTATACTAGATGAAATATCACACTTTTTGATTTTGTGTTAAAACTTTGTATTATGACTTGTTAGATTAAAGTTGAATTTTGTCATTTGTTAAGGCTATATGGAAATTAAGCAAGATAACTCTCATTGAATTCTTAGCTATATTTGATTGTATGGATCTAAACTAAAACGAAAATGTTCCATGGTGGGTTCTTCATCTTAATATAACTTAAATAATTTTAGTTTCATAAACATTTCCTGTGTAGATATTTTCTATGAAGAAGTGTCCTGTTCTCCAGAAAGAAGAGATCACAACTAAATGATACTGGGTTTTCTGTCTATATGGGTGACTTCCAGGAGGACCAAGGATAAAAGCTATATACTGACTGCATCACTGGTTGTCTCTGTTCAACTTGTCTTCAATGTAATTGACCAATGAATAGTTTCTAGAGTTAATGGTGTTTGAATAAAAAAATTGCCTCTGGTTCCTGTATGTGGGTAAATGTCACCAACCAGCTTTCTGTCTCCATGCCATCTGCCTGTTGCCCTGACATGATGTCTGCCACAATAAACCGTATTTCTTCTGGAACTATGGGCCAAGACAAACCCTTTCTTTCCTGAGTTGCTTTGGTCCTGGAATTCTATCACAGCAGCAGGAAAGTGACTAAGGCAAATGGTAAAGGCTGCCTTTCCTTGAGGCTATTCCTTAATGATTTTGGTTAGAATTTGGGATATTTCCCCAAACTCTTTAAGAAATTATTAGCATTGATAGTTTAAGATATACTGTTTGTGAATAGGATTTTAATATATTTTTATCTTTATGCAATGCTCTCATTGAAAAAAGTTCTGAAATCACCTCACTTCTGCCTACACTATTGCTTTCATTTCTTGGATTCTGTTTGTAGTTTGCATTTTCCAAGTCTTCACAGAAGCTGCTTGACATTCAGGCAGCACAGTTGACCCAGTGGAGTCTTAGAGATAGATCATTCAGACTGTCCCATCAGGTGAGCCATAAAGAACACTCTAAGAGTACAAAGATGGAGTTTTACATCTGTCCATCACTCTAGTTATGTAGACTCAATAATTACATAAAGACACCTACTTAGTGCCAGGAAATTTTAGTATAATTATAACTCAGTTAAAGTTTTGTGCTGAGGGAGCCTATAGACTTATGGAAAAAAAACAAGTATATTATTATTATTACCAAGTGACTAGTGTTTTTCATGGCTAAATAATTTTTATTTAAGAAATGTTCTCTCTCTCTCTCTCTCTCTCTCTCTCTCTCTATATATATATATATATATATATATATATATATATATATTACTATATATATATAATCGTTATAGATTTTTAAACTGAACATATTCCACAAACAGTAAAGTCCATATATTTGGCTATAGTATGCAATAAACATTTATATAGATGACCTGTGAGATTATAGCTCAGATCAAAGCAGTACACTTTTAATACCCTAGAAGGGCACTTTATGCCTCTTTGTATTCAACGCATGCCACATACAACACTATAGATTAACTTTATAGATTTCAATTTCATAAGAATGGACTTATATAGCATGAATCTGCTCTGTCTTTCTTGGCCTAGCATTATCTGTAAGATTTGTGTTATTGGTTGTGGGTATGAATGCATCTTTCATAATCTTAGATACCTGGTTATTGCTAGTTTTAGACTTCTGCAATAAAGCCTCTACGGGCATTA
This sequence comes from Mastomys natalensis, assembly GCA_021653895.1. Lineage (NCBI taxonomy): Eukaryota > Metazoa > Chordata > Mammalia > Rodentia > Muridae > Mastomys > Mastomys natalensis. The sequence continues at coordinate 777,790 of JAJTUV010000656.1, read as the reverse complement.
TTGTTTATGCATTTTCAATAATGGCATTGATGTACACATATTTAATGGCATAAGTGTACATTTGGAGGGCAGCATACACAGGATTGGAAAAGGCAGGTCACAGAAACATGCATGCTTGGTTAAACAACCACTGATAAACTGCTTTCCAAAGACTATCAGCTTTTATTCCATCCAGCTATGCTTGAGAATTTGAGTTGTTTTTCTGTCCTAATCTAAACGTGGTTTTATTAATTAGTTTTTTTTTTTAATTTTCCGTTTCCTCCTGCAGATTTGCTAGTATATTATTACATTTTGAATTTCATATTTTTATGCCTAATATATACATTTCTTTATTCACATTTTTTATCTTTCTTACATGGATTATCTTTTAAGGATTTTTTTTTCTATAAACATTGGCTACTTGCTTCTTTTTTTTTTCTGTAGGCACTCATAAATTCTTGCTAAGAGCACTTTTTAGAATATACATATTGCATTATCTTTTTTTCAACTCTTAATAACTGGAATGATGGCTTAATTTTCCTTGATTCTGTAATTCTCCCCTTTTCTAAAATCATTTTTGAGTTTTTCAATTTTGTTAATGTTTGGAATACTTTTCGCCTTTATTGATATTTATTATTTCTGTTTTAAAATTTTATTGCTATGAATGCAGAAGGGGCTGTTTGGGGATTTGAAGGACAACAGCAAGAGGATGGGAGAGGGAAGAGGGCAGGGCAGTGGTGGGGGATGAAAAGGAAGAAAAAGTACATGAAAATACCATCATAGAATTCATTATTTTGCTTGTTATGTTAAAACGGAATTTTAAAGGTCTATTGTAACTGATAATATTTCAACATCAGCATTTTTTGAATGGGTTTATGTTGGCTCTCCTTAAACATTCTTTTGCTTTCACATTTTCTTACAGTTCTACCTCTTATCTAGAGATACAGTTAATTTCTGTTTAATCCAGTCTGATCACAGTTACCCTTTAACTCAATTTTTAACAGCCATTTACATTGAATGTAATTTCTGATACTAGCTTCATGTTTTCTATTAAAAGTCATATCTAAATTATTTTTGATCTTTGTGCGTTTGTTCTTGACCTTTGTTTAAATGAGTCAACATATTTATTTTCTAATTAACTACATCATACATTACAAATTCAGTAAAACATTATCACTTGTTCCTTTAAGATTTGTTCTCTATTTTTACTTTGAATTTTGATCTATCTATCTGTCCTCTAGCCCAAAAACTCCAGTAGATAGAATTTTATCAAAATGGAGAACTGTTCCTTCATGCTCTTTATCTCTGGATCCTATCTGATAACGGTGAGTATTTAAGCTAAAAACACTTAATACAGGAGGCTTTGAGTTATGGGGATGTTAACTACCTACCCTTCACTTTTATTTTCAGTCCCTCATGGCATCTTTACCACAAGGCCATGACAGTACTTGGTACCAAAAATATGTAAGACATTCTCCTGCATAGACTATGTGAAGAATTCCGGAATCCTATTGCTCCCAATAGAGGGAGGAGAAGAGGCAAGTCGTGAATAAGAAGGTAAAAGGCTGAGTGCTACGTGATTTGATTTTATTTCATGCCTTCCCCTTAAAACTATGACAGCCATGAAAAACTGATATTGACTGTGGAAAGCAGAGAAGGTATTGAGTTTCATTCCAAAGTGGTGTAGTGCTAGACAAAGGCAACACGGGAGGAAGCAGGATCAGAGATGGAGCCGAGCTGCTGCTATAAAACTCTTGGGAACTAGCAGAAATATTGTGGCAATGTTCTCTGAGGCCTTGAAACGAAAAGTTCAACATACTTCCTTTTTCAAAAGATGTATTTGTTATAATATATATATATTATATTATATATATATATTATATAAAATATAAAAAATATATAAATATTATATATATAAAATATATATATATAATAATATATATATATATATATATTTATATATAATGGGTATTTGTCTTCATGTGTATGTACATGTCAGAAGAGTGCATTGACTCTAACAGGACTAGAGCTTTAGATGGTTGTAAGTTACCATGTGGGTGCTGGGAATTACCTCTGGAAGAACAACAGTGCTCTTTTTTTTTTTTTTTTTTTGGTTTTTAAAGACAGTTTCTTGTGTAGCCCTGGTTGTCCTGGAACTCACTCTGTAGACCAGGCTGGCCTTGAACTCAGAAATCTGCCTGCCTCTGCCTCCCAAGTGCTGGGATTAAAGGCATGCGCCATCCGCCGGCACAACCAGTGCTCTTAACGAATGAGCCATCTCTCCAGTTACCTCAACACACTTCTCTTACCTCTCATCGTTAAGAGAGTAATTAAAAACTTTTATACATAAAGGGTTATGCCGCAAAAGCATAATGGAGGCATTTAAAGACAGAGAATAAGAAGCACGCACCTTTCATCCCAGCACTCAAAAGCAGGAGGATGACAGATGTGTGTGAGTTTGAGGCTAGCCTGGACTGCATAGTGAGTTTTAGAACAGTCAGAGCTTCATAGTGAGACCCTGCCTTCATAAACAAACAAACAAACAAACAAATAAGAAGAATAATTGATTTCTTGGATTCATTGAATGAAGAAGGAGAATTTTTTTTTGTATTATACATGAGGATAAAGAAAAACATTGAAAAAGTTATTAGAAATTAACTTAATAAAGTAAAGTGATTAGGAGTGAAAGATATCTTAGGAAAAGTAAGTGCTATAGTTAAGTATTTCAATAAAATTATTATCTAATGGGTAGACAATGCCCCTATTAGACATCATAGACTAACAAATGAAAAGTTCAATACCAGGAATGAATTATCATTTTTGGACTTGTTAGCCAATGAGTCCCATAGACTCCACCAAACATACAGGGTATTGCCATTGCTCTTGGTTACCTTCTAGAACTTCTTGTTACCCTATTGCTGAAGACACTACATCCTTAAGTAAAGATGCTACATTCTCCATAGAGAAATCAAGTCAGTATTAAACTGAACAATTCATCCATCAGCATCCATCCAGGAAACGTGCTGAGTCATTTTTATAGCTCTGGAAGGTGCTATGACTATCACTGGAGTAGAAAAGCAATCTCCAGTCTTGAATAATGACAGCCCTGATAACATTTGCCTACTGGTAGAATAATAGCATTAATGTTATGGAAGTAACCAAATTCTTTGTGTGGAGGGCGATGGATTTAGGGCCACTGCACAAGATAGAACCCATATCTGACACTGTTACAAGGATCAAGAATCTGTGGCTAGATAGGTTATAGACTCTAGAGGAGAATATACTACTATTATGATGCTAAAAGAACATAATATTAAACCAACTCATACTAAGATATCATTATGCCTGTAGGTGAGGATATCTCTCATCTCTCATCAGAGAATCTTCTTACAGTAGATGGCAATGAATACAAAGAACCATTCTACTGGCCATCGAGCAGTGACTAAAAGACTGTAGTATGCTCAGCCCTAAATAAGATGTTTATATCATACTCCTTACCCAAAGGCTCAGAGACCATCATGAGAGGGGAGTAAGAAAAAATGTTAAGAACAATAAGGAAATAGTATTTTCCAGACTCAACAGGGCAGCTGTATATGTCACAGCAGCTGTGACAGCATAAAATGACTTGTGTATACTCAAGACAAATACAATCTCATCATCATGGGAGGGGAAAATGGGTACAAACTCCCAACCCTGGCTGAGGAGCTATTGGCAATTAATAGTTTCCAGGAGAGCAAGAGCTGGGTTGCTTTAAGGGTATGATCCCTGGAAAGAAGATTGCACACCAGGGGTAGCCTTATGCCCAAGATTAACTAGGCAGTACAAACTGAACTTCATGGGTAAAAAAACCAGCAAACCCAAACTTGAATATGTAGAGAGGCCGGGAGAATTTAAGTGTGCATGGTGAATACGATAAAAATGTTTATGAAATTCTCAAACAATTAATGAAAATATTATTTTAAAATGATAGGAATAGGGCTTTGTTAAAAAGGAACCCATTCAATCTACTTCTACTGGCGGGGCGACGTGGGCTGCTATGAAAATACATAAGGAAATATGTTGGCTACAGTACTAGGCTCTACTTTTTAGCCAGACTCCAGATCAAACGCTAGCTCCACTGCCTTTGAATTATGAAACATTAAACACATTATTCAACCACTTGGGGCCTTGGCTCCCTCCACCATGCATCACTTGCTATGAAAATACACAAGAAAACATGTGCTGAGTACTTTTCCCAACACCCCGAGTGTGACTAGATGTCAGCTATCAGTGTTTCTTCCAGTCCGTTAATTTAGTTCAAGTGAGTGCGTATTTCACATTATGTGTGTAGGATAATCTTTTTTTGCGTCTACTGACAAGATCGTTTTGTGAACCTTGGAGACAGCAAGAAACTTTTCCAGCCCTTCTGGCATCAAGCGTGGGGCTATGACTCTCGATTTCCTTCTTTTGGTGAAGAGGAGTTTTCACACAGAGGTAGCATAAATTTGCCTCTCTTATGGAGGGTAGGAGCTGAGGGTGTGGCTGGGCGGCTACTACCTCACAGCTTTTCTTGAGAACTGACCACTCCCTACTGATTTGTTATCATGCTAAACTGTGTCTCCACCCTTCCTTGCTGAAGCTTTTGCAGCTGTTCTCGGAAGGAGACCAGCTGAAAGAGGTTGTTAGGGCTCAGAAACAGCTGGGATCTTTAAAGATCTGTCAGCAGCTCACAGCAAAGTTCCAACACCCTGAGGTAATGATGGGAAGGGGGGGTGGGTCTCAGAGGAAGAGCTGATTATGCAATAAGCTAAAGCCCCTTTGATATCTGGTGACAGCTATTAAGAAGCTGGCAAGCTAGAGAAGGACACAGGGAATGCTGGTGAGAGAAGATGTTTCTCTCTAGGGCTGGATTGAAGACAAACAAATGAGATCGGCTGGGAGGTGTCCAGGATGGGAAACGGGAGAAATTTTAAGGCTTCAGGGAGATCGAGAGCTCATAGTTAGCTGGTCAGAGCAATCAATAGTCATGTCGATTGTCATTTGCTTACAAATTGCACAGCTGGTATCTCTCAGAAAAACCTGGCCACAGACATATTATATTTTCTCCTCTGAAGGTTATGAACGAGAGTAGTGTCACCACCCATCACAGCCTCAGCCTTAGGATCCTTGGTCTCCAATGACCATTTGCACAGTTGACAGAAAGACTACACACGAACTGGGGTTAGAAACTAAGCAAGCTTTGCACATCCAGAGATTATCACCGTGTATTTTTGGTTCTTTGTGTGTTTTGTTTGTAAGTTATAAAAGCTCAACTCTAAACAGTATATGGGGGAAGATCTGCTCATTGGCACTCCTTCCTAGGATCAATGAGAGTACAATCTCCTCTTCTAAAACTCAATAAAAAAGCCTAGGTGAGGCAGAATTCCCAAGAACAGCAGGTTCACTAGAAGCACAGGATTCGCATGCCTACTTCCTTAGTGATGGGGTATGTGTGAGCATGGGCCCAAACATCTGAAACTGTGAAGGAAATGGATCTTTTCTCTTTCAGTATGTTTCTTTGAGGTATTTTATGAGAGCCATACAAAGCTAATTAACACTAATACCAATACCACAAGTTAGTCTAGGCTTTCTGAAGACAGAACCCAGAAGCAAATAGGCCTTATCTCAAACCCGCAAGATGTCAGACTTACTGGTAAGTCTAAATCAAACAGGTTGTAATTAGAGTCAGTGTCATAGGGGAAGAAAGGAAACATGTGTGTGTGTGGTGTGTGTGTGTGTGTGTGTGTGTTGTGTGAATGCTTGTGCATGCAGATGCATGTGCATATGCTTGCATGCATGTGTAGAGGTCAGAAGTTACAGAGAATGTCTTCTCTCCTTCATCTTCATTATTTGAGACTGGGTTCATTACTAAATTCAGGGTCTACACTAGCAGGCCAGTGGACTTCATGTCTGACTCTTTTGCACTAGGGTTCCAGCAAGCACTGTCTACCATGCCCAACTTTTCCAAGAGGGCCGGGATCCAATTTAGGTGTGTAAGCTCACACAGCTGTCGATTTATAGACTGAGCCATCCCTTGAGCACTGTATGCAAGAGGTTTTTAGTGAGAGGGTTTGGATTTGAGACATGCTGTGTCACTTACTAGCTGCGTGACCTAAAATACTTACATAATCTCTGAATTCTCTTTCATTATCACGCAAATCGAATGGTGCCATTTATCTCTCAGTGCTGTGGCAATGCAGAATAACATTTGAGAAAAATGACTGCAAATTTCACAGCTCGGCAGCCATATTAGTTAGATGCCTACAGTGTTAAAAATACCAAGAAAGCACTAGTGAGAACAGCAGAGGATGGCTCTGACTGCAGAGAAGGCTCAGGCAGGAGAGAGTGATTCAGAAAGTCTTGCATAAAATCTGGGTTAAGATTTCAAAGAGTTTTGAGTATAGTCTGGTAGAAGGAGGGAAAGTCATGGAAGGAATAGTGTGGTTCCAGCCTCCTATCCATAATTCACATTTTGAACCTCTAAATACACAACCTAGGGCAACTCTTGTTTCACTAGGAGAGTACTTGTTCAACAAGTACTGGAAAACTGGGCAAACCAGGATCTCAGAGACCTTATGGCTCTTAAATTGTTCAAAGGGCCTATCCTTTCAATGACGGAACTAGTCCAATGTCTTCTGAAGTTGCAGAATAACCCTGATCTCAATTAAAAGATAAATTACTTGATTAATTACCAAGTGCTTTCTTGCCAAGTTGATGGGGGCCAGTCAATAAGGTCAACTTGATTTTTTTTTTCTTGTCACTAAGGCGTGCTTTACAACTTTTGTGTGACTTCTCCAGGGACTTGCTCAAGGTACCTGGCATTATAAGCTTAAAATAGGAGGTAAAGCAGTTCTGCAAATCTCTGGATGCCCTTTAACTCGGTTTGGTAGATTTGGGCCATTTCAGGGAAAAACAAATTCTGGGTAAACACTGAATAAGGCTTTAAGGTAACTGGAAGATAATGAGAGGCAAGCATGTGGGTAACAGAAAATCAGAATAGCTTTTTGTAAAAAAGGTTTGGGTAGCATGAGCCTTTGAGCAATTATGAGCTGCAGAATGGTGATAGATATATTTTGAGGTTTAAATAAATAATATATTATACAGATATAATATATAATACATTTCCTGGAATATCACTGTTCTTCCTGGGGCTTGTGTGGAGATTTCTCAGCTCATTCTGTCCTATTCCTTCAGAAGTAGAAATGTGACCTAGGTACTTCCAGTTACATGCAAAACCTATTGGCTACTACAGCTAACATAGAACATTTCCCCCAGGCTTAGCCATTCAAACTATTTGCTATCCCTTTTGACATCTTAGGACATGCTTTTTTGTTTTCCTGCAATATTTGCTCATCCATGAAGCAACTATGAAGATTCACATCTAAGACACGGAGAGTGATCCACACTGCTCTTATGACTTCTTTCAAATGTCTTGACAAGCCTTATAATTTCCTATTATAAGATTGTGGAATATCTTATGGCATAAGTCAGTTTGTGAAGCTTATGCTGTTTAAAATGAAAGGACAAAAGCAAGCAGCTTTCTTCCTTGGCAACCTACAGCAAGGAAGTAGGCATTTGGGCATGAAGTACCAAGTATTATCAGAGATGCTAGGCTGCTACTCTGATTCATTTATCTATCAGTAAACATTTTCTGAATTTCATTCATGAGTCAGATGCTATGGATGCACAGATTATTATGATATACTTGTTTACTTTTGAGAACATCATATTGTAGGAAAACTTACAAACAAACCATTAAAGACCAGAAATGTTTTTGAGAGTAAAGAACATGATGTTTCATACTTAGAAATTACCTCTCAAATTTGATAAGAATATATAAACATGATAAATATGTCTAAATTATGTTTCTTGTTACTAGTACGTTTGCTGTTGGATAAAGGGGGATGGGGTTGGAGGATGCAGTTGTTTTAATGAAAACCCATGGGTTAGAAAAGAAAGTGGTGTTGGAACTAAATGGCAGATGGTATGGTCAGCTGTTTTGGAGCTCAGACAAAGGGAAAAATCCCAGAGAATAGCCATCCAGCAGGGACGGATTCACAGACAATAGTGCCCTTGAAGGGAGCTTTCGCTGCGTGGGGTGAGCTGGATTCTGATTAGTTATCCCCGAAGCAAGTGTGGTCTTAAAATCTATGGAAGGGGAGGCCAGTGTGAATGTCAATAAGCAATACATACCAAGCAGGTCAGTTTAGTTCTTGTGGCTGAGAAGGTTTCAGGGGAGGCTGAAATGAACTGAAGATGGAATGAATAAGCCTGGGTAGCCACAGATCTCTAGATGTTTCTACACTCAATCAGATTTGGTTTTGTCTGCAATAGTAAATACCCAGACTGTCTGCCCTTTAGGAAAAAGAGATATTTTCTCTGTCTTGGATGACTTAATGCAACCATTCTGGACTAGCATGGTTTCCTCTATGATTCAGGGACAGACGCTACTATTACAGTGTCGATGCTGATGGGCCTTCCAATTCATTAAATAGTTATATTTAGTAAATAATAATAAATAAATTATTAAACATTAAATATATTTATTTAAATATAAATAAACTTTAAAATACATTAAACTTTAGGGCACAGATAATGTCTATCTCTGTTGCAATGTGCACAGAATGAAACGGTACTGAGTCTATGAAATGATTAAGTCATGAAGGTGAAATTAGATTTCTATCTTAGAAAACAGATCACAGTAAGTACCCTTATTTAATCAAACATGTGAGGTGGCAGGAAGAGGTCACTATGTACGAAGCAAAGACACAAGGTCTGTTGGTAGGCTAGTTTTAACTGTGAGCAATAGAGGTCTACTGTTTTCCCAGTATAAAGCATTTATGCCAGGAAGAATAGACTGTGACAGCTGTTGTTATATTATGATCAGCTTTCTACAGGTTAGTGTTCTTGCTCACATTGACCAAAATGGCTCACTGCTAAGACTGAGTCTCATACACAAGGAATAGGAAAGAGAACATATACATCCCTCCTCTGTGAAGGCAAGATCTAGATGACACTGATCACTGCTATTTAGTCTTCTTGTTGATTACTCAGTCCATGGACAAGGTTAGTTAAAAGAAGGGCTAGAAACATTGGACAAGAATGATTCTAGACTTGAAGATACGAGAATTTTATTTTTAAAATATATTAAACTTTAAATATATTATGTTAATTAATAATAAATTATTAAACTTTAAATATATTATATTTAAATATAAATAAACTTTAAAATATATTAAACTTTAGGGCACAGGTAGTTTCTGTCACTGTTACAATCTCATTTCCTAGCAGTCACAGCTCTGATATACTTGCAGTGAGCTGGTGGCTTTGGTAAATCTACTTTTTTCTTCCAACTGCATCCATTAGCTTAATAATGAAATTGGGGGAAACAGAAGAGATGTGCCAAGTGCTCTCTTTAGCCACCTTCCACAGGAACTTAATCTTCACACGACCATGGAGAATCAGGCAATGTCATTGTAATTTAAAGATAGCCCTGTTAGTCCGATTTATGTCGCTGGCCTGAGATACTTGAAACAATTTTCTTGTGACTTAAGTGTTGCTCAAATTAGCTCATGGGTTGGAAGGCTCAACATCCAGTAGCAGACAGGAATTTCCATTGAGTTGGGCTCTGGTGAGGGTGGTAAAGGTGGCAGATGATGGAGGAGTATGGCTAGGGACAAAGCATCACATTGCAGAGTGTGAGGAGGGAGGGAGATAAAGGGAAGGAGGGAGGAGGAGAGGGAGGGAGGGAGGGAGAACTACCTACAGGAAAAATCCTTCAAAACATTGAATGACTCCAAGTGGTAATAACTATTAACTAAGGCTTAAAAACAGCAAATAGAAGTGATGAATGAACATTTTGACCCCTTACAAAGATCCAGCTACCCTTACATTTATTAAAAATGTCAAGCATTTCATGACTATGAACTTAGTCTTTATGATTCTGTCAGATAAATATTTTCTTTTCTATAATGGGGATATCAAAAGCTTGGGAGACAAACCCAGATTTGACTCTAACTGTAAAAGCCTAGATATTTCCATTGCAATGTTTAGTGCTTGTCACCACAGTCAGACATCATGTTTTTGTTGTGTGAATTGGTTACTTTATTGATTCACCAATTAATTACTTAATTTCAACAGTGAATTTTAAGTGCCAAAGAGGTATTAGTCTACGTTCCTGACACATCAGGGCTCACACTCAAGGTAGAAAAATCATCAGGAAGTGAAATAAGCTGACTCATTATATACTTATTTTGACCAAGACCTTTTTATTCCAAAGAAAAAGAAATACAATGGTTGTCATTTAGAGCATATTGAACTAATTAAAGACCTTGCCCTGAGCAACACCACAGCAATGACTTCAGATTTGGAACAGTATGAGTTTGGGGAGGAAGGGTGGAACATTTCGCTATTATGACTGTGTATTTAATCCAAAAGACTGTCTTTGTATCATCTGAATGTGGATAGACTACTGGGCACAGTTAATGGGGTCTCTAAGTCTTCCAAGCACACACATTCAACTCTGTCTATGGAGGCTGCTCTCAAACTGAGGACATTCAGAGCCCAGGCAGGAAAAAGGACCTGAACATGGAACCAATAGTCAGTCAATTATTAGCTCATTTCTTGGCCATGTTGCTGCAGCAGGATTTCCCTTTCCTATGTAAAAATACTGTTCACTATTTCAGGTTCCAAAGGCAACATAACAAAAAAAAAAAAAGCAAGAGCCTTTTAAATACATGCATGTTGAACAATCCTTGTGTTTAATAATGAACACAAGGCGTTCCAGCATCCGATGAGCCCAGGGAGAGGACAAGGCTGCTGGACACTCTGTTTATCTCTGCTCTTCTTCACCTGGCTTCCCCCCTCTCTCCAGGGAATTTCTGGTCACAAATCCAAGACAGATCTGTGGTGGAGCTGTGGGTAACCATGACTTTGTGATGAAGATTTTGTAAAGGAAAATGTGATGAACATACGTTGGGTCAGAGAACAACTTGAGTGAGTCAGCTTATTTCTTCCACCATATGAGTTCTGCAGATTGAACTTAGGTTGTCAGACTTGGAAGCAGGGACCTTACTTGCTGAGGAATCTCACAGACACTTTCATTTTTATTCTTTTAAACATACATTTATGTATGTGATCTATCTATCATCTGGTATCTATCATTATCTATCTATCTATCTATTATCTATCTATCTATCTATCTATCTATCATCTATCTTCTATTGTGCTTGTGATCTTCTTCTCATTTCTCCCTTTCTGTTTCAACCTATACATACATATTTTTGTCAATGCAAAACCAAAGATCAAAAGAGCCATTTGTGTTAGAATTCTTGGGCTCAGGCTCATCATCCCTGTGTTGGGGCATCTCTCTGAGTACATATAGATACATATATCAATTGAATGTGATGAATGGAAACTGGTAGTTGATTTGAGTTTATGAGGTCATGGAAAAACTAGCCAACCAACATCTTTATTTGGAAAACTGGCTTCTTATGGAATTGATGCAGAATTGCCCTGTATGAGGAGCAGAGAGATAACCTGAAGCTTAAATATAAAGGGTAGAATAGTCTTAAAGAGAATTAGAGTGTCTGAGAGGTTCAGAGGAGAACAGTTGCAGGTGCACCGAGGTCAGAGATGTGTGCTCCTCCCTCTCATTGAGCAGGAATGGAAAAACCCCAGGGAGAGAACTCCAGCCCAGATATTGTGAGGACGATAACAAAAGCCATGTTTAGGAAGAGGCCATCCTATGAAGGATTTCTGCACCCCATATTCCACAACTATAACTTTCACTGTTTATATCAAGCTTTATTTTGAGACACCCACAGCAGCAGTAACAATGATGAGGACCCAAAAGGCAGGCAACTCTTTCTCTTTTCAATGCCATATAAGATCCAGGTACGAGGATGATCTAAATAAAGATGTGTATGTGTGTGGGAGCTCCAACTGTTCCTTACATGGCACTTCCTTTCAGGCACAGAGGATAGGGTTCTAAGCCAGCTTTTATCTAAATTAGAAAAAGGGAGAAATGTGATAGTTCTTGCACCTGCATGGAAAGAGCAAATCTATGCCTGATATAGATGTGTTTTTAAAAACACAATGAGAGTGAAATCACACTGTATAATGTATCATGATCATCCCCTGGTGCTAAATATTCTCTTGTAAACATAATTTAAAATAACTGCATAGTAACTTAGGTATAGACATAATACAGTTTTACTAGTGCTCCTTAACTAAATAGTTGACTTCTACTAGTTACTGTCATAGTATGTTATATAAATTATTATAGTAAATAAAAATTTAATATATATTGACTTCTGTTGCTGTGTAGCTTAGCCTGTTTCCTCCATTCTTTCTGTAAGATTTTTGAAAAACCCTCAAGTCAAAAGATTTACTGAATTTTAAAGTTTTAAACTCTTGATATATGCCAATAAAGTATTCTATAGAAAGGTAGCATCAGCCTCCTTTTACCAGGAAGATGGGGAGTTGTCCATTTCCTGGTACTTTCTTCAATGCTGGGAAGCAACATTGTTGGCAGTGGAATTGGTGAATAATGGTATTGTCATCTCTTGACAGCATTTAACGAAAGAAAAAAAAAAGAAAATTAATTTCTCACCTTAGTTTCAGACCTCTATTTAATTTATAGACTTGATTCTCTGTCAGTTGATGTTCGCTCTGCTGAGTATAGACCATAAGCTGTGTAGATTTCTAATAAGATGGGTGCAAACGGGGAGGACAAGAGAGAAAGGAGGAAGCAATGGGAAACACCCTCAGTGACTGCGTCCTAGCAACAGTCCTGTGTTGCTGAAGAGGAGGCACTGGAAGTCTTGCTATTTGCTGACTGTGTGCACTTGAAGGCCTCATTGTACTCTCTGTCTCATGCTCTTATCTGAGGAGATAATCACATCCCCACCTCACTGGCTTGTTGAAGGACCAAATGGGAGAGTCCCTTCAGTATGATGACAACCCTGGGGTGCTAGGAAGACTCCAAGAAGTGTCAATTGTTACCACTACTATCCCAGCCTTATCCTACAGAGCTCATTACCTATTTCCATCTTTTGTCTGTGCTACTATATGCTGTTTTAAAGATGTACAGATGACTTGCATGGGGTCATATTCTACTCTGAAATGCTATGTCACATGCATGTGTAAACTAGATAAAAATGTCTATTTCCCATAAGTAGGTTGTATATGTATGGTACAATAACAAGATACCATAGACTGGTTTTTATTTGTTTGGTTTTTTTTTGTCTTTTGTTTGTTTTATTTATTTTTTTGAGAAAAGTATTTTTCTATTCATCTGGAGGTTAGAACTACAAGGTAAAGACATCAGCATTTTACTTTTACCTGAGGCCTCCTTGCTCCTTTGTCAATATGACCTTGTCACCAAGTCCTTACTTAGTTGTCCCTCTGTGTATACTTATTCTTTGCATTCACTACATACCCAACTTCTTCTTAGGAGAATGCCAGCTCCTCCATGAGAGTAAGAACTGCTCCAGTGCATATATTTTAGTGTTTATCTCATTAAAAAAGCCTTATCTCCAAATATAGTTGCATTCCGAGAAGTGAGTTTAGAACGTCAACTACGAAGATCAAAGAGGAGAGTAATTCAGTTCCTAACACTGGAAAGAGATACATACATTCATATGCATACATAAGGAATAAGTTTAAAGTGCTTGTTTAGTGTTCACCCCCATACAGTAATTATTCACATTTTAATTGTTAAATCCAGTAATGTAGTTGAGTTTCATCCTAATATCGGATGTGAGAAGATGTTAATACAGTGGCCTGTTACACATTTATTTTTTTTTTTAAGAGAAACTACTCATGTTTTAGGGAGTTAGGATGGGAAAGAAGAAGGGCAAAGCAAGGAACAGAGAAACTCACAGAGACTTTCATTCCACAAGATTTTATTGTTAAAGGCACTCAGTACTTTTGTAGTATTATTGCAGAGTCTGGAATATTACATTCCCAAGATGGAAAAGACGCCAGGCACTTTCTCCATACTTACACAGAAATAGAATATTTATTTTTGCTTCAATCCTTCCCCTGACCCTGAGACTCTCCAGTGAGGTCCAGTATTTGCATCTACTTTCTGTTATTACTTTTGTTATTTTAAAAATTCAGTCTTTTAAATTTTATGCATTCGAGTGTTTTGCCTGTATGTGCATATGTGTACCGTGTGCGTGCTTAGTGCTGTCAGAGTCCAGAAGAGGTGTAGATTTGTTGGGAACTAGAGTTATTGATGGCTGCATAGCACCTTGTGGGCGCTGGGAACCAAACCTTGGTCCTCTCTAAGAACACCAAGTGCTCTTAACCATGAGTTCTCTCTCTTGTGCTTTCCTCTTCGTTTTTCTTTTAATTTAAAAAGAACATTTGAAATTTAAATTTCTATGCTATATGAGATTAATATACTACCAATACTGAATGAGTTCTCTCAATACTTATCAGTGAACTACAGCATGTGGGCTTCATGGGGTCAGAATAAACAGAAAATGACTGGTTGGTGACTAGCTGAGTGTAAGAGTTGAACATGCAGGCCTTTCAAGTTAACTCCTCTTCCAATTTTTCTTATTGGCTCCTTTTTGGTTTTAAAGCAAGTGTTCAACCCAACTCTAGTTTTAGAATTAGCAAATCATGAAAAGAGAAGTATTGGAAGCTTGTGATAACTGAGGGAGTTTATATCTGGCTTTGACATGCGCTTTGTCAGTGGGGTCTTGTATTGATATGAAAAGGTTTGTTCTCGGGATGATGACGGGTGCCTGGTCTTCTGTAACTAAGGCTTCGACAAAGTACTGCGTTTCTCATTGTGGCTCATGGGAGCACCAGAGATCCCTTTCTTTTCAAATTTATTTTCATTATTTCTAATTATCTATAGGGGGGTGTGTGTGTGTGTGTGTGTGTGTGTTTTGTTGCATATGAATTCAGATAACTCTTTGGATCTGGAGCTACAGACTTTTGTGAGCAATCTGACATGGGTTTTGGAAACTAAATTGGATGCTCTGGAAGACCATCAAATGCTTTTTAACTGCTGAGCTACCTCGCTAGCCCTGGAAAGCCTGACTTTAATATTTCCAAGCTGACTTTCAGATTCCCTTCATTCTGGAGTTGTCTCTGCCCATGATTTCATTTTCTTTCTTCAGGAAAACACTTTGCTTTGGTTAAGCATGCCTTCCTCCCTGGCGAACATGGAAAAGATGAATTTATCCATTTGTTTTTCTATAACGTTGCACTCCTTTGGCAAGTAACTTTCCTTCTTTTCTTGGCAAAATCCTGCTGAGTCCTTAGTTGACTTATTTCTTTTATGCTAGAAAAAGAGTTGTTCTATTATTTATCTTAACTTCTCATAAAATCTTCATTTCTTTCTCTGGTTCACTTTTCTTATCATTTTGGTCCACTCCCTTTCCCTTCCCAGTAAACTTCACCTTCCTCGGGGGCAGAGTCCCTCATGTGTATGATTTTATGACTCCAGTGGAGTTTTCTTATCTCTGATTACTTCATGTTAAATTAGCTCAGCCTGACTGGGGGCACTCATACACATGATTGCATTAGTGGCTCAGTGACCTCGCTGGAAAAGGTCTTTTACTATTGCTGATGAACTATCTGAAAAATGCTGACTTTAGTTTAGCTATGACCCAAGCCAGGGATGTGAGAGGGCCATATCCCTGACTTCAGACCTGTAATTTGCTTGCTCAGTTAGTTACTCTGTAGCTAATGTAATGGGAAGTAGGGCTCCCCCTTTGCCACAGTAAAGAGGGAACTAGGGTGACTGCGTGGTTAGTTATAACACTCTCAGCTGGTGAATTTCCAATAGGCGATGGCTTCTTTGAAGCAGACTACACACGTGACTTTGCAAAGTCAAAGGAAAATAAAGGAATGATAGTCTCTGGTCCTGGCATATCACTGGTGACCATAGTGCATAGCAAGCATCTCTCCGGAAGTCACCTGGCACGCAGCTTTAGCAGGTTACATATGTTTGTAAGATAAGATCAATATCGTCCATTAGATCCAGTCTCTTAACTATTTAGATATCTTTTATTAACTCATTCACTCATCTCTATATAACAGGGAAGTAGATAGTTGATTTTTCTTTTGTTGCTTCCTTCTTTACCTCATGAATCCCACTTCTCCCACCTTTGCTCCTGCCAACTAGTCATGTCTTTCCTTCCCTTCCTTAGTACAGCTTCCCTTGACTCCACTGCTTCTTCAAGATATATTCCTCTGTGAGTCTGTTCCCACAGAGCCCAGATGGAGTAATTGCCTATATTATCAATTTTATCAGTCATCTAAGGTGTTATGACATGGTAGACTTAGCTTAGCAATGAGATTCCAATATGTAAATTGCCTGCATTGGGAGAAGTGTTTGTAGAAGATTTGTAAAGAGGCCCAGCATTTGAGGCAAGTTGAGGAGATCAACAGAGAATACGTAAGTAGCTGCCTACTTTCAAAGTATAATTTTCAAATTAAGTTAGGAGAAAGGCTTTCATAGAAGATATAATGAATTCATGTCAAAATGTATTCTGTTCATTAGTGAGGAACCCAAAAAATATGGCAAAAATAATTCAAGGAAGAATGGAAGAACTGAGTATTTATAGACAATGAGAAAAAGAATGTAAAACTAACACGCTGTATTAGACTACCAGATACAATGCAAGAGTGTGTAGTGTTGAACAATAAAACCATTATTTTATAGGTTTTCTTTATCACTGGAGAGAAACTGTGTATACAAGTAAAAGGACAAGTTAACTTGGAACAGATTGAGTTCTAATCAAGACCACACAAAGGTCAGAGGTGTATTTCCCTAAGTAATGAAATAATATTGAGTGGATTTGGGTCATGATATTGCTGATGTATGGCATTGAAAAAGACATGGGATCTTTCTATTTTCAGAGAGAGGGAAAGAGAGGAGGGAAATATATAGGGAAGAACATACATGTATGTGTTTATATATCATCTCTGAAAATAGATATAGAAATAATAAAATATTGTCTCTGTGTGCATGTACCACATGAATAGATAAATGCTACTTCTCTAACAACTTTTAAAGCATTGGGAGCTCATTAGCTCCTAGATGTTGGTTCCTGGATGGTGCACCAGCTTTATATGGTTTGCAGTACAATCTAGTATCAAAGTTGGTCAAAGCAAGTCCTGATAATAACCCTAGTTACTTTGACTAAGGGACATTTTATGTGAAGCAACTCGAGGCTCTTTGACCCCACGAGAAAGGAGTCTTAGGGTAACTTTCTGAGATTCCACATTCCCAAGCTTCATGCCTGCAGATACTCCATGGCGTTATGCTTCTCTATGATATAGGTAAGATATCAGCTCAGTGGTTGCTATTTGTCTAGATAAAATAGCAGAACCTCAAAGCCATATAAAAAGGAAGTCTCATTGGGAAGTCCCTACAATGGCTAGTTTGAAAAGTGAAGTCGGAGGCACATACCAGAGAGTTTCTGACACATACAGCCTGCAGCAGGTCAGTCACTATTGTTGCAGATAATTCCACAAAGACCCTAACTTCTAGTTCAAAAAGGTAGGTCTTACCCTCTTCCTGGGGAACTTCCTAAGGCTTAGGGAACCTTGAACCATTTAGTTTGTAGTTTTTCTTCCAAGAATATTATTTCGCCATCTATCTTTTCTATTAGTATCTTTCCTATTCATCAGTCACATACCAGCTTCAGTTTTCTTCAAGATCTTTATTCTCAGGCTAGAGTGAAGCAGTGGCTCTTCAATGGTCTTTTTTTGTTTTTTTCTTACCTCGACAGAGTGGAATGAGAGGAGAGTGTCAAAGAAAACCTTCTGGACAACCAGAGAAATGGTTCACAGAGATAGTCCCTGGCTATTAGGCCCTGATCCTTTGGTACAGCCATCTGAGTAATAGACTTGCATTCTCCAACATTTGTGGGCTGGTGTTGCCTCAGAGTTTAAGGAAGGCCAAATGATGAGTTGTCAGACACTCTTTCCCAGAGTTGTTCTGCATTTTGTGATGTTATACTTGGCCCTCTTGTGAAGTTTCAGTTGCAAGACTCAAGCCCAGAACATTTTAATAACCTGTTAGTATCCTAATAGCAGGACTAATTTTTTTCAGTATTTTGTAAAACTATCAAAGTCCTTTCTTAGAAGTTTTTTCATGGTCATTTCTCTCTCACAATCAGCTACTTTCAAGGCAGAATCATGGGCTTGATGCTGGAAATATGAAAGTCAGTAGTAAGTGTCCAGTGCTGCAATGATGGCTTGCCTTTCCTGGGTGTAGAATGGCTGGATACACTAAGTTCTCCCCAAAGATCAGAGCCTGGGAGCAGCTTTCCTTATGAGACTTTTCCTACGTGGCAAGGGCAAGAAACAAAAAACCAACCAAACCAAACAAAACAAAAACTAACACAATGTAACATAATGTAACATAGCAAAACAGTGCAGTACTTTGTTGCTGGAGTAACTATCAATCTCCACACTGGGTTCCAAAAATCATTTTTAGCTGGACTGAGTCCCTAGCTAACACTATGTGTCCAGTAAGGAGCACATGCTTCATCTTCATTGTAGAAAACACACTCTTTCCTTCAATGGTGACAGTTCATCTGCTCCATGTGTGACAGAACTTTAGGCCATCTATGCAGAGGACAGCAGTTGACTATGAAGTATATCCTAACCCTCCACTGGCCTCCCAGAAAACTTAAATATTTTATTGCTCTCACACTCCAATTAATCTGAGTCACCCACTCAAAGAAAAGTTTTCAATATCTGAACAAAGTTCAAGGTACCACAGTGAGTGTACGCATGACTATGGGGGTGGGGGTGGGGTGGGGGGAGTTAAAATGCTGAGTAGAGGTTCCCAGAAGAGGAGATAACATTTTATACTTGTGCTAAGCCTCTAATCTGCTAGGCGGGCACTGTTATCCTCACTTAATACATGATAAACCCAAGGCTCTGCTAGGTTAAGTTATTTTGTTGCATGGTCAATCAATGGCAAGTTGGGAATCAAACTCAGACAGCTAGGCCCCAGAACTCTGCTCTTGACTACAAGCGCCACTCCTAATATGATAATATGCATTGTAAAAGGACCAAAAGATCAGCCTAAGAGAATGTGCAATTGAGTGTATTTCTGAGATCTAAGAAGGTACACTGAAAATAATGGGGAAGAGGCAAGTTAATAGCAGTTCACAAGCTAACAGGGATGCTTTTAGCCACACAGAGAACCCAGTAAGCATTGATCTGAATTTGAAAAAATAATATTGACATATATATATATATAATTATAATACCAAACAAAAGTAAGTGGTAGATTATCATAGCTTCTCTGGGCATTGGATATAAATATAAAGAAAATGTTAAAATATTGAACAATATCTCTGTTTTGTCCATGGTGTAATAGTTATAGATCGGCAAAGAAGATGACAAATATTGATATATTTGGTTGTCATTTCTACATCTAATTTCACTTGGCAGGCAACAGACTTTGTCCAAACATTCTCAGAATTCAGTTGAGCAGAGCCTTGTTTCTTGTAAGTACTCTATGTTTTTAATATCATGCTGGCTGTTTGGCCTTTCCTCTCTGGTTGTGGGATTATAGTTCTTTGATGGAATGATAGCTTTGGCCGCTTGCAGGGTAAGTTTTCCTAAGCATCCTCTGGGGACAGGTTTTCAGTGTGATGTTGATAGCAGGGTCCAGGTTTGATGTACACACTGAGAACTTAGGTCACACTTGATTGATGGCCACAGCAGCCCAGCTAATTTGGATATGGACCTTCCTGCCTTCCTGCCAATGCCAGACTCTAGTCTGGGCTTTATTGAACACCTCTCTCTTTGCTTGTCTCTGCCCTAGTGGAAAGTGCAGTTTTGAACATAAGCTCTAGTTTAACCCAGCTAGGTGCTTGGAAATAATTGGAGCTAGAACTTCTGTTGGATTTGAGCTGGCAGGACAACCGAGGGGTTAAGAGATATAACTGTTAATAGTCACGGAGAGCAGCATGGCTCCCTGGAGGCACAGAGAGGCTCACACAGGAAATCGATATGGCATAGTTTAGCCTGCTTCTACCATTGTTCCTTCTTGCCAAACCTAGATAATTGGAAGGAGGTCCCTAGAGTACACTATTAATTTTACATGGAGGACTAGAGGTGAGACCAGAGGAGCCAACCAAGAGCCTTTCTTTCAAGATACCTGCATGAGAATTCAACCTATACAACAGTGGAGAAAATGGAATGGTAGCTGGTGGTAGTGCTTCATGCTGCCTGAGTGGGTTGAGTGCCCCAGTAAGGTAGGCGTGGTTCTCTAACTACCAACTCACTTTTGCTGGTTTTCAGGATGTGGTGGACCTGAGAAGTTTTGGCTATACAGCTAAGGAGTTTCATTGGAAGAAAAAAATAGTTTCAGTATTCTAATCTTAGTGGGAGATATTTGAGGTGGGTGCAGCACAAGTTACCCGAGTGACTCCAGTAGATCATGCCTTGCTTGTCATCAAGTACATTGTTGAATGTACTCTTTGCACATCTTTCTTTCTTACCATTTTCACGATCTCTGATATCATTCCCCAGCACCATCTTTCAATATACAGCCTGTGACTTCGTCCTTCCCTCAGAAGGTATTGAGGATGTAAACTAGGACAGCTGAGGTGTGTGATGTGGGAAGGGCAAGTACTTGAGCTAGATTACTTAACTCCTTCTTCCTTCTGACCCTGGCTCCGTCTTGGTGGCATTGGTTGCCAAACTCTAGGTATAAAATTTAGAAGCTGCCCATCCTTCTACAAATTGAAAATGCATAGGTTGAATTCATCTCCCCTACAAGCCCTCCCTTTTCCTTACTTTTGTTATTTTTGACAATGGCCTCGACTATTTCTCCAGCTCTCCAGGGCTTGATTCTGATTCTATACTTCTTACATCTATCAGCTAAGCTCACCTTTGCTATCCCTGGCTCCCATATACAATAGACTCAACAGATCCCAAATTCTACCACTGAAACTGTTTCTGAGTTACTGCTTACACTTCACCGCTCTAACCACTTCTGCATTATCACTCTCACTTTGGACCCAGCATTCCTGGATAGAGTAGTTCTCTGAACTCCTCTCTGGTAAATTGTAAAGCTACTTTAGTTATCACATAATCTTGTATAGGCTGTGAGTGCTGAAGCCAGGAGAGTGTCCCTCTTGGCCTATGCACACAGCTATCCTCTGTATATGAGATCTGTCTTATCCTAAGCAAACTGAGAGATCATGTTTCCTACCCTCCAGGAGCACCTGATGCTGGACACATGCAAAGTACAAATAATACCCACTCTCTTGCCTCACAATGGAATGACTGTCATTTCTGTCCCTGTAGCACCCGTGGAGCAGGGCAAGGGCAATCTTTATTTGGGAGTACATCTTGTTGTGTTTCTGCCTTTTCTCTGTCCTTACTTCCTCCCTTGCTTATCTATTTTCCTAGGAGTGTGCCTTTTTAGTAAGCCTTTTGTACAGGAATCTCTGGCTGGACTCCACTTCTAGGGAACCCAACCTAAGAATATTCATAAAGTAGACTGCTGAGGGCATCTGAAAAATCACTGACCAATAAGATTGCATGCTTGGTAACTTCTCCCCTTTTCAATGTTGTTTGGAGTTGCCTTTCTTGTGTATCCATCTTGCTGCCTTGTACTTGACTTTCGTCCCTCTCGCTGGCATTTTGGATCAACAGTTGTATCATATACAATAGCATAAGCTCCTATTGTTAAATTTTGTAAGAATTCTGATACTTTCTTGGATGATATTGCTCTGTAGGTTCTTTTTCTTAAAATGTTGTTGTGTGGTTTTGATAACAGAAGAATGCTGGTCTCATAGACTCATTGGTAAGCTATGTAGAATCGGTCTAAATTCTTTAAACATTGAGATGAATTAATGGGTAAAACCACTTTTATCTTCCTTTTCTGTTTCCCTTTGTCATTTCTTCCTCTCCCTCATGGTGTATAGCTAAGTCCTGATCAATCTCCACTCTGTCTAGAGTATACCTTGGATATAGATGTTCCTAGCCTCTGGATTCCAGGGGATGGGGCTTATTCTTCAAGAATAATAAGGACTTGCTGTCTTCCACTCCTTTGGGGTTCTCTTCACATTGTCTATGGTCAGATCCATGTATGCTTTTAAGTGCTTTTTGTGATACTGTGCATGTAGAATGTTCTTTTCTATATTCCTAGCCTCTGTCAAGGCAGCTACCGAGAGGCTTTCTATGTAGCCTAGCTTAGAGACGATAATGGGATACCAATACTGCCCTGTTCCCTACATAGTGTCTACGCTTTTTCAGTATTGTCTCAGGATTTAAATTCTGGGCCTAGGAAATCTAGGGTTACTTGCTTGCTGGAAAAATTCACCAGAGAATGCACCACCAAGGTCTTCAAGGTCAAGAAATACATTGCACAGTCATCCAGCAATGATACAATTCTCATGGTATTGATTGTTCACATTGCATAGTCATTCAACACTCACATAATTCCCACAATATTGGTTGTTCAGTTTTGTGTAATCTGACTCCTTCTTTTCTATATCTATGTGTAACACAGTCCCCAGTGCCAAGATCTTTGTTGACAGAGTTACACTGCTGTTTGCTGTTGAGATGTGAAGGACACTGATTGCTACATGGCATCCTGCATGTCAGCCACCATTTACTCGACTTTGCCATTCCTCTTTTCTTCTCTTCCCTGCATCAGACCTCATAATCTTAGAGTACTATAAGGTCTTCTGTGTCTACGTTAACATGTTCAGGGACTTATTTTCCACATTTATAAACCAAAAGTCTTAAAATATATATACCCTGAAGTCCCTTGCTGCATTAGTGTTCAAATTTCCAAGTTGATCTGCATGGCCCTTAAATTTTTACCTACTTAGAGAGGAGGAGTTTCCATTCACTCTTGATGACTAAGGGTCCTGTTATTCCCTTGATTGATATAATAGACTCTACAGATACACTGCGAGTGTATAAACATCAAACAAATATATATTTCTAATGAATTATTTACATTGTATGTCAGCATTAGTGCCAGTGGTTTTGTGGAAATGGAATTACAAGTCAACATTCAGTGCTAGAGGAAGAGAGGGGACATTTCTTCACTTCCAGTTAGCTGAAGGCAAAGGTTTCTGGGAAAACAGAGGATTTTTGTTTTGTTTTGTTTTTTAAGAATTTAGTTTAAAGGGAGTGGGGAGGAATTGCACATGAGCTAAGCCTTCCAGTTACAGAGAACAGAATAAAAAACAAATTAGTATGAAGGGAAAAAAATGGTATTTTCACCTGTTTAGCTGAATGGATTGCAGGTAAGCTTGGAGTTCTGAAATTGCAAAGGCTCTGGAGTCCTCCCTCTACACACAGCCCAGGCTCATTTTGTATTGGGGCCAAGACTACTGTGTGCTCTGGAAGAAAGTGCACAGTAAATACCACGGAAATAATATCCATGGTTTATAAGTATAGCTAATGTTCACTAAGAGTTTGCTGTGTGCCTGGTTTGAGACCTAGTGCTTCATATGGATGGCCGTCTTTCCGTATCCCAACATGTAGATGCAAACAGTAGCATTGTCCTTTACAGGTGAGGAAACTGTGATATCCATTGTTAATAGCAAATTTCCCAAGGGTATGCAGCCACTAAAGTGTAGAAATAGGACTCAATTTAATAAGTGTTTGCCTGCATGTATATACATGCATTGTTTTTGGAAGTCAAAAGAGGGCGTCACATCCTCTGAAACTCAAATTGAAGATAGTTATAAGTGGCCTTATGTACACTTAGAACTAAACCTTTGCCTTCTGCTCCTACCTTAGGAACCATCTCTATAGATCCTGGGTTTTATGTGGGTACTGAGTATCTGAACTCATCATTTTATATGACAGCTACTTTGCTGATATACCCATTTCCTTAGCATCTGGGATCACCACTAACTGGAGATATCAATGCGTTGCACATTATGCTTACCAAGTACATTTTTGTTCCTGATGCTGGGGTCAATCATGGTACCATGGAACTGGTAAGAAATTACTCTCACTGAGTTACATCCCATCCCATTTGTATATTGCTCTATAACACTTGTGGGACATGTATTACCTCAAATTAAGTACTATTATTATTATTTCTAGTTTTAAAAATAAGCAGACAAGGCAATGATGAATCTATTGCTCAAGATCACCTAGCTTGTAAAAGGCAGAGGTATTAAATGGATGTTTTTGACTCAAAGACCTTGTACTTAATCATAATACTATAATGCATATTAACACGGGGAAAGACAATCCTTTCAAACCCACACTGATCAGGGACAACAGATTACTGTTGTAGATATTACATATCTATTGTTCTTCTAAACATTTGCTTATTATTGTGCTGGGTAGTTTTATGCCAACTTGACACATGCTAGAGACATTGGAAAGAAGGGAATCTCAATTAAATAACTGCCTCTATAAGATCAGTTTATAGGCAAGCCTGCAGAGCACTTTCATAATTAGTGATTGAGGTAGGAGGGCTTGTGGGAGGTGCCTTCCTAGGGCTCGTGGTCCTGAGTTCTAATAGAAAGCAGTTTGAGCAAGCCAGTGAGAGCAAGCCAGTAAGCAGCACTCCTCCACAGCCTCTGCCTCAGCTCCCGCCTCTAGGTTCCTGCCCTGTTTGAGTTTCTGTTCCGGCTTTCGTTGACAATGAACAGTGATGAGGAAGCATAAACCAAATAAACCCTCCCCTCCTCAAATTTCTTTGGTCATGGTGTTGCATCTCAGCAATAGTAAACCTAACTAGGACAATTACGTTCATTTCTTTATTGTTTGTGTGCATGTATGGGAGCAGGCATTCCACAGTGTGCATGTGGAGGTCAGAGAACAAACTGCCATGGGTGTTTCTCTTCTTTCACTATATGGATCCTGAGAATGGAACTCAGGTCATTGGACTTGACAGCAAGCACATTTTCCTGCTGAGTCATCTGGCCAGCCCCTACCATTCTCTTGGTCAGTTGCTCCCTCCATCTCCTAAATATCTTTTGAATTTGGATTTCACAACCTCTCAGTTTTCCATAGTATGTTTAAGGAAAAAAAAGATAGAACTAGAGAAAACAATGAACTGGAAGAGGAGAGTTTAGAGCCTCAGTTTTCTAAATAAGGCAGTCTATGTTTTTAAGCCACAGATTTAAGGGACTGGGCAGGGCAGCAGGGCAGGGTCAGAATGACACATCTTTTACTTTCAGATTCTTGTTACTTTCCTCTAACAAGGACAGGAAACACGAATGAGTCACTCCCTTTGCCCTACTTTTTTCCCTGCTGAAGTAGGCCCAGAAGACTTCCCATGCAAACTCATCTCAGAAGCTTTGGCTGCTGTGTATTAAACAGCACTGTCCCCTGCTCTGTGCTGAGGACTGAATAATCCAGTCTTTATCCTGAAGTGCCTCAGAACATAATTTCCACACAGTGCTTCTCAGATCTATTCCAATCCCGAATTAATCACAGCCACCCAGTGAACTTCACAGGTTGCTTTCTTTTCTTGAGAATCAGTAGAACAAAATGATCAGCTTACTCTGGAGCCTCTGTTACTCTGTTCAAATCTGGGCACTGTGTGGTCTTTGTCAGGCTGTTTGACATCTCTGGTGTTCCTCTTTAAGGATGTAATAACAATTCTTAACTCCTTGGCTAAGATGAAGATTTAAGTGGATAATATGCATAAGGAAAGAGGAGGAGGAGGAGGAGGAGGAGGAGCAGGAGGAGGAGGAGGAGGAGAGGAAGAGAAGGAAGAGGAGGAGAGGAAGAGAAGGAAGGAGGAGGAGGAGGAGGAGGAGGAGGAGGAGGAGGAAGAGAAGGAAGAGGAGGAGGAGGAAGAGAAGGAAGAGGAAAGAGGAGGAGGAGGAGGAGAGGAGAAGAGGAGGAGGAGGAGCGGGAGGAGGAGGAGGAGGAAGAGAAGGAAGAGAGGAGGAAGAGGAGGAGGAAGAGAGGAGGAGGAGGAGGAGGAAGGAGGGAGGAACAGAAGGTGAAGGAGAAGAAGAAGGTGGCTCTGCCACATTTGCTCACAAAATATTAAGTCTGGATGAGAATTTGTGACAGGAAGAATCTGGATTCATCCATCATGGCTTTTAGGACTTGTGAGCAATTCTGCTCTTGGATCAGTTTTCAGACCCTTACTGTCTAGGGCTTGGCAAAATCTTCCAAATGGAAGCTTCTATCCTGGGCCTCCCTTTTCTCTTCCCTCCTTCTCTGTCTCCATCCTTCCTTCCCCTCCATCCTTACCTTCTTACATCTTTCTTTTCCTGCTTTCTTTCCCTATTTCCTGTTTTTTAAATCCCTTTATTCTCCAGGTAATCTTGTTTCTTCCAAACACCTTTTCTTGTCTGGGTTACACTGAGGTCTCTCAAGATATATCAGGGACCAAGACACTGGCTCAGAAACGATCAGCCTATTAAATCTTCTGGATGCATGTCATCCATCTTCTCTGGCTATTCCTAGTTTGTTGGCCCTGGGAGATGATAAATCTTTTAGTGTAGACCCACACCTATATAGTTGCACACAGTCAGAGTGCAATAAATGTGAAGGTTGTAGTGATCTGATACATGGTTCAGGCAGCCATTCTGATTATACTTGCTGTAGTTATTGACAAGGGCTCCACTCAGCTGCTGTGAGTTATTTCCTTGATTCCTGCTAGGAGAAATAGTGTGTTTATATTTATGAATCTTAAAAATATAAGTGCAATGAGAAAAAATCATTTCACATATATGATAGTACACATGTGTGTCTTTAGCTTTTATGTCTTATGTATCTGAAAGGCACTGTCTACAGATGTTAATTAAACCTATGCAAGGTGGTTGAGATCAAGTCAGGGTTTCAAGAAAGTCAGTAAAGTAAGGGAAACATTGATTCCAGAGGGGAGGTTCATTATAACTTGCAAAAAATGTGGGAACAAGACTAGGCTAAGCAGAGGCCTTCCTTAGGAGCTCCTGAAGCTAAAAATAAGGATCTCATGTCTGCTTAATGTCAGGGTCAAACTGTTCAATTGGAGGCTCGGACAATAATCATCAGGCAGAGGTATACTGATGCAGATGGTAAACGCGTCCTGAGCAACATTTACAGCCTCAACATTTCAAGTCCCCCAGCTTCCCCTCAATCTATTTCTCTCTGTCATGCAGTCTGCAAGATTGTTCCTTTCTCTTCTGCTTATATTAACATGATTATTTGGATGTCCTAGTTTTTTTTTTTTTACCTGAATTTTAAATTTAACCTTTCTTTCTTCTATTAGTATAGCTGTATGAATATACATCTTTGTGGTTTGAATAGTATGATATTTGAAATGAAGGATTAATTTATGACCCAGACATTGTTTTTCGAGCAAATTCTTGTGAAGCTCAATTTCTCTGTATGCAATAGGCATTTAATTCTTTCAGCCACTATGTAAGATTTTTCATCTTTATTTTTCATAAATTCCATCTTCTTGGTTATACTCTAGCTTTTCTGTTTTGGTGACATACATTCACAGACTTTCACCACATATAATTTTGCCCTTCATAATTTGTTTCATCTGCAAACTTGTTGTAGTGTATTTTATATATTCTCACATGCATATAAAATATGCAAGTTCAAAATGAATTTTCCTTTTATGCACATATCTTCTCATGCCTTGATTAAGAGAGCCGATAAAGTATGTTCTTCGCAGACACTTTCATAAAGACGAGAAGCTGCAACGAGAACAGAGTGGTAGATAACATACTTGTATAGCCATGCTGTGAATTCTCTTATTGTCGTTAAAGCAAATGAACTAGAATATTAAGTATGAGCAGTGATTACTCTTATAACATTTTCATGGAAAAACATCAAGGAGCAGAGTGACACAGGTAACCCGCTATATGATATTGTAACAAAATATTGTTGACAAAATGGTAAAAAAAAAAAAAGATCAATTCTAGGAGGTAGGAACATAGATAGCCCTCATACTGCACTTGTAGATTTCTGTGTTTTAAAAAAGTATCTCATTACACAATCTACAGCTTCTAGTATGGCATGAAATATGAATGATCTGAGGGAATTTTAAAACCATAAATTTATCTTATTATGCTAAAAACTTCATGTGAGCTATCTTCAATATTTCAAGTGTGAAATTCAATGTTGTACTATATGCACAATGCTGGAGCAATGGATTCTAAGGACTTATTCATCTGTGTAACAGAAACTTTCTATGCATTGAAATGTGCCTTTCATTCTCTCCTTTCCACAAGGCCCTGGAAACCACCACTATACTTTTGTTTTCCCTGACTCTAATTACTTTAGGCACCTCATGTAAGTGGAGTCATTCAACATTTGTCCTGTGATTAGCTAATGCTTTTTCTTTCAAAAAGGATGCAATTTTCTTCTTTGTAAAGTTAGCTTGCATTTCATGCATGTGAATGCTTATAGTTTTTCACTCAGACATTTGATGGGCAAACAGGCTGCTGTCACATCTTCTGTTCATTGATTAACGCTGCAATGAGCATAGGACTGTAAATATCTATTAGCCATCTTGACTTCAATTAATTTCAGATCAGTAGATGAAGTACTGCTGGATTTTATAGTAGCTCTATTTTTTCCTTTCTAAGAGAATCCTGTATTGTGTTTCAAAATAGATGCACCATCTACTATTTCTTCTAATGATTGCACACGTGTTCCAATTTCCCCCACATCATTATCATTTGTTACCTGTTTAAAAACCATGTTTATCCTAGCACATGTGAGATGAGATCTTCTTGTGGGTTTGATAATTATTTCCTTGTGACATTTTCAATATATATATATATATATATATATATATATATATATATATATATATATATTGGTCCTGAATGTATAGTTTTGTCATTCTAAAATATATGTTTGACATGTCCCTAAGAGTACCAACCTGCCTGATGAACCTGCCTAATGAATTGATCAGAGAAGTAAACACATTTGGTTTGGCTCTGAACATTCAGCAGAGCCTGACTAGATATTCCTTGAAGCGACACTTATGCATGCATCTCTCAACAAACATTTGAAGCTGGATGTCAGTTATGTGACTATGTCCTTCACTATAGGATGTGGATGGAAACAACAAGGCATGTCTAATTTTACCCATCACACTCCTTGCATTACCCTTGATGCTATCTGCTGCTTTCCGTGATGGCTACAGACAGGTGAATGAGAAAAGTGACCATTCAGAAGTAGCCATCTGAGGCAGCTGATCCCTTATGTCAGTCTGCATGACTGAGATAGACTTTCTTCTGTTGAGTCACTGATAAGTATGGGAATGGTTTTCATATTTAATGATACATATGTGTGTGTGTGTGTGTGTGTGTGTATGTGTGTAAAGATTTTTATTGAATGGTATTAAAATATTAAAGGACAATTAAAAACAACATTCTATTATTCTAAATCAACTTGTAATGTCTCTGCATTTCTCTTTCCATTGTAATCCACAGACAAAGTTTAAAAAGCTTAAAACAACTAGCTGCAGAAAAAAAATCTTGGAGTAGGTATTCTGTAGGGTCAGACTTATGAGAAAAGATTTTTTTTTTAAGTTTCTTGAGGTACAAGCAAATAAATTTAATATTATAGAATTAATTTATGGAATTGCAGGACCATTATCATTTCTTTCAGTAGGATTATCATTAGCTATTAATAACTTTTTATGTTATGAAAAAGTAATTCTAGGTTTCTGTATAAGGATATAATTTCTTTTGAAAATCTTAAACAATACAGAAAGTTTTCAACAATCTGTAGTCATCTTTAGGTCCCAATAAAAACAGTTTAATGTAAACATTAATTACATACCTGTATGCAGACAGTGTGTATATTCAAATAAGTTTATTAATAATGGTCTGCATATCCTACCATGGTGATGAGCTATGAATATAGCAAAATCTCAATGGCAGTACTTTAGATAGGAACTATCTAGTTTAAAAGTCAACCTGGCTACCTTGCTGAAATCAATCTACAGATTCAATCCAGTCCCCATCAAAATTCCAACTCAATTCTTCATAGAGTTAGAAAGAGCAATTTGCAAATTCATTTGGAATAACAAAAATCCCAGTATAGGGAAAACTATTCTCAACAATAAAATAACTTCTGGGGGAATCACCATCCCATACCTCAAACTGTACTACAGAGTGATAAAAAACTGCATAGTATTGGTACAGAGACAGGCAGGAAGATCAATGGAATAGATTTGAAGATCCAGAAATGAACCCACAAACCTATGGTCACATGATCTTTGACAAAGGAGCTAAAATCGTCCAGTGGAAAAAGGACAGTATTTTCAACAAATGGTGCTGATTCAACTGGAGGACAACATGCAGAAGAATGCCACTTGATCCATTCCTATCTCCTTGTATAAAGCTCAAGTCCAAGTGGATAAAGGACCTTCACATAAAACCAGATACACTAAAACTAATAGAAAAGAAGGTGGGGAAGAGCCTCGAACTTATGGTCACAGGGGAAAAGTTCCTGAACAGAACACCAATGGCTTGTGCTCTAAGATCAAGAATTGACAAATGGGACTACATAAAATTGCAAAGCTTCTGTAAGGCAAAGGACACTGTCAATAGGACAAAATGGCAACTAACAGATTGGGAAAAGATCTTTACCAATCCTGTATCTGATAGAGGGCTAAATATCCAATATATACAAAGACATCAAGAAATTAGACTGAGACAACCAAATAACCCTATTAAAAATGGGGTACAGAGCTAAACAAAGAATTCTCAACTGAGGAAACTCAAATGGCCGAGAAGCACTGAAAGAAATGTTCAACATCCTTAGTCATCAGGGAAATGCAAATCAGAACAACCCCGGGGTTCCACCTCACACCAGTCAGAATGGCTAAGATCAAAAACTCAGGTGATAGTAGAGTAGATGCTGGCAAGGATGTGGAGAAAGAGGAACACTCCTCCATTGTTGGTGGAATTGCAAGCTGGTACAACCACTCTGGAAATCAGTCTGGTGGTTCCTCAGAAAATTGGACATAGCATTACCTGAGGACCCAGCTATATCATTCCTGGGCATATACCCAGAAGATGCTCTAACATATAACAAGGACATATGCTCTACTATGTTCATAGCAGCTTTATTTATAATAGCCAGAAGCTAGAAAGAAGCCAGGTGTCCTTCAACAGAGGAATGGATACAAAAAATGTGGTACATTTACACAATGGAGTATTACTCAGCTATTAAAAACAATGAATTTGAGAAATTCTTAGGTAAATGGATGGAACTAGAAAATATCATCCTGAGTGAGGTAACCCAATCACAAAAGAACACACATGGTATGTCCTCACTGACAATTGGATATTAGCCCAGAAGCTCACAATATTCAAGATACAACTCACAGACCACATGAAGCTCATGAAGAAGGAAGACCAAGTGTGGGTGCTTTAGTCCTTCTTAGAAGAAGTAACAAAATACTCAAGGGAGCAAATACGGAGACAAAGTGAGATACAGAAACTGTAGGAGGGGCCGTCTGGGGACTGTTCCACCTGGGTATCCATCCCCTGTGCAGTCACCAAAGGCAGACACTGATGTGGATGTTAGGAAGTGCATGCTGGCAGGAGCCTGATATAGCTGTCTCCTTAGAGGTCTGCCAGAGTCTGACATACTCAGAAGTGGATGCTACAGCTAACCATTGAACTGATCATGGGTTTCCCAATGGAGGAGTTAGAGAGAAGACTGAAGGAGCTGAAAGGGTTTGCAGCCCCATGGGGAGAGCAACAATACCAACCAACCAGAGCTCCCAGGGTCTAAACCACCAGCCTGGGAGTACAGAGAGAGGGACGCATGACTCCAGTTGTATATGTAGGGGAGGATGGTCTTGTCAGGCATAGGTCGGAGAGGAGATCCTTGGTCCTGTGAAGGCTGGATACTCCAGTGTTGGGGAATTCGAAGGTGGAGAGGTGGGAATGGATGGGTAGGTGGGAGTACATCATCATAGAAGCTGGAGGAGGGGGGATGGGATATGGGGTTTCTGGGTGGGGGAAATGAGGAAAGGGGATAACATCTGAAATGTAAATAAAGTTTCCCATAAAAATTAATTTCAAAAAATAATAGAAAATAAAAGTCAACCTGGATATTTACATTGTGCATTAAAATTGAATAGTATAGAATAAAAGAGTGTTAAAATTGTCATTCATACCTCATATCTCCATCACACTACTCACATTCAAATACCCTGTGTCTACAGGGAGTTGTATTGTGCAGTGCATTTAGAGAACATGTCCATTAGTGCTGGAAGTGTGTTGTACGGCCCTGCTATAAAGTTCAGAGATCTACACAGGATGATTGAGCAAATCCTCTGCTCTGAGTATTTAGGCTTCCTTTGGTTGTATTACATTCTAACTAGTACAGCACCCAGGGATCTGGTAGCATTCTTTGGGTACATTTATATTTATGATTACGTTGCACACTCCATAGAGGAGACTTACTCCAACTGGATGGCACAAGATTATTTCAGCTTGGGTTCAGTTCTTGCCATGATTGCTTCCTGATTTTTCCCCTTATAATCTCTGCTACCTCCCTATTGATGTTATCTGGAGACCTTAGCATCTCATGCTTTAACCAATACCTCTTAGGCCTATTTTATCTTAATCTTCTCTACGTATATAAAACAACGGTCCAAACCTCTTTGCTCTTCTTCTGGGGATAGCATTTCTGAAACATTCACTTTCCATTTTCTGTATTCACCAGCAATGGGGTATGTTATGCCACAGTAACAAATAACCTTAATCTCTTAGTGTCAGTACAACCAGGTTTCAGTTCTCAGTCATGCTATAGAAATTGTTCCTCCATCCAGGATTCTAGTTGATTGACTGCCATCTAGAAAGCTGCTACAATCGAAGGAGAACCAGCTCCATAGTGTGTGCACTAACTCTCTTTGTCACCCTTCATAGGCAATACGCAAGTCTTTCATTCATTTCAATGATTAAAGCAAGTTACATAGTTTTGCCTAACCCTGAAGGAGGTAGGAAGTACATGTGGCTTGGAGAACAGCCAGAAATATTTGCTACAAAGCGTGGATGGTGTATCTGAAGTTTATTTATCTTTTAATTTTACACATTTTTTGCTTAGGCATAATAAAATAAGAATGATGACAGCAATATTTAATATTTACCATGTGTTGAATATTTTGGTGGTATTTTGCATACTTACTTAAGCATCCTGATTACCTTCCTTTTGTAAGTGAGGCATGGAAAGGTTAATGATCTTCCCTAAGGTTGCATAGCAATAAATGTTAGAACTGGGATCGTGATGCTCGAGTCTGTACATTCCAATGCTGTTTCCACTATTTCACTAGCTCTTAAAGTCATACTAATGACCCAGCCACATACTATTCTTCAAATAGGATGGTTCTGTCCAGACATACGATTTGTCCATAACTAATGCTGCCTTTGTGGTGATTTGAGGGCCACCAGGTGGCTCAGATGGATGAAGCAATAGTATATGTGGACACATGCCCTGCACAACTGCAAAAATATAGCTTCCTTAGCATTCTGTGTAGTTTGCTGAATTTACTGGAGCAACAGTGGCTTTATCTCTAGTCCTTTGGGCAGGATCTCTCCAGGTCCAACTATTTGGCCACAGGCTCAGGGCAATGCATTTGTTAGAAGCAATTCAGAAAGAGGAAATATTTTGGCCTGGGAGGCTTTGTACTTGAAGTGGCTGTAAATGTGTTCCTCAGAACACCCATCTTTCTTTCTTTTCTTCCTGTTCCATTCATTCCCATTTCTTCCACTGGTTGCTTTGCTGCTAGAGCCTGTAGAAAGTCTATACCCCCATCATTCTGAAGCGATTCTAAGCTGAGAAATGCCTCCATTAGTTTTCCAAGGTGAGTCAAATATTAGGAGCATCCTGCTGCTTTCTCATCTTTTCCCTGCCAATGTGTCTGTGCTCTCTGCCTGGCCATAGGGAACCGGACTCCAAGTATAACCACTTTCTATCTGCCCTTACGTGCCGCCGTTTCTCTTTCTTCCTGCAATTGTTTGTAAGGAAAGATAGTTATTTCTTCTCAGTTGACGCTCAAGCTGGCAGAAATTAGTCACTGTATAGTTCATGTACTATTGGCACCAGTCCCCAGGCCACTGCTGGCGTTTGTACCCGACACCCTCTCTCCCCACTCTTCGGTAATTTCAGTTATTATCCTAGAGGAGAGTGGAGACTATGTTTATGTTGTCATCCTTCCTGTGAGTCTGGTTTTTATTTTTTCAACTTATTTTTTTTTTTTAACTTAGCAGATGTTAAAAAGTTGCTTAAATTTGCATTTCTTGATTACAAGTTAGTTTGAGCATTTTCCCAGACATTTGTTTCCTGTTTGTGTTTTCTCCTGTGTAAATCTTGTTGGTTTGAGACTTGATCATTTAGCTTGCAGAGTCCTAGGGGTAGTTTCTAAAAATACATGTATGCATTTTGAGATCATTAAGGTATTGTTCTTTTCTTTCATTTTTGACACAAATATTTTCTTGTTCAGTTATAATACATACCCTTTTCATTTTGTGTATATTTTATAGTGGATTTTCAATTACATTATTGTCCCTCAAAATTATTTACTTTTAAAATCTGTTTACTTTCTGGGTAGGTTTCCCTGTTCCTGTAGGGCATGAGACCTGGTGGCCCCATTTTCTACTTCATCCTTATTATCTAGAAAATGTTGGCCACATGGTAGCAGCTCAGTAATACTTATTGTAGACTATACACTTGATTTGCTTTATATATTCCAAAAGGACCATCCTCTCCTAATAGTCTAAGTGATTAGAGTCTTATATACATTAGCTTGATTAAGCTAAAATATGAAAAGTTCTTTAACTAAAACATATCGCTGACACTTTTCTTCATGTTATTATCTTTACCCTATATATTATACAAAGCTTTCTCATTCCTTTTAAAATAACCTTTGAATCATATATTAAATTATTGTTTTTCAGGGGTTGGCTTTTCTAACTCTGAAATATTATCATATGGGTTGCATTATTACTGATAAGTTTAAACAGCTATCGTAAGTTTCATTTCCCCTCCTACCTCTTCTTCCAAGAATTGTATTAATAAACATGCTCATATTCCTACGTGTTGCCTTCAGAATCATTTGTGAATCTCTCCTGATAGTCCCTCATGATTGCTACAATATTATTTTAATATTAATAAAAAGATAGTGGTTAATTCAGTTATGGATTGGCAGCAGGCTTGCCTGTTTTCATTTCCTGTGACTACCTTTCCTACCTTAGAGAAGGCAGAGTAATATATTCTTATCTTTGAACTTTTGGAGTCACTTCCATTTTTCACAATTCACAGATCATTAGCAGTAGCTCTGCAATTGTACCAGACAAGGTCCATAGTATGAGGAATGTGATTTTTTTAATCTTTTTTGTTTTGTTTTGTTTTTTTGAGACAGGGCTTTTCTATACATCTCATGATGGCCTTGAACTATAGATTGTCCTGCCTCAGCCTCCTGATTGCTGGGACTACAGGTGTGTAGCACCATACCCAGTTGCTTTTATTTTTACCCTGTACATGTTTTCTCCATCTACAGTAAAGCTTAACTCATGGTTAAATACTTCTTCTTTAACAGTCACAAGAATTATCAATGCATGAACTTCTAACGTTCTAAAATGATCCTTCAGGCTTCATAATTTCAATGCTCAGAGTAAGTTGTTGACTTTAAATACCTATTCCTCATCCACCTATTGACTTTAGGACACTCTGGGAAGGCCTCAGATAGAATTCACATGAATCAAGTTGTTTATTATGGAAGTTACACAGTTGAGAGGTACAAATATAGGGCAGACTTCTGGCATAGGTAAACACAGAGAAAATTAGAAGAAAATATAAGATGTACAAAATGTCATTGCTGGGGAGAAACCAGTTGAATCAGATTTGCTTGGAAGGTTTAAAGAAATCTTTATTTTAGCCAATTCCCAAGAAATGGTCAGGTCTAACAAAATGAGTTACACCCATTATATCACTGTGGAATCTGAGGTCTTGTTCAACTAACATGAATAATATTAGCCCAACCAGAATATTCTCTTTCTTGAGTCAACATAAATCTATCAAAGCAATGGTTTTGTTGTTGTTGTTGTTTCAAAATAATTAAACATCATTTGTTTCTGGACCCTGTGTTGTGTTGTGAGACTCTCAGAGACCATAGAAAGGTCCAACACGTGGCAGTGGAAACCTTAAGGAGACATTGAGCTACCAAGAAGCTTATAATAGCACATATAGGTAAGCAATGTTGCAGTGAAAGTAAGGGCACAATGCTTTGCAAGTGAACAGGTGGAATATAAAATGTAGATTAGATGTGCTGGAAAAGTCCTCTCAGGAGAGACCAACTTCTAATGAGAAAACTGAGAGCAGGAAAAACAAGACATTAGCTTGTCCTCATTGAGGTGGAGATAAACCTGACCGAAGATACAAAGGCTATGGATGTTATGGACTATATTAATTTCTCTTCATATTGATGCCATAGAATACCACCAGCAGCAGCTCAGAGCAGGAGAGGTTTCTTTAGGCTCCATTTCAGAGGGTACCAAGGAGGAGGAACAAGGCACAGCAGCCAGTGATGCTTGGTCAATGGTAGCAGGGACTTGTGGCAAGACTTATTCAAATAGGTGAGAATCAAGAAAAAAAGGGTGGGAAGGAAGCAAAGTCAAACTATTATCTTCTCAGCCATCCTCCAGTGACCTATATGTGCAAGCTAGACTTTGTGTCCCAAAGTTTCTTTAACAGCTCAAAACAACAGTATCAGATGTTTCAACATACAAGCCTGTGAAGACACTTTACATTCAATCCATGCCATGTATCTATGTTATAATAAATAAACAGAAACTTAAATCTATGTAAAATTTATTTTTAGTCACCATTACACTGGACTTATATTAAACTGTGGATTAGAGCATATTGAATGCAATAGCTTTTGCCAGTGGTTGTCTGGGCACTGGTAATGTTGGCCTTCATGACCTCCATTTTTGTTTGTTTTTGAAATTCTTCAACTTTCCCTCTTTCTTCCTCCCTAATTCTAAGACTGATATAATGTTAAACTATGATTACAGTAAACTAGGCTCCTTCAGAGTCCTGTCGTTGTCTTGGAAACCAGCCTATCTCCACCACAGCTTTGTATGTACATGTGTTCTGACCCACAGTTCTTATTTTGCATTCTCTCAAAGACAATCTACTTCCTCGTTTCTAGGAATAAACCTTAGTAAAATTGAGGCTGCTGTATTTTGTACTGTTAACTTCTTGTTTGCTTTCTTTAACACAGACAGAAGACAGCACACATTTAATGTGGAATCAAATAGACCTTTTGCCTGAAGGATCATTCACCATTCATCAGTGAGTCTCCATATGACTGAAAATGTTAAAGCGTTGTTTGGTAATTACATACCAGACATGATATATGTGTGATTCCAGCAGTTGAGCAGAAGTTAATGCTATTGTCCAAAAACCTTTCAAGCCTAGGCTATTTCCTACAACTAGCAGATAAATCATCAGAGACAAACGCAAGTGTTGATAAAGTCAGGTGACACATCTGTCATCAATGAAGGTACAAATGTCAAGAACATGCATCTTGGAGACCATTGATCTCATGGCATGGAAGAGAAAAACCCCACCTTTATGAGACTCCTAGCTCAATAAAACAGAAAAATCAGGTTATCTACACTTTAAAAATTCCTAGATGACCTTTCTGGCTTGTCAGCATTAGTGAAAAACAAATTTTCAGAGCTATTAATATTTTGTGCAGCACTCTTTTAGAGAAATTGGGGTACATTATACCACCCTAAACTTTGGAGCACATTTTATTTTTTTCTTTGCTATTTTTTAAAAATGAAAATGTCATCCTTGAGAGTTTTGGTCGATGGTTCAGAGTATGTCAATTTTGCTCGTCACATATGGCCCTGTGTCGTTTATGTCAATATACAAGAGTGATTGACTGGGAAATTTTATTGACTGATAATATTGATCATTCATACAGAAGTGCTCAGACCTCTCTATGGTGCTGTCCTCAGAAGGAAATTTTCCTTCATTATCATTTTTCTGAGAAATGACTTACTTCCAAGGGGTTATGTGACCTTTACCTTCTCAGCGTGAGAGACATGAAGAGTGACTTGTCTGTGGATAACCACAGAATAGTTTTTTGGTTGTGAACTCATGTAGACTTGGCTGGCCAATATTTGTATAATACTTACACAGGGGCTCAAACACTGTGGGTGCCTTGAGAGGTATCTAGGAAATGCAATGTACTTTAAATTACCACCAAGTAATTTGATCTGAATAAGGCAACTCCAAAGAGAGCTCATTATGTTTCACCAAAATGCAATTGCAAACTGTAATTGGATTTCCTTTTAAGATGAACAGCAAAGCAAGGGAAGTTGTGCATTTATCATTTTTGTCAATCCTTTTCCTGAACTTGAACACCAGGGATGAGAGTACACAGTGTCGCCCCCTTGGGTAAGAGTGTTTTCATATTAACTCTTACACTATAGTTAGAGTAAGCAGGTACTGCTGGCTGTCACTCTTCTGTACACAATGGCCATCAGTGGACATTTGAGCAGAGGAGGCATTTGTGGATATTTGTAGAAGCTTATTCTGAGAGGAGAATTTATTGATTAGGAGTCAGAAAAAAAAGTTCAAGGAAGGTAGATTATGAGATTGACGTCCCAGTCCAAACTTATAGTGTCACACTATAAGTGGATCCAGGTCAGCAGTAAATTTGGAAAAGAAGGTGTGAGCATGAGGAACAAGTTGGAGACCAGTATCCAGAGCACTTAGCAACCAGTCTTGTACATGGGTGATGATGGACTGTGGAAACGCCTGGAATCTAAGGTCTCCAGGGTCACAGTGAGCCTTAGGTTTCTATTTTATGAAATGAGAAATTGAACTAGAATAATTTCTACTTCTTTTTAATAGCTACCATTATAAGATACAGTGATCTTAAAAGTATTTCAAAATTTTCCTGTTTTCTGTGGAGAAGTCTCATGTCAGGAAAGAGTGATAGTTTTGTTTGTTGTCTTTCTGACTTCTTACAGATTCATGAGCACTCCAGGTAGATCCTTTGGCATCAAAGTGCTCAGTTTTGCAAGCACATCATCTTTTCTAACCACTGTTCAGAGTCAAAGACATCTGTCATAGATGCATTTATGTTGGTAGATGGTCTTATGGAGTGACTTGTAATGTGGACTATCCTAAGGCATATCTTACTTTTCAAAAGATATTTGTTTGTTGGGTGTATGTGTGTATATGATGTGTGCACATGTGTGCATGAATGTGCATGCCATTGTGTGCTTGTGAAGGTCAGAGGTCAACCTTGAGTCTTGGTCCTTGCACCCCACCTTCTTGGAAGCAGGGTCTCTTTGCTTTTCACTTCTGTACAGCATATGCTGGGTTAGCTAGCCATCAAATCTCTGGAGATTCCCCTGCCTCTGCCTCCCATCTCATTGTACTAAGCCCATGATTACAGATGCACAGTGCTGTGCCAAGCTGTTCTAGAGATTTTAAACACAGCCCTCCACGCTTGGGTGGCAGAACTTTACAAACTAAGCCATCTCCCCAACTCGATGGCATATTTTCTCTAGAATAATATGTTGCTTTTGTGCAGTCAGATCAGTTTCCAGATACAGGTTGGATTTTAGGAGCACTGTGGGTCCCAGAGACAGAGGCATCAGTTCATCTATAGATTAACTATAGATGAAGAAGGTGAGTGTGGGGGCAGTGACACAGATCTGTACCAGACCTCAGAACCAGCAAGTAGTAGAGAGACAGTGGAAGAGAGTAGTTTTTGATTCCAACACCAATCCACTTTCAACCACCACATCATGACTGTGGAAATTCTAAGTCCTGGGCAAGAATACTGAAGAAATGCTTCCGAGCTGGGGCCGTGGGAAACCATGCAAAAAAAAAATCACCCTTTGGCCTGTTTTTCTGTTCCCAGGTATAGTCCCCTGCTACCATCTCATTTTGAATAGTCCTGGCAATATGCTACTTAGTAATCCATAGCCACAGTGATCATAATTACACTTTTTCCTTGACCATCCCGAAGAACATTTAGTGTATTAATGTTGTTAATTAATCTTCGTGACATCTTAGCAAATGAAGCAGACTGCAAGCCGCATGTCCCACTTGGCTGAGCGGGAAGCTGAGGTAGAAAGTAAGGTTACAGAGTTGCCTCAAGGTGAGAGAATAAGTCAGTAGAGCTGGTGAGCCGTGAATAGCCTTTCCACAGTAGAAACGTTAAAGTCTGTGGGGAAGAGGCTCTTGCTAGTCTACTTTTGAAGATTACTGTTCAGTTACCAGAAAAAAAATTGTCACTTTAATGCCAACATTTTCTTTCTTTGCTGAGTTATTCTTTTTAAATTTAATAAATAAATTAATTTTTTTTTTTACTTAATCACTTTACATCCTGCTCACTGCCCTCTCACAATCTTTCCCTCATCACCCCTCCCCTTTTTCTCTGAGCAGGTGGAGGCCCCATGAGTATTCCCACTACCCTGGCATTTCAAGTCTCTGGAAGGCTAAGTCATCATCTCCCATTGAGACCAGACAAGGCAGCCCAGTTAGTAGAACATATCCCATGTACAGGCAACAGTTTTTGGGACAATCTCCATTCACATGAAGGCCAAGCTGCATATCTGCTATATATAAGTGGGGAGGCCTAGGTCCAGCCCCTGTGTGTTCTTTGGTTGGTGGTTCAGTCTCTGAGAGCCCCCAAGGGTCCAAGTTACTTCACTCTGGTAGTCTTCATGTGTAGTTTCTATTCCGTTTGGGCCCTGCAATCCTTCCTCCTATTCTTCCATAAGAGTCCCCAAGCTCAGTTCACTTTGGCTGTGGGTTCTATATCTTTCTGAGTTAGCTGCTGGGTAGAACCTCAACTTAAGAATAGATAAAGAAAATGTGGGACAATGTAATACTATTCAGCTATTAAAAACAAAGACATATGACTTTGGAGACAAATGTACGGAACTTGAGAATATCATCCTGAGTGAAGTATTCCAGTCCCAAAAAGACATGCATGGTATGTATTCACTTATTATTAGTCATAAAATACAGGTACCATGTTACACTCACAGACCCAAAGAAGCTAAACAAGAAGGAAGGCACATGCGAGGAAGCTTGACTCTCACTTAGAAGGGAGACTAAAATAGTCATAAGAAGCAGATAGAGGAGCATATGTCCTTGTTATGTGTTAGAGCATCTTCTGGGTAT
Organism: Mastomys natalensis; assembly: GCA_021653895.1. Taxonomy (NCBI): domain Eukaryota; kingdom Metazoa; phylum Chordata; class Mammalia; order Rodentia; family Muridae; genus Mastomys; species Mastomys natalensis. The sequence goes on along the minus strand of JAJTUV010000656.1, from coordinate 736,660 downwards.
ATACCCAGGAGTGGTATAGCTGGGTCCTCAGGTAGTGATATGTCCAATTTTCTGAGGAACCACCAGACTGATTTCCATAGTGGTTGCACCATCTTGCAATCCCACCAACAATGGAGGAGTGTTCCTCTTTCTCCACATCCTCGCCAGCATCTGCTATCACCTGAGTTTTTTATTTTAGCCATTCTGACTGGTGTGAAGTGGAATCTCAGGGTTGTTTTGATTTGCATTTCCCTGATGACCAAGGATGCTGAACATTTCTTTAGGTGCTTCTTGGCCATTCGCATTTCCTCAGTTGAGAATTCTTTGTTTAGCTCCTTACTCCATTTTTTAATAGGGTTATTAGGTTGCCTAGAGTCTAATTTCTTGAGTTCTTTGTATATATTGGATATCAACAGAGGAATGGATACAAAAAATGTGGTACATTTATACAATGGAATATTACTCAGCTATTAAAAACAATGAATTTGATAAATTCTTATATAAATGGATGGAACTAGAAAATATCATCCTGAGTGAAGTAACCCAATCACAAAAGAACATACATGGTATTCACTCACTGATTATTGGATTTTAGCCCAGAAGCCTGAAATACCCAAGATTCAACTCATAGACCACATAAAGCTCATGAAGAATGATGACCAAATAGGGGAGCCTTCAGTCCTTCTTAGAAGGAGTAACAAAATACTCAAGGGTGCAAATATGGAGACACAGTGCAGGACAGAAACTGAAGGAGGGACTGTCTACAGACCATTCCACCTGGATATCCATCCTATGTGCAGTCACCAAAAGTAGAGGTTGATGTGGATGTCAGGATATACATGCTGACAGGAGCCTGATATAGCTGTCTCCTTAGAGGTCTGCAAGAGTCTGACATACTCAGAGGCAGATGCTCACAGCTAACCATTAAACTGAGCATGGGGTTCCCAATGGAGAAGATAGAGTGAAGGCTGAAGGAGTTGAGAGGATTCGAGACACCATGAGGAAAGCAACAATCCCAACCAACCAGAGCCCCAGGGTCTAAACCACCAGCCTGGGAGCGCTTAGGGAGGGACCCATGGCTCCAGCTATATGTGCAAGGGAGCTATATATATAAGTGGGAGAAGAGATCCTTGGTCCCATGAAGGCTGGACGTCGTGGGGGGGGATACTCGAGGTGGGGAGGTGATGTACGGGGGAGGGTGGGTGGGGGTACACCAACGTGGAGGCAGGAGGAGGGGGGAAGGGATAGTGAGTTCCTGGGAGGGAGGGGGGGAAATGGGGTAAGGAGAGAACATCTGAAATGTAAAAAAAATTTCCAATAAAAATTTCCAAAAAAACCCCAAAAAACAAAAAAAACAAACAAACAAACAAACAAACAAAACAAACAAACAAACAAAAAGAAGCAGATAGAAGGAGGGAACTGGGTGGGAGGGCTAGGGGGAGAGAGAATGAGGGGTTCGGAATCACGTATGGGGAAGGACAGGGGAGATGGCTAGATGGCCATGTAAATAAATGGAAACCTGTAACTGATGGGGGTGAGGAGATGGATGGGGGTGAGGAGATGGAGGCATTTCCAAGATGAGACAGAGACCCAAGAATCAATAGGGGTGACCTTAGCTGTGATTCACTACATTGGGAATATGGAACCTGGTGAGGCCACCTCCTGTAGCCAGACAGGAACCCCATTGTAGCGATAGAGATACCAACTCATCCACAAAACTTTCAACCCCAAATTTATCCTGTCTACAAGAAATGCAGGTATGGGGGATGGAGCAGATGCTGAGGGATGACAAAGCATTAACTGGTCCAACTAGAGACCTATCCCATGGGCAAGCACCAAATCTCTAACACTAGTAATGATATTCTATTATGCTTGCAGATAGGAATTATTTGTCATCCTTTCAAGTTTATTATTTCTCTTACTATGGGGATTCCCACTCTTCCAGGACTAGGGTGATTCAATATTTCTTTTGGGAAAACTTTACTTCAGATGACATACCATTCCCCCTGGAGTGTCACATTGCCTTTACCTTCTATGAGACTGGGACATTCTGGTTTGTAATGGGTCTCACCAATCTGTCCCATTGGGCTTGCTTTTCCTTACTCAGAGATCTAGAATCAATTCTTGTCTTCTCATGGTAACATTTCTCCTCAGCGAGAACATTTGTTTCTAATGCTGTATTTCAACACTTGATTTCCATGAGAGCAAAGGCCGTGTGACTTCATTTCCCTGTGTTGAAAATGATGACTGTCTAGACCACATGCTCCTCCCAAGCTCTCTGTGGTTTCTGTGGTTACTGTAGCACTGAAGGTTGGCCTTGCCTAGCCTTGACTGATTACCCTGAGGCAAGCCAAGCAGAAGAGTGTTATTTCTCTGTGGCAAAGTGTCTGGTTACACTGGAGGAGAAGGGAATGGGATTCCTGTAGGCTGACAGGAAGACCTTCGTTATCTGTGGGGAAAGGAATGATTATGTTTCTTATAGTTGGGTAATGTGGTTGCCTTTAACCTTGAGCCTGACCAGAGAATCCTGCTATCATTTATTTTGACACTGTATTTAAATTCCCACAATAATTAACCATGTTTCAAACATCTCCAGGAAATGAGTTATTGAAATAATATTCTGATGGTAAGGTAAAGTGTCTTTAAAAGCCTAAGCCACTTACCAATGATAAAAAGGCAGAAGAGAGACTATACCAAAACATTTATTGGCTGTCCTTTTAAAAGTGATTCGTTGTGAGCTTTTTGAAGCTTTGTGTGATATAGAGGGACAGAAAGGCATGGAATGAAGCAAGGCCACCATTTCACTAGGCATTTGCTTAATAAATGTCTTCTGTAAATTGAGATGAATTAAATGGTCGTATCAAAGAGTAAAACACTGGCAGAGCTCTAGAGCTAAAAAGGATAGAGGAAGATAATGACCACTCTCCATGTTGTTACCTGCCATCAGTAACTCCATAGCAGACATTACTAATGAATCTCATCACTTTTCTTTGCTATGCCTATTCTAATCTAATAGGCTTTATCATTATTTCACTAAACTATACACAATTCTATTATAGGATTTGGCTCTCCTTTGAACACCTGGTACCAATGTTATCTTGGAGCAAGTCGATTGCTCTTCTATCCTCAGGAATAAAGTTCAAAGTACAAAAGAGCCATGTACTTGAGTCCCAGTGACATTTCTATAATGTAGGCATTTTCAACCAAATTTGGGCTAATTTGAGTTCTAGACTTGCCTCCAAGTTTAGAATACTTGAGTACACTATACAATTAAGAAAATAAATGCAATTTCAAACATTTGATAATACAAAGTTTGGGGAAGATCTCTGAGAGCATATTCATGTGTCTTAGGATAGTACAATTTAAATTAGCATTATGATACAAATATATTTCTGTAACTTTTAAAATATTTTTATAATTTCTTAATATTATTGTCATGTCTACTTTCTCCCATCTATCTTCTACCCTGCTCGACACTTAATTTCTCATACAGGTCACCTCTCACAGCCGTGTCTTTTTGCTTTGTTTTGTGTCCCACTGAGTGTATCCAGGGCTATTAGTGTGACTGTGATTTGAACTGTCCATTAAAACCTGGTAGGCTTGTCTGGGAACTCATCTAAAGACAATGACGGTCCCTTTACCAGTAGTCAATAGTTCAACAATGGTTCCATGAATCCCTCCTCAAACTAATGACAGGTCCTATCTGGGCTCTGTATAGTACAGGCTCAGGGTAGGCAACTCCAGTTACTATGGCAACATGATGCAATGGCAGTGCCTTGCACAGAAGATATTTCCAGTCACTTTCTTCATTTTTTAAATTTTTTATATTAAATAATTAATTAATTTTGCTGTTATGTTAGTTTTACACTATCCTTTAATTTCCCCTAAGCCTTAGAAGCCATAGTATATATACATACATGTCCTATTTAGGCTAAGCACTGAACTGTTGCTTATTTTGACTACCAATATCAGCTATTAGCTTCTGTATTCACACTTATTCATTGAAGAGAAGACTCTTTAAGGCTGAGACAGTATTATCTTATGGATATAAGCGTAGGTACCACATTCATTTTAATTACACAGCAGGAACACATTACTCCTTAACACTTAAGACCTTAGCTATGGGTTTTTTGGTTGGATTTACAGTACCAGACACTGATTCTCTCCTGTGATATAGGCTTCAAATTTAATCAAGGCCTGGTTGGAAGCCTTCATACAGTTGTGCCACTATGGCATTGGTGGGGTGCAACTTGCCTGGCAGGTTGCCATTATGACATGTAGAATTCAAATGCTTTTTTTTGAGTACCAGCAGATTCCATTGCAACTTCTAGGACTATGGGAGCTAGCAAGCATTGATGAAGCCTCTGGTCAAGTTCCAGCTTGATTTCTCAATGACAATGTGTGTTGTCTTCAGCAACACTATCTTATCAACTAGTCCTGGAGAGCAGCCAAGTAGAGTACCAAGAAGAGTGTTAAGGGTCTGTATTTGTTTTTGAAGCCTCTGCAGCATCCCTGACCAACACCTCAGAAAGAGGTTCCCCATACCTAGCACTGAGATATTTTTGTTTAATAGTACTTAGGTTTTAGAAAAGTATCTCTCTTCTTGGTCTTTATTTTTCTTTAATATATATCTTTTAACTGATTACAAAGTAGTAGATTTTCATTTAAGATTTTATTAAAACCTTTATTATGGTTAACCTAGCCCCTTTCATCCTTCTCTACCTTTAAGTGGGGGCTTAACCCTTTCTGACACAGTATTCTTCCCCTCTATTTTCATGCTGTTTATATTCTAATGTCTCTCTCCTTAAGGGATCTACCTCCCAATGTTTTTTTTCTAGTTTCCTAGATTCTGCAGGAACTCCAAGTTAAATACACAAATCTAAAAATTCAATGTTGGATCGACATTCGAACACAAACACAAGATATTGTCTTTCTGTGCCTGGGTTACTTCATTCCATGTGATTTTTTTCCTGTTCCATATATTTATGTGCACATTTCAGTATTCTTTAACTGGATGACATTTTATTTTATGTTATCATTTTAAAGTTTCAGACATTTATACAATGCTTACTGATCATATTCATTCGCTAACATTTCCCTCCAACTCCTTTTGGTGCCTCCGACTTTATCTTCCTCTCAACTTTCTATACACTTTTGAATCTTTCATTTTTGTTGTTCATGAGCCCCCAAATCTAATCAGTTCTGCCCATATGCATACATGGTGGTGTCCAGCAACTGAGGCATGAGTAACATACCAGCAGCTACATTCCAAAGGAGAGGGACTTTGCCTCAGCAGACATCAGTTGCCAGTAACTCTTTCAATAGGGATATAGCCTAGGGATTTCCTCCCATATTTGTGCTAGAATTTTGGCTGTCTTGATCTTGTGTAAGTCTTGTGTGGTTAAGCAGAGCTGCTGCGAGTTGATGCATGATCATCCGGGTCATGTCGGAAAGTTTGCATTTCCTAGCTCTCCTCCTCAACCATTCACTCGTACACTATTTTCACCCTCTTCTGTCAAAGTCCCCAAGTCTGGGATGGTGGGAGGCTGATACAGAAGACCCATCTGTGGTTCAAAACTCGGGAGTTATTTATACAAGCACTTTGGCTGGTTATGAATCATTGCATTAACTGCTACCCTTTGAAAAGAGAACCTTCTTTGTCCATAGTTGAGAGTAGCACAAATCTGTGGCTATAAACATAAATATTTATAATGTATTTGGCAGCATGACCACTGAGCAATGCAAGAACAGTATGTCATCCTGTCCCCAGAACCTATGATTTCCCAGTCTTGGGCTTATTAGTAGGGTTATAGTACTAAGCACAAACTCCCTCCAGTAGAGAAGAGCTTATATCCAATCAGCATAGAGTGCTTACCATCTGTTTTAGTTAGGGTTTCTATTGCTGAGAAGAGTCAGCATGACCAAGGCAAGTCTTATAAGGGATAACATTTAATTGGGCCTAGCTTAATGGTTCTGAGGATTCAGTTCATTATCATCATGGCAGAAAGCATGGCAGCATCCAGGCAGACTTGGTGCTGAAGAAGGAGCGAAGAGTTCTACATATTGATCTGAAAGCAGACAGGAGAAGACTGGCATCCTCAGGCAGCTATGAGGAAGCTTTCTTCTACAATGGGTGGACCTGAGCATAGAAGGAAACCTCCAAAGACTACACCCACAGGCTTCCTCCAACAGGGCCACACCTTCTAACAATACTACTCCCTATGGGTCAACCATACTCAAACTACCACCTCACCATAATCTTCATGCTACTACTGAAACAGTGAACACATCATGCTAGTGGGACAGTATAATAACATGCAGGGTTCCAGGCTGGGTAAGATCATTGATGTCTTTTGTTTCCCAGCAGCTTGCATAATAATTTGTGGCTCGACGTTACTATATACACATACACATACACACATACACATACACACACACACACACACACACACACAAACAACACACACACACACACACACAAATACACATACACTACACACATACATATACACACACATACAACATCATATTTTAAATAAATATATATAATATTATTCTCTATGTCTTGCATCCAAAATAAATGGTATCTTCAGCAACAGGTTCTGGCAATCTAGTTATGGTGGACAATCAAGAGTACTAGTAATAGGCTGTATTGCTTTTGGTGTCTGGGGCTTTCTCATCAATAATGCATGAGGGGGTATTCATAAGACTTTCTTTTAATAATTCATGTCTTCTGCATTGTCCACCAATGCACGGTACTTTTCTTCAAATTTCCCTTAAAAAATTAGCCTACGTTCTCCTCTTCTTCATAATACCCTATCTCCTCTTAAATCTTTGACCCTAAGTATTTTCTCCTCTCTTTTCATGTCACATGGTCACATGTGTTTACTGTATTCTCTAACTGACTATTTCCTTAGAAAACCACGTTTCCCTAAACAGTTTCAGACAACAGTCATCCGCCCAATGTTTCATTTCCGCATCCTCCACTTTAATACTTGAGGTTTTCCACTTGTAGTATGAATCCTTTCTACTTTCATCGATCCCTTTCTTACTATCAACTATTACTTAAAGCTTCACCCCAGAAGACTATTGTTTCAGTATTCTGCTTCCATGGCTTATCTTTACATTTACTTCTTACCTCATTAATTCCTGGTTGCCTTAGATCTCAGATACCCTTCCCTTACACAGACATCTGCCCTGTCCTCCAAGGCCAGGATTTACTCTTCTGTGTGTGCTGCACTACCCTAGTGTTTAGAAAAAAATTTATGGAACTATCTTGTTCTGATTTCAATGCCTGCTTGTTTTTGTTTCCCCCGTCTAGACTGTTTTTTCTTTCTTTCTTTAATGTCTGGCTTATTTATCATTATGTCTTCAGAACCTTATCCCAAGTAATATACTATTAATAAATATTGTTAAATTAATGAATAACCTGGAATTATTTGATAAGTAATCTTTACTAAAATGTTAATGTCTTTTCCTTAGAGAAATTTGTCTTTTATTAGAAAAGGGCAGAAAATTTTAGATTTTTATCATTAATGAGCTGCTGGGAACCCTAGTTTACTAATTTATTCTTTTGGTTTACAGGTTATCAAGTGTCTTGTCTGGGACTCAGGGGTTTCCTGAGACATGGACAAACTGAACTGGTGGACAACTTAAGTTTAGATCAACTACACCAGAACATGCTGTTCTGTTTGCACAAAAATGAAAACAGCTGGTATCACTTTCCTTTTTCGAAAATTCCAAAAAAAAAAAAATGTATTACTCATTTGCCATGTAGTTATGATCACATACTTGATAGGAAACAAGTTGAAGATGTAAAGGCTCGTGTGGCTTACAGTCACCAGGATGCAGTCAGTCACAGTGGGAGAAATCTGGCTGCAGGAGTGGCAGGCATTTGATTACAGTGCATGGGAAGTAAAAAGGTGGAGAGATTAAACAAAAGTGGAGCTAGGCTATGAAATCTCAAGGCCTACTCCCAGTGACCCACATCCTCCATTGAGGTTCTGTCTCCTCAGGACTTAACAAACCTTCCCAAATAACTCCACCAACTGAGAACCAAATGCTCAAACGCATGACTCCATGATGCTTACTTCACACTCACAACTCAATGTTCTGTTCCTGGTGTCCATGAAGCAGTGAAGCAAAATTCATTCATTCCAATTTTAAAAGTCCCGTGGTCCCCATTATACCCACACTGTTCAAAGGTCAAAGGACAAAGTCTTCTGAGGCTCAAAATAATCTCTTTATTTTTAGTCCCCATAATGTAAAGAGTAAGTTGCATAGGTTTGATATTCAATGGAACAAAGTAAACATCCCCTTCCCCCAAAGGGAGAATTGGGGCACAGTTAAAAAAAGATTGTACCAAAGCAAGACTAAGATCCAGAAGGGCAAACATCAAATCCTTCAACTCTCTGGAATCTGTCTGGAACTCGTGTTGGAAGCTTCTTGTGTGTAAAGGATATTGGTAACAGTACACCTCCAGCCCCATTTCCTCCAACTCTGGTACCTGTAGGACATACATCCTTCCTTTAGGGCTAGTGGTTTTCTGTATGTATACCTTTCTTCAGTAGAAATCCCATGGTCCTGGCATCTCTGCTATCCTGAAGTCTCTTCGGCAACCAAGGCTGAACTTTTAACAGCTTCGTGTAATGGGTTTTCAAGGCTCTTTTTTGGCCTAAACTCTCCCTATACAATAGACGGCCTCAACAGTTCTCTGAAATTGTATAACAAGACATCATAACCCCTCAATGGTGCATCAAAATCAGTATTGTATGAAGGATACTGTTGAGTTCTGTTGCCAGATTTGGGTAGAGTCAAGCTTCCTTCGGAACAAAGCTATAGAAGCCCATGGATACTTTGGTGGCTGCCTCTGCAAAATTACTTCCCTAGGCAGTTGTTTACAACATGGAACACTTTTTGTGACATTATCAACTTAGACTCTTTCCTTTCAAATAAATGTGCATTTTAGGAGGTTCGAGTGTTTGATCGGTGGAGTCTTGACCTAAGGGCAAGTTTCTCATTATTCTAGCATTATACATAGCAGAGGCTTTCTCTTTAATAGGTCTAGTCTCTTTAACAATTACAACCTCTTTCCTAGCTTTAAACTCATGCTTTGTTCCCCATCAAACTGTAGTTCTAAAATGTCCTTCTGCCAGACTTGTAGCTCTATTTCATTATAGATCTGGATAATGACAGGAAGAAGTACTGTCATATGACCACCCGAATGCTATCCTGCCTTGAAATTTTCTCTGCAAAACACATTGACCTGTTTCTTTCAAGTTCATCTCATTCACGTTCCCAGGATAGAACAGAATGAAGACAGATTGTCAGAATATCGCCTGAATGGCCTCTAGTCCAGATCCCAATAGGATCATGTTCCTCTCTGAAACCTCAGAGTTGGGCTTCCATCGCTTGCATTTCTCTCATTCTTCTTGTCTATCAAATTCCCATGAGATGGCCAATTAAGTTCTGTTCATGGCATCTTAGGGCTTTTACTAGTTTAATGTTCCAAACTTCTGCATTAGTCTTACAAACTAGCTCCAAATGTCTATGAACCACATGGTCAGTTTTAGTGCAGCAACAAGCCTATTTCTTGGTACCCATTTTCAGTATTAATTATTTTTTTGTTGTTGTTGACCAAATACTTCTGAGAAGCAAGAATTATTTTGTTTCATTTTGGAGGACAGTATGGTTCACCATGGCAGGGAAGGCATTATTGCTGTAGTAGGAGACAGAGGGTCACACTGCATATGAAGTCAGGAAGTAAGACAGTGAACAGAAAGCAAGGCCAGACTATTCACCTCAAGGCCCATCTCTAGTTATCCACTTCCTTCGGCAAGGCTCCACCCCTAAAGGGTCTACAACCTTCCTAAACAACACCCTTAGCCGAATATCAAGTGTTCAGACATGTGTCCCTATGGGGGGGGGGAACGACAAATCATATTTAACAATAGCAGAACATGACAATGAAGATGCAATTTTCAATATTCTCACTTCTATTATTTACCAGAAGATGATCACAACTCCATTTATAACACATGTGGTTTGGTTTCAACATTCAAAAATATAAGCCATTGATTATTTTATCCTTTTCCACCATGCATGTCAAAAGCTGTCAATCAACATGATTGTGATGGTTTGAATACGAAAGACCCCTCTAGGGTTTTTTTATATTTTATGCTTATGTATTTTAATGCTTAGTCAACAGGGAGTGGTGTTATTTGAGAAGGATTAGGATGTGTGACTTTATAGGTGTGGCCTTGTTACCCATGCCAGGCCTGGTTTCTTGTTTTCTTCTCTGCATGCAGATCAGAATGGAGTGTTTACCTACCTCTCTAGCACCATGTCTGCCTATATGCTACCATGTTCCTGCCATGATGACAATGGACTAAGGCTTTGAAACTCTAAGCCAGCCCCGAGTTAAATGATTTCTCTTATAAGAGTTGCCATGGTCTTGTTGTCTCTTCTCATCAATAGAACAGAGTCTAAGTCAGTGAGGGACTTGTATAAGGCTTTATGTAAATACACAGAAGGTATGGGCTAGGATGCTTTCATAGAGATGCGAAGAGTCCTGAACAAATGTTTCTTTCCAATTACGTCTTTTCATGCTAAAAGTAGTTATGACAGAGGGATGGCGTTAAGGTTTGTTAGGTATACTCCAAGTTACCACAAAGCATTTATTCTGGCTAAAGTTTGCTCTCTACAAATAGTCCTTGGGGTTTTCCCAGGGGTGTTTATATATTAGCACCAGAGAGACATGCTCTTAACTTTGTTAAGTCTTCATGTTTCTAGCCAAGTCAAACCACTTCCCCATAGGCTAGGGCCAGTTGAGGTCAGTGGGTAGCAAAGCTGCAAAATATAGCCCTCTTTTCTTCTCAGGAATGTCAGGAAATCATCTCTCTTGGTAGCAGCTGTGATCCATTATGAAACTCCCAAAAGATATCTGAGGCCCAAACCAGATCTCAGTCCCAACTGCTCAACTTCTAGCAGTAGGACATTTCTGCAAATATCAGAATTCATTGAAATGTGTTCTCCAAACTGTGGTTTGGTGAACTCTTTACCATCTCCCTCCTTTCTATTCTTTCCTCTGGACTTTGTACTCTGGGGAACTTAGAAGCCCAGATGAGCAGAGGAAGCAAGAGAACAAGAATTTAAATTAACAAAGCCCGGACTGTTCATTCAACCAGGAAGTACTTACCCTATTCTCCATTGTGTGTTTTTAGGGGGAGCGGAACCACAGCAAGTACCCATGTTGGTGGCATCTCTCATGTTTCTTTTCTGGGTGAGGCCCTTGAAGCATCTTTGGAAAGAGCATTAAGACTATATTTCTAGATAGAAGCACACTACACAAAGGAATACATTTAAAATAACTTGTTTAGGGCTCTAGAGAGATGGTTCAGCAATAAGAGCATTTATTTGCTTCTCTTTTAAACTATTGAAGTTCAGTTTCCAGTATGCACATCAAGTGACACACAGCTGCCTGCAACTCCAGTGCCAGGGCACCTGATGCCCTCTTCTATCATCTGCAGGTACCCATAAATATGTGCATAGATGCCCACACTGATACATACACATGAATAATAAAAATATATCTTAAAAATAAACACTTGTTTGTGAAAAGAAGTATTTTGAAAAAGTGAATCTGAAAACTCTGATAGTTACATGTTAAACAAAGCAGCATGAGTGTAGGACAGGACACAGAGGGGTGGAGGCAGCAGGTGACATCAATAACTAACTGGGAGCCTTTCTCTTTCTTCTTCCTTACCATCACCTCAGGATCACTTTCCTGACATCAATACCTAGACAAAGTCTCTCAATATTGTGTGTTGCCTGCCTATGTTGGGTTCTCCAGGGTCTTTGTATAAAGGTAACCTCTTAGGATGGAAATGGTGACCACATGGGCACATGCAATCCATATCTGTCTCCGTATAAAGTGAAGAAGTACTGCCTGTCTTAGCTGCTATTTATGAGTCGTAAACTGTCTCACAGCTCAGTGGAAAAGACATCCATTTGATTATGTTCTTAAATTTTGTTTATTAGGAATTAGAGAAAGGGTTCAAAGCAGAAGCATTTGACATCTGATCCATAATGTCTGGGATCTCATTTGGGAAAAACTAAAGTCTAGAAGTGACATGTCAGGTGGCTGCTGGAATCAACTGGAAGTATTTTCACTTTTGGGGGTTCATTTCTGTGATTTGAATGTGTTCTATCTTCTCAAAGTTCTTATGATGTTACTATAGTGATAGTGTTAGGGTATGGGAGTTTGGGGAGGCTTTATCTTCATGGTTAAGATTAGTGACTTGTAAAAGTGACCCTAAGGAACTAGCCAGCCCCAACAAAACATGACAAAGGAGGTAGAAGACCCTGGGCATGAGGAATGGATCCACATCAGACATTGAGCAAGCCAATACCTTAATCTTAGATTTTATAGCCTCCAGAACTATAAGAAACACATTTCTGTTGTTTATAAAATATTCAGTTGAAGGCATTTGGTCATAGTAGCCAAAAAATTTTAGTAACTAATGCAAGCAATTTACTAGACCCTTGGCTAGATGGTTGACTAAGTATCTTTATGCAGCCTTTCTTTGTGGTCTTTCTGCATGAGGTAATTTAAGCCTCCTTACAGTTTGATGGCCGGTTTCTACGAGCAAGTGTTAAAGACTGCAGAGTGGAGTTTGGGCATCTTTATGATAAATCTTTAGAAACTACTTCTGTTCTACACTTATGGTTAAGTAAAGAGCATAAGACTAAGTTCACAGCAGATTAAAGAGAGACTCCACCACCTAATAGAATGAATAATAAGGTATCATCCATCATGACAAGTTAAGCAGGAAAGATGGTAGACTGAAGGGACTTGGGCTTGCATGACTCTGCCAGGTCTTGTCCTTTTCCCTAAATCACTCTGCTTTGCAAAAACCTGTTATATGTAATAATGTAAATTATTATGTAAATTCCTAAAGCTAGCCCCTAAGGTCCATTCCCTTATATGGCCACTTCCTCCTCCAGAGGCTGCCTACTATGGTCCAGCTATCAAAGTGTTGCAGGCCAGCAGTCAAAAGTCCCCGTTGACTCACCTAATTACTGTGGTCAATTAAAATTAAACTCTTCATCCTAACAAGGGGTTTCCCACTTTACCTTTATAAAATGCCATTTGCCCATGTACCGCGTCTGTTTCTTCTCTATCCAAAGGTAGTCAGTCCTTTGTCCCACTCTGAGAAAAATATACCTTGTCCCTCTCCTTTGTCCCCTTCTCATTCTCTTTTGTTCTCAATCTACTGTCCCTGTTCCTTATCCCTGCCCCGCTCCTCTCGGGCTGCTATATCTCTTTTGTGCTGAGATTTCGTCTTGGGGTTTCTGAGTCAATATTGTTCTCTTACAATGACTTACACCACTATTGGAAAAATGCCATCTGCCACTTCTTTCTACATTAAAAGCTCAAGAAGAAATGTAGGCAACGTGAATCTAAGAGATGGCTCAGTGCATGGATTGCTTGCTGTGTGAGCATGAGAATCTGAGTTTGGATCTCCAGAATGGAAGTAAGAGCTATGTGTGGTGTCACCCAAGAGGACCATTTGGAATTTACTAGCCAGGGAGTGGACTGTCATTAGCAAGTTTCTGGTTCAATAGGAGACTCTGTAGCAGAAAAAAAATAAACTAAAAACATCAAAAAATGAAGAGGAATAGAGAAAGAAACCTCTGGCTTTCATAACATGTGCACATACACAGACTGCACACATCGCAACATATATATGCATCAGGACATATGCGCACATCAGAACATGGACATGCACACAGAGTGCTCATTCCAGAACATGTACACACACAGAGTAGAGGGTGCATTTAGGCAAGACTAGAAAAGTAGAAGCCTTAATTTTCTAATTTCCAAATATCTTCAGCTGATTAAGCTTCCCTACCCTGAGTTAGACCGCAATGTGAAATTGCTTTTCTACCTTCTCTGATATACTTTGACTCCATAGTCTGGTCATTGTTTACTGAAAAAAAAAAAAAAAAAACCTTGACAATAGAAATCACAGTTTGTTCTGCTCTAAGCAATAACTAATATTTAATGAGTGTTTTCTGTAAACCAGACAGTTTAAAGTACATACATATTTTTTAAAAATTATTTCTAAAAAATTATATGGTTAAAGAATATTAGTATATTCCTGTTTATATTCCTATATAGTAGATTAAGAAGTGGCAACACTGAAGGATTCAGTAACTTTACTAAAAACATCCAGGATTAAAGTCAAGCTAATCTAAGTCTGCTAAGGCAGAATCAAGTGGCTCAGCTTCTTTAGTCATGGTTGTATATGACTTTCCCAATGGGTTGAATTCATTCAATTATAACTCTTGCCTTATTAACCATATTACTTTACCTGCTTGTATCTTCAAATTTTAATTATTTTTTCTCACTTAATATTTATTTGTTAAATGAATCAGTAATTCTCAACAGAGTTGAGACAATATAGCCTTGTTTTAGCAGAAAGAATTTAAATTAGATGTATTCCCTTTGAAGAGTATTTAACGTTGTTGGCATTTAAGTCATTTACAATGTATACCGATACATTTAAGACATATTTCCCTTGGAAAACTATTGATGGTTAAGTACTTAGCAAATTAGAAGTAAAGCAATAACAAAAAAGATAGGTATAGAAACAGTGTGGTCAGGTAAGAACAGGCCTGTAGGTAGGGCTTAGAGGATGTAGGCAATAAGCAACATAAAGGAAAAGTAAGAGCACAATTCATCAGAGAGCAGTTGTGACGTTCATTTTTACTTTACACTTGTGTGAACAAAGGGGTAAAGATGAGATGAAGACATTTGTATCGGGTATGGAGTATCAAAGAGTACTGGATAGCCTCTGAGTTACCAGTTACAATTAATGCAAACCAGCTGCTTCTAATAGTGTGTTCTGAAAGGAATGACCAAGTAGGGGAGGCTTCAGTCCTTCTTAGAAGGAGTAACAAAATACTCAAGGGTGCAAATATGGAGACAGAGTGCAGGACAGAAACTGAAGGAGGGACTGTCTACAGACCATTCCACCTGGATATCCATCCTATGTGCAGTCACCAAAGGTAGAGGTTGATATGGATGTCAGGATGTACATGCTGACAGGAGCCTGATATAGCTGTCTCCTTAGAGGTCTGCAAGAGTCTGACATACTCAGAGGCAGATGCTCACAGCTAACCATTAAACTGAGCATGGGGTTCCCAATGGAGAAGATAGAGTGAAGGCAGAAGGAGTTGAGAGGATTTGCGACACCATGAGGAAAGCAACAATCCCAACCAACCAGAGCCCCCAGGGTCTAAACCACCAGCCTGGGAGCGCTTAGGGAGGGACCCATGGCTCCAGCTATATATGCAAGGGAGCTATATATAAGTGGGAGAAGAGATCCTTGGTCCCATGAAGGCTGGACGTCGTGGGGGGGAATACTCGAGGGTGGGGAGGTGATGTATGGGGGAGGGTGGGGGGGTACACCAACGTGGAGGCAGGAGGAGGGGGGAAGGGATAGTGAGTTCCTGGGAGGGAGGGCGGGAAATGGGGTAAGGAGAGAACATCTGAAATGTAAAAAAAATTTCCAATAAAAAATTTCCAATAAAAAAAAAGTAAACACGGCATGATGGAGAGTGTTTTGGGAGACTCCTTCTGGGGAGGGGGAGGTAGAGTTCCCCTTCTTTTATTTTTAAAGCCAATTTTTCAGAGTTATTGTAAAATCAGGGCAGAAGTGCCAGCAGCCACTCCTTCCACACTCAGAAAGTCATGAAGACACTATTTAAAGAAATATAAATCTACATCAATAATCTCTTTTATCAAAGGACTGTTATAGAACAGCTAACAACTAATCAGTCTATATAATACATCGATTAATAATAACTTCTTCTACTTTTTGTAAAATTACTCCTCTTTTGTCAATTAACTGTTGAGGGAAATTAGGATTTACATCTCTCTTGGGAATATTAAACAGAGACTTAAATTCTTTTGTGGAGAGTTTAAAATAAGGTCTTAACCAATTACCATCTCCTAGAAACTTTTGAAAATAATTTGAAATAAGTAAACTACCTTTTTTTTTTTTTTCATTTTTTTTTTTTTTTTTTTTGCCAGACCCATTAAGCACTGCAAGGGAATATAAATAAAAGTTAAAAATATCTCTCTGGGTTCCTTGAGGGACAAGCCTGACTGCATAGGGGTTGATGTCAAAAGTATCCCCTCTCCAGGAAAAAGACATCAGGATAGATATGGCCTTCATGCCTCACTGGACAACAACAGGAGGATGGAAACCATTACAAGGTCCTCTTCAATTATTGGAGGTCAGGCCTCTATCCCCACCTTCGAATGATTAGAATCGCCAAGGCCCTTCTATACTTAGAGAAGGGAGGAGATGTCAGGGGCAGCCCTGCTTATACACTGATGGCCTACAATCAGCCATAGGCCTGACATGCATACATGCTAACACAAAGTCTTGGGTCTCTGTGGAAAAACACTGAAACAAATGGCTATAAGCTATTGTAAACAGGCAGCTTTTGTGGAAATTTACCAGCCTGAGTAGTCATAAACCTTGTAAATAGGTAACCTTGGCAGATAGTACCAACTTAGATAAGGACAAGTGAATCATAGGCAGAGTCATAGTGACCTGTCCCCTGAACCTTCACCCAGCCGATACCCTGTTCTGAAAGATACCTGTACTCCCCTTGAACACCTATGCTCCAATGTCATCCCCTTCCCCACATCCTGCCTTTTTGTGTTTATAACCCCTTTGTGAATAAGTAAAAATTACGATTTGATTTAAATAAATAAATAATTAAAAAAAGAAATTCTTCTTATTTTGCTTTTAAGACTATTAGTTTCACTTGCGTTTTACTAAGTTGCACATGATTTAGGTGTAATAGTAATATTTTTTTATTGGACCAGCTCTTTTTGACTTTATTTGACAATGTGAATTGTAGAAACTTTGGCATTGTCCTTCTAGTCTGCACCAGTACCTGAGCAGACTTTGGGTGCCAGCTCTGCACCTAATCCGGCAATACCCAGAGGAGGATGAACTCCAGGAGCTCTAATACGCCCAGGATCATAGGTGAGGAGGCCACTACACCTGTCCCAAACAGGGAGTAAATGAGCCCCGCCAAGGACCCAGGAACTCCTGCCTGGCTAGTGACATGGGTTCTCAGGGCACCTGTGCAGACCTTGGGTGCCAGCTCTGCACCCAATCCCACAACACCAGAGGAAGCTAGATTCCCAGGAGCTCTAACACACACAGGAACATAGGATTGTTGGATCACAGGATCTCAGGAGTTTGGTCACACCAAGATTTCGGATCCCAATGGCAGCCTGACTCCAGAGCTCTTTCACCCACAATCTCAGGATCACAGGATCACAGAGACAACTGGACTCTAAGGAGTTCTGACACAACCAAGATAAAAGGAGAGACAAGCTACTGTCAGAGACAGTGAGTGCAGGTAGCACTAGAGATAACCAGATGGTAAAAGGCAAGAGCAAGAACAGAAGCCACAGAAACCAAGGTTACCTGGCATCATCAGAACCCAGTTCTCCCACCATAGGAAGTCCTGGATACCCCATCACACCAGAAAGGCAAAATTCAGATTTAAAATCACTTTTCATGATGATGATTAAGGACTTTAAGAAGAACATAAATAATATCCTTAAAGAAATACAGGAGAACACAAGTAAACAGGTAGAAGCCCTTAAAGAGGAAACACAAAAATCCCTTAAGAAATTACAGGAAAACATAACCAAACAGGTGAAGGAATTGAACAAAACAATCCAGGATCTAAACATGGAAGTAGAAACAATAAAGAAATCACAAAGGGAGACTATCCTGAAGATAGAAAACCTAGAAAAGAGATCAGGAGACATAGATACAAGCATCACCAACAGAGTACAAGAGATAGAAGAGAGTATCTCAGGTGCAGAAGTTTTCTTTGACACAACTGTCAAAGAAAATGGAAAGTGCAAAAAGCTCCTAAGCCAAAACATCCAGGAAATCCAGGACACAGTGAGAAGACCAAACCTAAGGATAATAGGTATAGATGAGAGTGAAGATGTCCAACTTAAAGGACCAGTAAATAGCTTCAACAAAATTATAGAAGAAATCTTCCCTAACCTAAAGAAAGAAATGCCCATGAACATAGAAGAATCCTACAGAACTACAAATAGACTATACCAGAAAAGAAATTCCTCCTGTCATATAATAATTAAAACACACCAAATACACAAAACAAAGAAAGAATATTAAGAGCAGTAAGGGAAAAAGGTCAAGTAACTTAAAAAGGCAGACATATCAGAATTATACCAGACTTCTCACCAGAGACTATAAAAGCCAGAAGATCCTGGACAGATTCCATACAGACTGTAAGAGAACATGAATGCCAGCCCAGGCTACTATACCCAGCAAAACTCTCAAGTACCAAGATATTCCATGACAAAACCAAATTTACACAGTATCTTTCCATAAGTCCAGCCCTACAAAGGATAATAGATGGAAAATTCCTACACAAGGAGAGAAATTACACACTACAAAAAGCAAGAATGTAATTTTTTTCCAAAAAAAAAAAAAAAAAAAACCAAAGAAGATAGCTACACAAACATAATTTCACCTCTAACAACAAAAATAACAGGAAGCAATAATCACTTTCTTTAATATCTCTTAACATCAATGGACTCAATTCCCCAATAAAAAGACATAGACAACCAGACTGGATATATAAACAGGACCCAGCCTTTTGCTTCATACAGGAAACATACCTTGGTGAAATAGACAGACACTACCTCAGAGTAAAAGGCTGGAAAACAATTTTCCAAATAAATGGTCCTAAGAAATAAGCTGCAGTAGTCATTCTAATATCGAATAAAATTGACTTTCAACCAAAAGTTATCAAAAAGGATAAGGAAGCACACTTCATACTTGTCAAAGGAAAAATCCACCAAGATGAACTCTCAATTCTGGACATCTATACTCCAAATGTAGGGAGCCCACATTCATAAAAGAAACTTTACTAAAACTCAAAGCACACATTGCACCTCACACAATAATAGTGGGAGACTTCAACATCCAACTCTCAGCAATGGACAGACCATGGAAACAGAAAATAAACAGAGACATAGTGAAACTAAGAGAAGATATGAAACAAATGGATTTAACAGGTATCTACAAAACATTTCATTCTAAAACAAAAGAATATACCTTCTTCTCAGAATCTCCTGGTTCCTTTTCCAAAATTGACCACATAATTGGTCACAAAACAGGCCTCAACTAATACAAGAAAATTGAAATAATCCCATGCATCCTATCAGATCACCATGGACTAAGGCTGGTCTTCAATAACACAAAGACAATGGAAATCCACATACATATGGAAACTAAACAATGCCCTACTCAATGATAACTTGATCAAGGAAGAAATAAAGAAAGAAATTAAAGACTTTTTAGAATTTAATGAAGATGAAGAAACATCATCTCAAAACTTATGGGACACAATGAAAGCAGTGCTAAGAGGAAAACTTATAGCTCTAAGTGCCTACAAAAAGAAACTGAAGAGAGCATACACTAGCCAATTGACAGCACACCGGAAGCGCTAGAACAAAAAGAAGCAAATGGACCCAAGAGGAGTAGACAGCAGAAATAATCAAGCTCAGGGATGAAATCAACCAAGTAGAAACAAAAAGAACTATACAAAGTATCAACAAAACGAAGAGCTGGTTCTTTGAGAAAATCAACAAGATAGATAAACCCTTAGCCAGACTAACCAGAGGGCACAAAGACAGTATCCAAATTCATAAAATCAGAACTGAAAAGGGAGACATAATAACAGAAACTGAAGAAATTAAAAAAATCATCAGATCCTACTACAAAAGCCTATACTCAACAAAACTGGAAAATCTGGATGAAATGAACAATTTTCTAGACAGATACCAGGTACCAAGTTAAATCAGGAGCAGATAAACCATCCAAACAGTCCGATAACCCTTAAAGAAACAGAAGCAGTCATTAAAAGTCTCCCAACCAGTAAAAGCCCAGGACCAGATGATTTTAGTGCAGAATTCTATCAGACCTTTAAAGAAGAACTAATACCAATTCTCTTTAAACTACTCTACAAAATAAAAACAGAAGGAACACTACCCAATTTGTCCTATGAAGTCATAGCTATACTAATACCTAAATCACACAAACACCCAACAGAGAAAGAGAACTTCAGACCAATCTGCCTTCTGAATATTGATGCAAAAACACACAGAAAATTCTCTCAAACCGAATCCAAGAACACATCAAAACAATCATCCATCATGATAAAGTAAGCATTATCCCCAAAATGCACGGATGGTTCAATATCTGGAAATCCATCAACATAATCTACTATACAAACAGATTTTTAAAAACCACATGATCATCTCAGAAGATGCTGAGAAAGCATTTGACAAAATTCAATACCCCTTCATGATAAAATTCTTGGAGTATCAGGAATTCAAGGCCCATACCTAAACATAGCAAAAGCAATATATAGCAAACCAGTAGCCAACATCAAACTAAATGGAGAGAAACCTGAAGCAATCCCACTAAGATCAGGGACTAGATAAAGCTGCCTACTGTCTCCCTACCTATTCAATATAGTACTGGAAATTTAGCCAGAGCAGTTGGACAAGAAAAGGAGATCAAAGGGATACAAATTGGAAAGGAAGAAGTCAAAATATCACTATTTGCAGATGATATGATAGTATACTTCAGTGGCTCCAAAATTTCCACCCAGAGAACCCCTAAACCTGATAAACAACTTCAGCAAAGTGGCTGGGTATAAAATTAACTCAAAGAGATCAGTAGCCTTCCTCTGCTCATAGGATAAACAGGCTGAGAAAGAAATTAGGAAAAGGATACCCTTCACAATAGTCACAAATTATATAAAATACCTTAATGTGAATCTCACCAAGCAAGTGAAAGATCTGTATGACAAGAACTTCAAGTCTCTGAAGAAGGAAATTGAAGATCTCAGAAGATGGAAAGATCTCCCATGTTCATGAATTGGCAGGATTAGTTTAGTAAAAATGTCCATTTTGTTGAAAGCAATCTACAGATTCAATGCAATACCCATCAAAATTCCATTTCAATTCTTCATAGCGTTAGAAAGAGCAATTTTCAAATTCATTTGGAATAACAAAAAACCCAGGATAGCAAAAACTATTCTCAACAATAAAATAACTTCTGGGAAAATCACCATCCCTGACCTCAAGCTGTACTACAGAGCAATAGTGATAAAAACTGCATAGTATTGGTACATAGGCAGGCAGGTGGATCAATAGAATAGAATTGAAGACCCAGAAATGAACCCATGTACCTATGATCACTTGATCTTTGAAAAAGGAGCTAAAACCATCCACTGGAAAAAAGAAAGCATTTTCAACAAATGGTATTGGTTCAACTGGAGGTCAGCATGTAGAAGAATGAAAATCAATTCATTCTTATCTCCTTGTACAAAACTCAAGTCCAAGTGGCAAAAGAACCTCCACATAAAACCAGATACACTGAAACTAATAGAAGAGAAAGTGGGGAAGAGCCTTGAACTTATGGTTACAGGGGAAATTTCCTGAAGAGAACACCAATGACTTTGCTCTAAGATCAAGAATTGACAAATGGGATCTCATAAAATTCCAAAGATTCTGTAAGGCAAAGGACAATGTTATTAGGACAAAATGGCAAACAACAGATTGGGAAAAGGTCTTTACCAATCTCACAACTGATAGAGGGCCAATATCCAGTATATACAAAGAACTCAAGAAATCAGACTGAGACAATCAAATAACCCTATTAAAAATGGGTTACAGGGCTAACCAAAGAATTCTTAACTGAAGAAACTCGAATATTCGAAAAGCACCTAAAGAAATGTTCAACATCCTTAGTCATCAGGGAAATGCAAATCAAAACAACCCCAGGATTCCACGTCACACCAGTCAAAATGGCTAAGATCAAAAACTCAGGTGATAGCAGATGCTGACAAGGATGTGGAGAAAGAGGAACACTTCTCCATTGTTGGTGGGATTGCAAGATGGTGCAACTACTCTGGAAATCAATCTGGTGATTCCTCAGAAAATTGAACATAGCATTACTTGAAGATCCAGCTATACCACTCCTGGGCATGTACTCAGAAGATGTCCAGCATATAGCAAGGACACATGCTCCACTGTGTTCATAGAAGCCTTATTTATAACAGCCAGAACCTAGAAGGAACCCAGATGTCCTTCAACAGAGGATACAGAAAATGTGGTATATTTACACAATGGAGTACTATTAAAAACAATGGAATATTACTCAGCTATTAAAAACAATGAATTTGAGAAATTCTTAGGCAAATGGATGGAACTAGAAAATAGCATCCTGAGTGAGGTAACCCAATCACAAAAGAACACACATGATATGTCCTCACTGATAAGTGGATATTAGCCCTAAAGCTATCAATACCCAAGATACAACTCACAGACCACATGAAGCTCATGAAGAAGGAAGACCAAAGTGTTGGTACTTCGGACTTTCTTAGAAGGAATAAGAAAATACCCATGGGTGCAAATATGGAGACAAAGTGTGGAACAGAGACTGAAGGAGGGACCGTCCAGAGACTGCCCCATGTTGGGATCCAGTCCATGTGCAGTCATCAAATGCAGGCACTGTTGTATATGCCAGGAAGTGCATGCTGACAGGAGCCTGATATAGTTGTCTCCTCACAGGCTCTGCCAGAGTCTGACATAAACAGAGGTGGTTGCTCAAAAACAACCATTGAACATGGTCCCCAATGGAGGAGTTAAAGAGAGGAATAAAGGAGCTGAAGGGGTTTATGGCCCTATGGGCAGAGCAACAATACCAACCAACCAGAGCTCCAAGGGTCTAAACAGTCAGCCTGGGAACTCATATGGAGAAACCGATGGCTCCAGCTCTATATGTAGGGGAGGATGGCCTTGTCAGGCATTGGTGTGAGATGAGGCCCTTGGTTCCATGAAGTCTGGAAGCCCCAGTATGGGGGCAATGTGAAGGCCAGGAGGTAAGAATGGGTGGGTTAGTGGGGGTATACTCTAATAGAAGCAGGAGGAAAGGGGATGGGATAGTGGTTTTTGTGGTAAATGGGGACTTGAAATGTAAATAAATAAATATCCAATTAAAAAAAAGAAATGCTGAAAAATCAAGCTTTTAATTTGTATACTGATAGGTAATATATAGCTCATGGTTTACAATTACTTAAAACTGTTCCTTTTTTATACACTACTAATTCTCAAATTTTGCAATTCTTATGAAAATATAACTCATTTTAAGAGAACATACTGTTTTTTAACTTTATAAGACATTTAAGAGCTCATACCAGATTGCTTGGACCCCTTCGGGCAATGCCACTGCAGATTTGTATACCAGGCAGATTATAAGCCTTACTCAGGAACAGTTAGCCAAACAATCTCATTCTTTACATCATCAAAATAGTAATAGCTTGAGACAAGAACTTGGTATTTCTAGAGAATGTGATGTCAAGACTTGTCCTGAATGTTCTCATTTTGTACCTGTACCACATTATAGTGTTAGTCCTGCTTTAACAGGAGAAGCAACGAAAAATGTAATTAGTTATTGCCTACATTGCTTTTCTATGCTGGCTGTTCCAAATAAGATTAAAACAGATAATGGAACTGGATATTGCAGTGGAACATTTGAGACATTTTGTCAACAATTTAATATTACCCATATTTCTGGGATTCCTTATAATCCTCAAGGACAAGGTATTGTGGAAGGAGCCAATGGAACTTTAAAACAATATCTTCATAAAATAAAAAAGGGGAAGGTATATTCCTGTACACCACAAGTTCTTTTTATTTTAAATTTTTAAAAATTTGGATGCCAAGGAACTTTCTGCTGAGTATCTATGGCACCTTACAACTAGGCATACTTATGCCTAGGTGAAAAGAAAGGAGCCACTTACTGGCATATGGCATGATCGTGATCAGGTATTAAATATGGGGAAGAGGGCATGTTTGTGTTATTTTCTGCAGGATGCTGAAGGAGCATGGTGGCTGCCAGAGTGCTTAGTGAGACATGCTGATGCTGGGACAAAGAATGATGCTGACCTTTGAGCTTGCTGAGTGCCCTGACAAGGGTGACTAGGAGGCTGCATTAGACATATGTTCCTGACCCACCTTTGCTTGCCTATATCCCAGATGGGACAAGCTGCCTTGCCTCAAGATTTTAGACCTTGTTGACAGAGAATCAAAAAGAGAAGTTATAATGACTCTTGTATTTTTCTTAAATGTGACCAGTTATTCGGACTCAATCATGGACCAGTCTAGAAACCAATCCAATATTGGAAATAACAGTCTTCATTTGGAAGGCTGGTTCTGGACATTTTCAGAGACATATTTGGAAGTTAGCTACAGTTCTCTATGATGTTATGTTAGCAAGAGATATAGTTGGGACAGGATCTGGATTTCAAACAAGTGTTAGTGCATGTGTTAAGGCTCTTTTAATGGCCATGTTAAAATTACTTTTGTTTCTTCTATTGTATTTAATGTAAGTTGTATTGATTGTATACTTTCTAATTGTGTTAGTGTGTTGAAACCTGGCATGTCTGTTACAGGGGTCTATCAACCAGCTTTTGTTTTATTGCCCTGAGTATTACAGGACCTTGGTATTCTAAAAAAAATAAAAATAAAAAATAAAAAAGCTTGCAAGTACTTGAAGAAGTGAGTCAGGCTTTAAGCAGAGGCTAGAAAGTAATGGGCTTGATTATTGTTGATATAACAGCTTTAATTATATTAATTGCTAGCATTACTGCTTCTGTAATTGTTTAGACATGAGAAGTTAAGACAGGTATTTTTGTTACTCATTTAGCAAGAAAATGTTACTAATATGTTGAGTATACAAGAAGATTTAGATAGGTGTTTGGAACAAAGGTTTGATGCTCTTTACCCTAGTCAAATTATTGGAAGGAGGTTCAGATTTTAAGAGTAAGGAGCCATCTCGAGTATCAATGCCAAATACCAATGGATTTGTGTTACTTCTAAAATTTACAATGATAATCATCATAATTAGGAAAAAGTTTTAAGACACTTGCAGGGTATTTGGCATAATTCTAACACCTTTCTGGATGTTTTAACTTTGCATAGTGAAAATTGTGAATTTAAAGAATGCTGCCCTGCTGAGCTTTGATGCTGCAGATACTGCTGATAAAATTATCCATGGCCTGAGGCCAATATTTCCATTTTGGTCAAGCTTCAAGAATGGCATATATAGCTTGATCATGCTAGGCCTTTTTGTCCTGGGAATATTTTATTCCTGCTTATTGTGTTAAAGCTTGTCTTTAACAACATCAGCATGTTGGTGGCCAAAGTACATGGCTTGCAACTGAAAATGGACACCCCCCCCCCACAGAGTTATTAATTTAACAGCATGGCAAGCCAAGGATGGGTAAGATTCTGCACAGAGCCTTACCAACCTAAGATGGAAGTGCATTGCTTTTGATAACACATATTCCATGACAGGTAAGGAAGGCATTCTTGTCAGAACAACCTAAGGCAGGCCCATTTTTGCTTGTGAAATAAAAAAGTGGGAGACGTGGAAAGTGTTTGGGGCTGCTAGGCAGGAATCTGCCATTGGCCAAGGACAAGGAAATGGGCTGCTTGGCAGGAATCTGACATTAGCCAAGGGCAAGGAAATGGTCTTCAGGCAGGAATCTGACATTAGGCTAGAACAAAGAAGTTATTTTAGGCAGGAATCTAAATCTTAGGCTAGAACAAAGAAGTAGGCTTCAGGCATGAAAATGACTTTGGGCGAGGACAGTGAAATAGGCTCAGATATTTCTGTCATCTTGATAAGCCCTTAGAAACAGTGATCACAGAAGTGATTGTGGGACTTGTTTATTGCCTTGTTTGTTCTTTGAATATTTGTGTTTATTATCTTGCCTGTCTTGACTATTTGCATCTATTGTATTGCTAGGCCCTCAACCTAGAACTGACCTTAATACTTTCATGTAATTAAAATGGTATAAAAGCCAAAGGAAAAAAAGTAAGGAACTTTGGTATTTGTTATCTCTCTTTAGGACAGTCTCTACAAATACATATAATGTCTCTATAAATGTGAAGCAACTATATGGTTAAAACTCAGGCTGGTAAGATGGTTCAATTTTAATTGTTTGTGTTGCAAGTGTGATGGTGGAATTATGATCTTCAGCATCTATGTAGATGCTAGAGTGGAAACCTGCTTGGAAGGAGGAGACTGCATCCTAGAGCAAGCTGGCTAACAAGACTAGTTATAATAGAGAATTCTGGGTTTGGTTGAAAGATTCCCTGTCACTAAAAAAATGGGGAGAAATTTAGGAAGATTCCTTATATCAACCTAGCATCTATAAGTGAACATATATTCAATTCCTCACATATTATCACATGTAAACATTCATATAACAACACACACACACACACACACACACACACACACCACATACACTGAGAGAGAGGGGTGGGGAAGTAAAATAAAAAAGGGTCTTCATTAGCCTTGGGTATCTTCATTTTCAGCTGCACAAGGTCTGCCTGCCTAGTAGGTATATAATATTACTGGCTAAGGAGTTTAATGAATGCATGAAGTTAATGCGTATATGAGTGGTTCATTTATCTGGCGGGTCTTGGACATATACCACAGCCAGTGTCAGGAAAGTGAGAGGATAGTCATAGATATTCTTTACTGAATCACCTATCCAGAGTGTAGGTAAGATTTATACCATATTCTGCAGCATAGTCCTTTCAGCAACCTTGGATACCAACATCCTTCAGAGGATCTAATGAATCAAAACCTTAATTAAGACTTGACACTGACACACTAACAAGAAACGCCTTCCAGAAATACAGAATCATTTTTTTTTAAGGAGCATAAAGAAGTATGAGGACACAAATTAAGAATCATTGTGGAATAAATATGGCTGTAAAGTCTGGGAAGGGTTAAACATGTGACTCAATCTCTCTTCTCCCTGTGGAAGAGAAGTAAAATTTTAAATAGCTCATCTTTCCCAGCTTTGCAGAGCTCTGACTGTGGAAGATATCTCTAATTGCTCAGAAGCATAACCTGCTCTCCTTGAGAATCCTGGCAAGTGAATTAGTACTTTAGTTTTCCCTTGCAGCCATCTGTGCCCTCTTTCCCACTCCCCTGACAATCCACATCTGTCTAACCTCAGACATGGGAGTGTTTTCACTTTTTAAAATTGAAGCTATTTTAAAGTGATTGACAAAGGGATAGCCCAAAATCTTTTGGCCATTCTTAATTTTTCTGGAAATAGAATAATGTTACAATAGCTGATCACAAGGGAGACAGAGTTT
This sequence comes from Mastomys natalensis, assembly GCA_021653895.1. Lineage (NCBI taxonomy): Eukaryota > Metazoa > Chordata > Mammalia > Rodentia > Muridae > Mastomys > Mastomys natalensis. The sequence continues at coordinate 709,347 of JAJTUV010000656.1, read as the reverse complement.
AAGATGTACATGTGGAGCTGGGGAAGTAACTTAGTTGGTACAGTACTTGCAGCATAAGCATGAAGACCTGAGTTCAGTTCCCCAGACTCAAATAACTACAACAACAATAACAACAACAACAACAACAACAACAACTACTACTACTACTACTACTACACAGACAACCAACCAACCAAAAACTGGATGTGCTTGTTACCTCAGCCCTAGAGGAGTACAGAAAGGAGGATCCCTGAGGCTTGTTGGTCTTCCAGTCTAATCTGAAATGAAAGACTTTGACTCTAAAACTAAAGCAGGTGGACCACCACTACCACCATCACCACCACATACATACATACATACATCCCATATACTCATGCACAGACCCAAAGATATGCATATGCACATGTGACTACTTGTATTCTTATGTTAATTTGTGTCCCCCAACACTGTTTACATGAGAATATCTGCTCACATGTAGCTGCTGGAACCAGCCCCAGTTGTTTTGATTGGTAAATCAAGATGCAGAAAGCCAATGACTGGCAGGGCAGACATAGGCAGAATTTTTAAGATTTTGGAGCTAGGGACATGAATACAGGAGAAGGGATAATCTGCCATGCTGGGGAGAGGAAAGGGAGAAATTTTAAGAGATTCAGGAAGGATAACTGCCATGTGGGGAGAGAGAGGAAGGCTTAATGGGTCCAGCAGCCAAAGAATTAGGAAAGTAAGCATAACTGGATTATCAGCAGGAGGTCAATTACCTGGTGGGTTAAAGTGGCCCAGCCATAAATGATATAGGCATATAAAATAAAGACTTGGTGTGTTCATCAGGAGTCAATACCTGTGGAGGTTAAGGTGCAGGAATGTGCTGTGGATTATTAAATACTTTTGTACGTTTTCATTCTACTCTCTTGTTCTTCTTCTTTTATTTTCTATCTTCTTCTCTCTTCTTCTTCTTCTTCTTCTCTTCCTCTTCCTCTTCCTCTTCCTCTTCCTCTTCTCTCCCTTCCCCCTCCTTCACAGTCACATACATGTGTGTGCACATGCACACACACAAACACATACACACAGACATACAGATATACACAGGCACATTTACATGCACACACATACATATGCACATATGAACACATGTACTCATGCTCACATAATCCAATTTTATTTGGGAAGAAGAGTCAATGGTCAAGGTGTCAGGAATTATCAAAACTCCAGGGTTGGAAGAACTCAAATGTTTAGTCTCAGATATATCAGAAACATCTAAAATTAGCCCTGGGTTTTACTTCCTCTCAGGATATTTCTGTCTCAGTTAGGGTTTCCATGGTTGTAACAGAACATAATAACCAGGGGTAACCTGGAGAAGAAAGGAGACATTTCAGCATATAATTTTAAGGTTACACTCTATCATCAAAAGGATCTTGAGATAGAAACTTGGAGGCAGGAAGCAAGGCAGAAGACATGGAAGAATACTGCTTAAAGTCTTGTTCTCCATGACTTGTTTAGTCTGCCTTCATATGACCCAAGACCAAGGGTGAACTATGACCTAGTGAACTATGATCTCCCACACCAACCATTAATCAAGAAAATACTATACAGATTTAGCCAATCTTTTGGAGGTATTTTCTCAATTGTGGTTCTCTCTTCTCAGATCACTCTAGCATGTGATCATGCTAGATTTGGAAAGACAAAACAAAACACACACAAAAAACCCAACTAGGACACTTTTCAAAAAAAAAAACCCATGTATCTAATTTCTCTTCTGTTCACATTTGTGCTACTATCACACACCTTGAGCCTTCCCACATCATAAGAAGACTAGAAGACATAAAGATCTTTTCAAAATTGAGGAACCCAATACTCATGCAATAAGATTTTTACAAAGTGATTCATAACCTGAAAGTCATGTCAGCTGTATGGCTGCATGGGATTAATCTCCATTCCCCCCTCCCCCCATGCCCCACCTGAGTCCATGGCTCTCAGTAAAGCAACCATATTAACATCACCACATTACCATGAAATGGATACTTTCTCTTAGTTCAGCAAGTGGATGATGGAATTCTGTCCTTGGGAGCAGTGGGGGGGAAGGGTGAGGGGGGAAGGAAATTCCTTTTAGGTAACTCTAGGGTCTTCAGACCAAGAATGCTAGCATTTAGATTCAGTAAAATATTAATGATATTCTTGGAGAGGACAGATAGCCTTCAAACATGATCTTTATAGACTAGTGCTATCTTCTAATGAGTCCCGGGCAGTCAGGCTTGTCTCAGCCATTTTCGTTCCCGTTCTTTCTTAATTCTTTGAGAAATGATTGATTGGAGATTTATTCACTGAGATGAAAATGACTGACACATTTTCACTTCCTATTTTATTTTACTTTTCCAGTTCTTTGATTTGCAAGTAGAATTTCAGCTATGTCATATTGGCTGTGACTGTGGCTACTTCATGCTCCATCAAAGATGTGGTTGAAGAGCAGGGGTGCACAACAAAAAATGTAAATTGCTATACTGTGCTCCTCCACCATCAAACATCCTTTGTTAACATTCTCATTTTCCATTAAATGAGCTATTGTTGCTACAAGCCAGTGGCTCCACTACAGAATTTGTAGCACAATAAACAAAGTGCAAAATGTATGTAATGAGGACTGCCTCTAATTTCCCTTAATTGCACATTGAGTTACAGCCAGTGCGACCCTGACACCAACATTACTTCCTCAATACACAGCCTTGATGTACAGCAAATTTTTCTTCCATGACAGGTTTATTTCTTTGTTGAAGAATAGTTTAAGAGATATTTCATTGTGTGTTGCAACGATGTAATTGGGCTCTGGCTGGTTTATTCACTTAATAGGTATGGTAATAATTATATGTCACTTTTTAGTATATGGGCTCCTCATTCCTTTCCAGGTTGATTGCTTTATCTAGAAGCCATCGAATAGGAGCTGCTCTAAAATGACATCTGTGGGAAGATGAGCTGTAGATTTATTTCTCTATCTAGGCTCCAGTCTCTAGCTTGTTTAGAGAAAAATGGTAACTTCCTATCAAATAAGCTAAAATAAAAAGAAAGGCAGTGACATCTGCAGATAGAAATCATTTCACTTAATATTTAGCATGCATTTCTCCTGAAAAGTTTGGTGAGAACACAAGGAGCATCTCTCGAGGTATTAACCACTTACTGACCAATTACCAGGCACAAAAGGAATGATGCACATTGGATTATACCCCAGGAAAGGCATTCACAGTGCCTGGTGATTGAATTTATGACAGATCATTTCATTCAAAATTAGTTCTTATTTTATATTTTGTCCCTTCAGCCATGGTACAAATAGATAATTCATTTAGAATAACTTTTTATTCTATTTTCCCTGTCTCCTGTTTCTTTATTAACTCTGTTAAGTCCTAAGTGTCTTCATCATAAAATTTGGAAGTGTTAACTTCAGTATTGAGGGTGGGTAAATCCAAGAATAGGAAAGGTACAGATACTTAGTAGTGTAATCTTGGCTACAGGACGGTAAGACTCAAAGAATGTATTCCCAGAAGTGGTCAGATCTGATGAATCACTATCTTGGGAGACAGGAAGCTGGCTTTGGTTAGAACAGCAACATGGCTGACAACTTACATGACATTCCTAGTGAATGTGAATGGTCCAGATTCTCAGTGGTGGCATCATTAGCAGCAGAGCCTTAATCGGACCAAAACTTTTATTGTGATCCCTCCAGTGAGAATTGGTGACAAGAGTGGCATGCTTGATGTTGAGGGCCATTGAAGCTATCACACCAGTAAGCCAGAGAAGATGCAGAAGAAGAAAGCTGAAGCACTGTGGCCTCTAATTAAAGCAGGAGGATAAGGGGAAAGCCTACTCTGCATCGTCAACTGATAAAACTTTGGGTATAAGATGTGAGGTTATCTTTTTAAAAGAGATTATAGGAGTGATGATAGCTATAAATTGTTTTTTGTTAAATGCAATTAGCACAGGCAACACAGACCTTACAATATATTAAAAATTACTTGATTTTGTTAATAATATATATATATATACTACAATATATTAATAGTTTTATATTATATACTATATACTATAGTATACTGTTTTATATATATATATATATATATATATATATATATATATATATATATATATATATATATATATATACAGTCCTCTCTTAATTATGTAGGCTCAAGTACCAGACTATGGTCTATGATTTATAAGTACTGATACCACGTTTTGACTGTTTTGGTGTGAGCATAGCCTTTAATAGCCTTTAACAACTGAGCCATTTCTGTAGCCGCAGACAGTATCCTTTATGCTACAACTTTATTTCTTATGCTTATGGAATAAATTGTGTCCCCTAAGTTCATTTTCTGAAGTGTTAACCTCCAGTGTGACTTACCTTCTTAAAGATAGGTTTCTATGGAGGTAATTAAGTTTAAATTTGGACAAAGGGCCAGGTTTTAATATGATAGGAAATGTGACTTTATGAGAAGTGGGTAAGTGGATTCTCATCCTTTTTGAGCACACAGGGAAGGGCCAGGGAAGGACAGAGAAAGAATGTTCCAGCAGAAACAAAACCTCATACAACCTTGGCATTATATTAATGTTTGAAAACCCAGAGCTCAGAGAATATAAATTTTGACTGTTTGATTCACTCAGTCTGTGATATCTATGATGGCAACCAAAGCAGAGTAATAAATATATCCAAACAAGCAAACAATCCAGCAGTGTCTCAATCTTCTTATAGTTACACTAATTTTTTTCTATGACTTTTTTCCTGTAACTTTCTACCACACTGGTAGAGAAAACACTCTTGTCAGATCAAAAACTTCCACTTTCTAGTATAAAATGCAGTCTTTCTGTACTGACTTACCATACATTCTACTTGCCCAAGATGGTAACTGGGTGAAAGAGGAACTCACAGTTAGTATACATGTGAGGTTATGGGGTCCATCTGGTCTTCTTATCATGGATCACATAATGTAATCACTGCTGAGTCCTCTCTGTAGCAGGGATTTTATTTGCACATTATATTGGGACCAGGTAATGTCTCTAGTGGATTTGAGCCTCACTGTGGCTATCCCCAAGGTTACTTGTCTTTGAGGATGGCCTTGTCTTTTTTCAATTACATGGCTAGTGGTCACATTAAACCTTCTCAGATCATGAGAAATGGGGCAAAGGATGATGGGGGAGAACATTATCTCTGGTTCTCCCAGTCAGGACTTTCCATTCTGCTCCAATGTCAGCCTATTCTTACTGCCATATTAAGCCACATCCTCTCTATAGATTGTCAGCTGCCTGCTTTTTTATCTACATAACCTAACTAGCTATGTCTTCATTCCTCAAGGCTTACCTTAAGGGGCAAGGAAAATGGGTTCATTTGTTTGCTTTCTATGTTGTGCTCACACAAATTCTAGTAACAGAATCTTTCAGTTTATTTCTTGTCCTTTTTCAAGGTAAGAAAACTGGTATTTAAAAAAAAAAAAAAAAAAACCACCAAAATCAACAACAAAAAAACCAAACACCCATCAAAATGGTTCATAGGCACTTGAGTTTAATGTATGGACACACAAAATAAGTCTGTGTTTTACAGCTCAAGCCATGCAATGATTTATTTGATCTAGGATGTTCTCACTTTCCCTGAAGTATTGAATGCCCCAAGAGTGACAGGAAACCAGCACTAATTAAGGGTTGGAAAGACAGCCATGGATGAACTATTTTCAAAGATACTCTATTACACTTGTGCTTAGTAAATCTTTCCTCCCACCCACTCCTCTCAATGTGCCTGTCTGTCTTGATATTCATATTTGCTAGAAAAGGAGCTGAGATCTGTCTAGATTCTGTTTGTTGTTCTTCCTTTCATCCTCCATAGAGCTCAGTCACAACTGCAGGTAGAGGCCCAGCTTGAGTGACTGTAATTTTAGTGTCCTAGCAAGCCGAAAGCTTCCTCAAACTTGACTTCAGAGTGAGACAGAAAACACACACTCACACAGAGAGAGAGAGAGAGAGAGAGAGAGAGAGAGAGAGAGAGAGAGAGAGAGAGAGAAAGGGAGGGAGGGGAGAGAGGGAGGGAGGGAGGGAGGGAGAGGAAGAGAGAGAGAGAGAGAGAGAGAGGATACACTTGCTATAACTTCAAGCTTTATGGGTTCTATCTCTACTTGTGGATTGTCTTTTCACCCTAAGTTCTGAGGAAAATTCTCATAATTTCATACACATTTCAAGGTATCTTAATATTATACACTCTAACTCTCCCTTCCAGTTCCCCTCAGGATTCCCCCATAATATCTCCCTTCTAACTTCATGTCTTCCACTTTTATTGTATTTTGTACTTAACCCACTGTGTCCAGTTTAGCAATGCTCATATGCATGAGTGTGACATCGTCCATTGGGGTACGTGAAAGCGAGTGATGACCATGCCTTCACAGAGAAGTGACTCATCCTTTCCTATTAGCCACTGATTGCACCGCCATTAAGTCATCAGCTAGGAGTGAGGTCCTAGGCACTCCTTCCCCATGCATTCAGGGAAATTTTAAAGTAGTTTGATCTTGTTCAGGTCTTGTGCAGGCATGCACAGTTAATGTGAGTTCTTATGTCCAAAAGTCCTACTGTGTAGTGTGGCCCAATTTCCTGCTGTCCACTACGTCTCCAAACTTTCTTTCCTCCCTGTAGTATAGCTGTCCACATACAGTTCTAAGCATCACCTCCCTAACACACTTTCCAAGGGAGGACGTAGTCCTTGAGAGACTTAAATGCCAAGAAATGACTTTAGAGTTGCTTCTTGTTATCATATTTTCTGCACCTGGTAATGTCTGTACATCATTTTTAGACAGATAAAGATATTGAACTTCCAAGTCTTTAGTTGTGATTAGCCTTAGAATCTCTATCTCACTGCATGGGATCACCAGAGGGATTGTGCAGAGAAATCCCATTACTGGCTTAATCTCATGTCCAATAGTGCAGAGGACGTACGGAGTAGCAGTGATCAAAGAGGAGGTTTGCATGTGAGTGACAGGTCTCCCCCAGGATCTCTGCCTTCTAGTGTCACACCAATAACAAAGTAGCAGAATGTTTTGTAGAGTTTCAAAGAATCCAATAGCATAGCAGGAGGGACTGATGGTGAAGAAGAGACTTAGTTGGAGCAAAGAAGTCATAGAAATCTAGGACCTTTGGATAAGAGGCATTGGATACCAACGGAAACCACAAAGATGGACACAGCCACATAGGATAACCTGTGTTTACTGGGATTAGCCTTACCAGAGCAATAAGACAGAAGCCAGTGGCCAAAGGCCAAGAAGATTAAGGTGGCTTGGCTGCAAAACAGAAAGGTTTGGAAGCTAGAACATCACATGAAATTCCTCTCTCTTGACTTATTTGCCTCTAGTCCATGGTGAGGCTTAGCAGCAAAAGATTAGAGATAAAGACTCCTCTGTAAATAGTGTCTACAGAGGGAAGGTAAGAAAGGCTCAGAGAATAATACTTTAACTTGGTTTTTATAAGAAGCACTGAAAACAAATGGAATGTACTTCAATGTGATAAAATTATTTCTGCTATGGGCAGATTAGAAGTCTCCACATGAAGATGAATTCACTTACAAAAAATTTAACTACTCTTTAAAAATAAATCTCATTTTTATATGTGTTTAATATTTTAATCAATGCTGTGAAGAACCTAGGTTCAGAGAATTGAAATAATATGCCCAAGGTTATAGTTAATAATAAGTGGAACCACAGTTTGAGATATTAATGTATTTGATGATGGTGATTAAAGTAGGATTCTAACTACTATGTCCAAGTGTCATTTTACTGTGTGTGTGTATTATGCATGTTTGTATGTGGGGTATACATGAACATATGGGTGCATTCATGGGTAAGGTCAACGCTGATTTCAGGAATCTTGCTATATTACTTTTCAGCTTGTTCATTCATTCTTGATCTCTCAACTGAACCCACAGCATGTTCGAAACTTATTCCAGGAAAACTCTCTCACTGTCTTCTGAGTGTTGGGATTTCAGGCTAGCCACCGACTCACCCAGAATTTATGTGGCTTTTCCTGGCCTAAACTCTGTTTGTTATATTGAGGTGTAACTGCTTTATTTACTGATCCATCTTCCTAACATGTAAGGGTCATGTTTATTTTATTAATAGCTTTCCTCCTCTGTACTGTTTTTTAATTCATAGGAGATGTGGCTTAAGCAAGAAGAGTTGTAACTATATTCTATTGTAAATGTTATTTTTTCCCTGTTCTGATTCTGCAATTTCTTTGATATTGGTTGCTTTATTTGATTGGTCCCCCATGGTAATCATTTTTTACCCCTCCACCTCACCTGATAATTGTTTTTTCTCAGTATTTCCTTTGCCAATAACTAGCTATATGGTCTCTAGGATACAAGTTACATCCTCTTGAACCACCCAATCTGGCATTTTCCCATGCTCAAAAGGATAAGCATGAAGCCAGCATTGTTACTAGATCTGGGAGACTGCAAACTAAGAGTTCATTGTGTTTGAGAGGTCCAGAATTGGGCTTAAGATGAATGAATTCATCATCTTCCAGGGAAGCAAATTTACTTGGCGAGTTTCCATTAAAATGGATTTTGAAAATGTCAGATGGAACTAAAACATTTAAGACATATGGTGCATTAACTAAATGTTTAAACATTTGCCTTTAGCTGCATGAGCATATCATTGATGAGACGAGTTCAGTGAGCTATGCTGAACATCTTTTGCAGAATCACTGTCCAGTAGAGAGCTCTATTTCTCGAATCGTTGTAATATAAACCATCCCCAGATGCTTACAACAGACACCAAATATGTGTTATAATTTCACTGCTGAATGAAAATGCACATAAAAATGAGAGGTGTAAATGAGAAAATGTGTCTGTAATCACAGTCATTACCTTTTATTTGAAATAGGCTTTACAGGAGAAGGGTGCAAACAAGAGTATCATGACGCAGGAAGCACTTATGACATTGGGGTGCCAACACCATTCCTACTGTTTTTCAGAAACCCCTTCATACTTTAATCTGTGATCAGCAAACAAGCAGCAAGTGGAATGCTATCCTCAACTTGAGTTCTTTGAAGATATTATTAATCAATTACAACCCTCTTTTTATCCTGCTGAACTTAACACTTGACCTGGAAATTTCTTCTCCACCTAGCACTCCAGGAAACCACTCTGCCTGTTGAGTCAACTTGGAACTTTGAAAGAAACCCCAACTACAGCTCAAGACATGGAATATTGGTGGAACAGTGGGAGGTTCCCATAACTGGCTTCTGTAAGAGATGGAATCCTTGTGTGTGTGATGCCATTTAACATACCAATGGGATTTATTCTCAGGATGACTTTGCACTGCTTAGGTCTGTGGAATGAAGGAGAACTTGAATAAGTCTTTAGTATGCAATGACTCCCCCGCCCCCCACCTCTTTTTCTCAGGAAGACAGACTGAGTTCCCCTATACCTCCATTCTTTTGCTTTTGTATCTGAGATTCATAATTTCAATGAGAATTCTGAGGATTTCAGGTCCATTTGAAATGAATCATGACCTACCAGAGCCCTTGTAATGGAGACAACCACTAAGATTACTAACTTCCTTAAATAAGGTTATGTGTAGAGACTTTGCATTCAGTCAACCTTACAGGCATTTCTAGTCCCCAAGTAGGCTGTGAATTACAGCAGCTCTTCTGTACCTGAGATGGCGCTTAGTACCAATGAGCATGCAATTTTCAGTCTTCACAAAAATTTCCCTCCAAAATATATTATTCCTATTTAAGATGATGAAAATGAGGCCTATTGTGTTAGAGAACTTGTCTAACATGAGGACTGGAGTTGTGACAGAAGCGTAAAATAAATTATAGAGAATAATTTATTATTAATAATAACATTATTATTATTTTATTAATTTTCTGGTAAAGAAAGGCTTTTATCATGGGTGAAGAAAATACTGACCACACACAACAAGGCACTCCAAGAGAAACACTCTTCAGTGCCAATCAGGAAGCCAAATCTTGGTTTACTCTTTGACTGATGGGTTTTTAAGAGTCTTCGAGGCTTCCTGTTCCCCTCATTTATGGTTGGTCATTTTGAACAAAAACAGGGTGGCTGATAAGCCCATGACTTTGAGATAAGCATGTCCTGATCTAACCTTGAATTTGTCAGACTGGTGAACAAGCAGCAGAAAAAGGCTGCTAGACCTTTAGGCCTTTGTTTTGGTTAACAGTATAAGAAAGAAACTGGAAGTTTGGCATCTTTATTATCTATCTGTGGCCCCTCTTCCTATTTGTCTGTCTACCAGGGATCTGTATAATGCCTAGTCATTCATTCTTCCTCCCAGTAGTCAAACTAACTGCTGTTAGGTGTTTTGGGGTCCATCCCACCCTAACTGCTCATAGCAGGCGAAAAAGTATCTGGTAGAGGGAAAGTTGTTCGAGTGACTTAGAAAAAGGTACATAGCAGGAGCCAGGATAAGACTTGACAGATGGCAAAGATCCAGAACACAGGAGAACCATTCAAGGCAGGCAGTATGCATCCTTGGAGCATGCTGTATGAATGGAGCATCTGTAACATACAGAAAGGGAGACTAATTAGTATTTCTACCATCCCTACAGAATAGTTAAGAAACAGTTATCTAAAATGGTTTAATGAAAGTATAATTTACACAAGTGAGTGCAGAATTAGTGGACCTGATATGGAAAATGCCATATCCTCTACAGTGATCAGAATCCAGTCCTGGACACAGTTATAGAAAGTAAATTCTACAAAGCAGGAGAAGTCCTGTGATAACAGTTATGGCTTCGAGAAGGGCAGTCATTCCTGTCCAAATCTGTCATGCCTTGCATGCCTGAGGGTGGGTGGGTGGGGGGATAGGAGAGAGGCTGTGCCTCCTAGTGGCTGGGCTACTCAGAAAGAAAGCAGCCTACAGATGTTGTCCTTCCTCATAGCTCAGCGCACACACAAAAAATTGCATTTCAGCAGCCAAAGAATGCAATGACTATGATAATGCAGCAATAAATAATAGTGAACCCTTTCTCACAAGGGTAAGTGATTCTTGCCCTTGTGTGGGGTTTAGAAGGTCTGGCTTAAGGTAAGAACTACTGTCTGCTTTCTTTTGAGAGCATTAAATTTAATTAGAGAACTAAATGTCTAGAGTATACCATAACAGAAACCAGACCATTAGCGTGTAAACATTCTGGAAAAGTACCTTTAGTAAATTTCATCCTCCTTTTTGTCCTGTCTTTTTGTATCTCTCCAATATGTTTTCCACACTCAGTACAAAAGAACCTTTATAGTGTCAGAATCAGAGTTCTTTTGATCCTCCTGCACACCAGTGGTTATATGCACAGAATAAAAAGACATTGGTGAGAACGTTGAGTAAAAGATAGAATATACTTTAGCAGTTGTGAAATTTATCTGAAATTTGTTAAGGGACTTGTTTTCTGAACTATGAACAGAGGGCTTAGATTTCATTAAGTGTGGCCCCTGGTAGATCTAAACACTCCAGTAGGTGTTTACACAACGAAGAATAAATAGGCAGCACTTTGTGACTTAATGAAGATTTTTTTTTTTTTTTTTTTAATGTGGATACAAAGTTGGTTGAGGTGGAATGGAGAGGGTGGATCTGGGAGAAGGCTGAGAGGGGAATGAAATTTTTAAAAATGTATGAAATTCTGCAAAAAATTAATAAATATTTTTTAGAAAGGGTCTTAAGATTATCTGCTGATACCTCTTTTTATTTATGGATTGTGACACTTGCCCAAGGTTTATTAATGCATATGGTATCCGTGCTATGAACAATGAGATGTCTTATGAGGTCTCTTAACAGTGGGTTCGCTCCCTCTCTTTGCTCAATTTTCCTGTTCATTATCCTCAGCTTGCTTCCCAGAATGCCCGCTTTTCCTCCTTTTTCCTATTGCTTCCTCTTGTGTTTTTGTTTCTCTCTCTACTTTTTCTACTTTTTCAAGGATTGAAGAAACACAGTTAATATTCCATGACTACTGACCTCAAATGTTAACTCCTGCATGCTACAATTAAAATGGATGTGATCAAATGTAAATTATTGAGTTTTCTCATCCATGAATTGAGATGATCAAAGTTTCTCCTAAAGCACTGAAAGGAAAATTAACAATGGATCAAAAAAGTTTTGCATCACAATTATTGCACATCTGTCTTCCTTCCTATAGCTTTGTCTTTTCCTTCTATTTTTTCAAAGCTACCTTCAAGGACAGAAGGCTCATTTATGGATTAATGAAAAAGATCCAACAACCAACACTCCAGTTCCAAGAGAAAGATACAACAAAGAGGAAGGCAGCATTAGAAGTATGGTGTTGGGTATATAGAAATGAAAGTTGGAGGTTCATGTGTGTTTCTTTTGGTGATTGGGAGCCCCCTTTAGGTCAATGTTCCTGTTGTACTCAGTTGAGTGCTATGCCAGCAGTAGCCTTTTGCAACAGTAGATGTTAATGCAAGGATGTTCTTTTGGACCAGAACTATGAAAACCCATAAACTGACAGAGGAGTTAGATAATTGTTCAATGTTTAATGTTCTCCACAATAGCTCAAAGAGGGAGCTGTGTAAAAAGGGAACTTGTGGATAAATAATGCTGGCACAGAACAGCACACCATCTGCAGACATTGCAGAAATGAGCAAGAGAAGCCAACGAGCTGTGAGTGACAGAGATTAATCTTCAAAGTCACAAAGCCATGTAGGTCTGTTTGGAATTTAGGCAGTGCTGGAGAGCTTCAAGGTTCTGGGACATTCCTTTGAGGCAAAGAAGACATTTATCAGCCATGATGCTCAGGTGACTGCTGTCTGGAATCCTTGATCCCCAGAATAAAAAAGAACCCAGAAGAAAGACACTTTTTAAAATGAGGAGGAATGTTCAATTCCTTGCTTAAAATAACTGTGGTGCTCTGGGCTACCTTGGCAGTCATATCCTGGGAGTAGGAGAAGAAAGAGAAAGCGCTTACCACATCCCTTAACATGGCTTCTCTAGGTGGTGTATAAGTTCTGTTTGGGGTGAGTGTCCATTAATTATTAGAACAGAGGAGATATGGACAAATTAAGACTACTTTCTGGAATATTTATTAGCTAATATATCTGTGTACATAAACATGTTTATATTTATTAAACATTCCCATTGAAAAATCATTTTCAATATTAGAACTTTTAGCCATAAAAAGACATCTGTTCCCATTAAGCAAAACAAAAACCTTCTTATCAAAACATTTAAAACAACACAAACAGAATAACTCTGCTTAGCATGCTGTGCATACATTCTTCCATTTGGCATCAACATGTATTTTTAATGTGATTTGTCTGCTATCTTCCTGAAAATTATTTTTTCCAATGTAATCTTATTAAATTCTCTTTTCATAAAATTGCCTAAATTCTTACTCTAAGTATGGTTTATTGTTAATAAATCTAAAATTATTAGTATATATGAATGGCTTATCTGCACATAATACTTCTAATTGAATAAAATATTTTCTTTAGATACTAATGTAACTTGCAAATCCAGAAGAAATATGATACAGACAGGTGGTCTTGATGACCATGTTTAAAATTAGATGTGCAAAGGCCTTACCCTTTCATAGGTACTAATGTGCCTACCATTTAGAATACCTTGAAGATAATTTAAAAATCACATTTTCAATTTATTTTATGTGCATACATATGTGTATGTGTGTGGCTGCACATGTTCCATGGTATACTGTAGAGTTCAGAACACAAATTTAGGAATAGATTCTTTCCTTTCACAATGTAGGAGTGCAGAGACTAAAGTTGGGTAGACACGCTTGACACCAGGTGCCTTTGTACATTGAGATATCTTGCTAGACCTGAAAAATATTTTATACAAAAATTTTTACACTGTGGGGGTGACAGTTTACATCTAAGCCACAGCAAGGTGTCATGTTGAGGTGATTCTCCCATGATCAACATCAACAGAGGCACCAAGAGTGAGCTTGCTCAAGCCTCTAAAATGTAGTATCATTTAGCTTCCTTCAAGGGAGTGCATAACTTCATTGCATTCCCAGTGGATCAGAAGGAGGAGGAAGCTTACCTTTGGTTGTTTTTCAGATGTAACCATGTGTTAAATTACAGGTCTGATTGCTGCATTTCCTATAGCCTAAAGGAAACTATGAGCAGAGGTTGGAGATATGTGGAAGCCCAATTAACTTGGTGGGTTTTTAATTTAACATTAATAATAATATTTTCATAAAAGTGAAAAATCTGTGCATATAAAAGACTAGACAGGATGCCAGGATGCTAGTCAGAGTGGAAACTGTTCAAGGCAAACCTGGGTTTCTGATTAGTTTCTTCAGATCAGTATTCAGACCACCCCGGATCTAATTCTGCTGATCTAATTCTGTCGGTTAACAGATCCTTTATTTTACGTGGAAGTCTATCTGTATTACTTGTCTATTGCTGTTGCAAAATGACCCTACAAGAGGCAATTCATAGAAGAAAGAGTTTATTTGGGCTGTGGCTTCAGAGGAGCAAGAGTCCATCACGACAGAAGTCAGTGTAGCAAGCGGAAAGCATGGGGACAGGAAACGGAGAGATCATATCTTTAACTATCTGTTACAAGAGGGAGATGTGGCACTGGAGGAAAGGGATTTGGGAGAGTAAGAGAGACAGAGACACAGAGACATAGAGATGGAGACACAGAGAGAAAGTGGGATGAGGGCATAGAACTCCCAAAGCAGGCTTCAGGTGATTCATTTCCTTCACAAGACTGCACCTCCTAAATCTGCCCAAACAGTACAAACAGCTAGGGACCAAGTACGGAAACTGAATGCTTAAGCCTAAGGAAACCATTCACAACTGTTTTAAATATTTTTATTAGTTTGTTCTTTCATATATTACATCCTGACTGCATTTTCCATTCTTCCTTCCACCTACCCACCTCCTCCATCTTCTCCATACATTCCCTCTTCATTCCCTTCAGAAAAAGGCAGGCATCCCAGGAATATGATCCAAACATGGCACGTCACATTACAATAAAATTAAGCACCTCAAATTTGCTATTTTTAAAAATGAGTAATAAAAAAAAGATAAATGTCTTCCTTACTAGGATATTGCAAGGGAAACTACTGGCAAGTCACCCAAAGCAAAAGATATGGACACAAAGAAAACACCTACTATGTGAAACAACATCATCACCATACTCCCTTAAGAAATGACTTGACTGAGGGACAAGCCTGACTGCATAGGGGTTGATGTCAAAAGTATCCCCTCTCCAGGAAAAAGACATTGGGATGGGTATAGCCCTCATGCCTCACTGGACAACAACAGGAGGACCGGAGCCATTACAAGGTCTCCTTCAATTATTGGAGGTCAGGCCTCTATCCCTGCCTTCAAAAGAATAGAATCGCCAAGGCCCTTCTACACTTAGAGAAGGGAGGAGATGTCAGGAGCAACCCTGCATATACACTAAAGGCCTAAAATCAGCCATAGGCCTAAAATCAGCAATAGGCCTGACATACATGCATGCTAACACCAAGTCTTGGGTCTCTGTGGAAAAACACTGAAATAGCAGGCTATAAGCTATTGTAAACAGGCAGCTTCTGTGGAAATTTACCAGACCTAGTAGTCATAGGTCTTATAAATAGGCAGCCTCGGTGGACAGTACCAACTTAGATAAGGACAAGTGAATCATAGGCAGAGTCATAGTGACCTGTTCTCTGAACCTTCATCCAGCCAATACCCTGTTCTGAAAGATATCTGTACTCCCCCTGAACACCTATGCTCTGGTGTCATCCCCTTCCCCACATCCTGCCTTTTTGTATTTATAACCCCTGTGTGAATAAGTAAAAATTATGATTTGATTTAAATAATCAAATAAATAAATAATAAAAAAAGAAAAAGAAAAAAAAAAAAAAGAAATGACTTGATACAAATGCTCTGGGGGATTGCTGCTCAAGCCAATTTTTCTCACGAAAGAGATGAAGCAAACTGAGAAGCAATTGGTTGGAACAGAGAAAAGAGGGAAGTGGTTGGTGAAATGGAATATCAGTTCCGCTTATTGGTAAGGGGCTCAAATTATGCTGTTACTCCAGCATAGAAGAGCTATAGTCTGTTGAATGCTGCCTACAACTTTATCCCTGAAACAGACATACACTCTTTGAATTTTCCTTGTTACTTTTCCCCATGGCCACCGCATGGGCAATATTATTATCATCTTCATTTTCTAGATGAAAACGTGGAGGCTTCACCAGGTTAAAGAGCAGTTGGTAACAAGAAGTATGTTCAGAAACAAAACCAATAAGTCTTTAAATGCCCTTTAAATGCCAATCCCTGACTACACTGTTTCTCAGAAGTCAGCAATGTCCATTGTTTACTCAGATCTGGAGTGCTCGAAGATGATCCTGTCCAGTGCTAGGTGGAATTTCAGAATAAAATATGGTGTCCTGATTAGGAAAGTCAACTCAAACAATTTAGTAACAACTTCAAAAATTTAGAAAACCATAGACACCTATAATGAATAGTTAATCTCTAAATTTGTTTAAAAGGTCTCCTGAGAGAATGTCTAAGTTTACATATTGATAACAAGTAATTTTGGCAATACAAATATAAACTGGCTTGTACTGCAGTATCAACCCCCAAATTTAGGTAGTTTCTTAAGTCGCACTATTTATGTATTATAGAGCAGCAAGGGTTGACTTTCCAGAATAGGGACTTGGGGACTCATATTTACAATATAGTTAATTCAGTCAACTTCATGTTACTATAATGAAATGCCCGAGGCAATCTCAAGTTATAAAGATAAAATGTTTCATTTCATGGGAAATGTCCTAGATTCCAATCATTGCATTGTGAAAAAACCCTAACAAACAAGCAAAAAATAAGTAAAGATGAGACATTGATCTTTAATTATGGTTCTGGAGGTGATAATCTGCAGTGAAGCAGGCCCATTGCTTTGTGTCTCTGGTGTAGATGGCACTGACAGGAGTAGCATGTGATAGAGCATATTGCTATCAAGCTGCCACAGGAAATAGTGAGGGACCCAGTTCCCACAGAGCCTTCCTAATGTCCTACTTCTGATATCCTCCAGATGACTGATGAATGCACTCATTATGTCCCATCTCTGAACATCCATAGCCCCACCATGAGTTCTGCCAATATGTGGACCTTTGGAGGTCATTAGAGGTAGTCATTCCTAAAACTTTGTCTATTACCCCTCAGAGAGCTCATAGGGCCTTTAGGGATCTTGCACTGTGACATGCAGCCTGAGAAAGGACAGATTTATATACCCAGACAAGTCTTTTGGCAGAACAAATTGCTTCATCTTATCTAACTACAGGGGACAAGCACTACAATTCTACCTGTGTATAAAGTAGCAAAACAAAATATTTGCCAACAGGAATAATTATTGTGTATACATGTTATTATAAATACTTCATTTTTTTTTTCCATTTTCATTAAATTTCCTATTTCAAGGTTCAGGTGGTTTCCTTGCATAATATACTATATTACCAGGTAGACAAAATCTTGCTCACATATTTCAACAAAAGTTCTTTGTCTCTAATGGAAGAGCATCAGGTTTTAAGCATCATTTCTGACTTTTCTAAAAGGTTCCTTAAAAAATGATACCAACTCCTAGCTAGGGGGGATTCTTTAAGGAAATATGTCATTTTCTTGTCTAAGAGTCAATGAGTTCACAGAAAAATAAGGGCAGGCCTGAAAGGATGTGGAATAAAAGACCCAGTTAATGCCTAAAAGATGCCAAATTGGAAAGTGTTACTTTCCTCGCATCATCCATCACTGCAAATGGCTCAGCAGGCAAGAGACTATCTCAAGCTGGCAGTCTTGCCATGGAAATAGATCATTTCAACAAGAGCAGCAGAGTCTCAGAACTCAACACGGCTGGGGACATTCCACAGACGAGCTCAGAATCAAAAGGGTGAGAAGTGAGCAAGTAAAAAATGAACATTCCATCAAATCTTAATCAGAGAAAAGCTCAATAAATCTGGGTGATATGTTGTGTAGGCAGTTTTGGGTGGATGTTCCTAAATATTAATCAACTATAAACTTACTTTTGAGTCATCTCTTCAGCTTTTAAAGGTGGATTGGTCTCTCTATACATAGACATCTTTATGAGTCCTTGACCTGGTTTACATATAGAAGGGAGGGTAACCTATTGGCTGCAATCTTGGCACACAATAATGGTGATGGTTATAACATACATCCAAACATACAGATTTAAAGCTCCAGGTAGACTCAGCTTTCAGAGTTATCAATGCCACACTTAGAAAACTCATGATTACATCATTGTTCTGTCCTATCAAAGAAAATAATTCAGTTAAAGGAATTGCTATTGAGGACCTCTAATATGCCTACAAAGTAATTTTCCTACTTCAAAGGACCATACGAGATGAAAGGTATTGAGGTCCTGCAGTGCATTCAATATTGCAAAAGAAACACAGGTCAATGGGTGTGGCAATGAACAGCAATGAGACAAAGTGGAGGATTGAAGTTACTGACATCGCTGTCACTGGCTGATATTTATATGTAAGTCCAGAAAAGTAGCAGTGAAAGGACAAGACTTACTTTGATGTCTATGTCAAAGCTTATTTTATGACATAGAGCAAAGAAAATATTTAAGCTTGCTTTTATAAATATGAAATGCAGACTTCAAAAGTAGTTTAATTGTTTATTATATCAGCTGGTTAATTAGGCAAGTTTTTGTGTGGCCTTAAATAAATGTATTTTTCTATTCTTTGGCAGAAATCATGCCATGGACATGGCTTATAGAAATTTGTAGACATCAGATTTATGGAGATATCGGGTACTCTCGAATATGAAACATTAGTGCCAGAAGTGTAAGGTCATTTGTCATAGTACTAAATACAATTTAGAACCATCAAAATTTATTATTAATGTAATTGGTCAATGCTACCCCAAACAAAATACTCCTCAATATGATTATAGTGTTTGGTTAGAATATCTGATATGATTAATTGTGTCAATATTTGGAATATATTCAGTAAGGAAAGGGAGTATTATTATTATTATTATTATTATTAAAGATACCCATAGAGTAGTAATAAAATATTCCATTTACCAAGAAAATTTAGTAATTCTAAAGCTATAAGCACTCAATAATGTCAAATCAATACAACAAATATTAAAATGACTAAAAGAAAAATACTATAACTTTGCTATCAAAGTGGGGGTTGAAGATATTTTTCTCAATTGATTGATAAAGTGAATAAGAAATAGCAGTACAAGTGTAGATATTTTAATGGAGCCTGGTAGACAAAGTTACCAGGTAGATTTTGCGTAGATTCAGGTTGGAGAGGAGCCACCAAGAAAATGTGCTGATAATTGCTTCATGTGACAAAGACTGTGTGTGTGTGTGTGTCTGTGTGTGTGTAGCCAAAATCTCTCTCTCTCTCTCTCTCTCCTCTCTCTCTCTTCTCTCTCTCTCTCTCTACATATGTTAAAAGTTTATTTTCATTTCACGTGTATGTATGTTTTACCTGCCTGTTTGTCTGTATTAGATGGCACTTCAGTGGCCAAAGAGGCCATCAGATCCTATAGAACTAGAATTACAGATGGTTGTAAGCTGCCATTTGGGTACCTGGAATCAAACTCGGTTCATGTGGAACAGAGACTCATGTTCCTAACCAATAAGGCATCTCTCCAGCTCCCTAGAAACATATTTTTTTCGAAGAAATATAACAGACCTCTGATAGGTAAGCTTCAAAACTGTCCTCAATATATGTCAAAAAAAGGGACCAGTGAAGGCTAGTCCCAGGTGTTCCAATCATGCTGTGGCTTCCACATCCCTGTTATTCTTGTCTTCTGTGTAGAGCTGGGAAGATGGGCTTGTGAATGTCATAATGTTCTCTCTCTCTCTCTCTCTCTCTCTCTCTCTCCTCTCTCTCTCTCTCTCTCTCTCCTCCCAGCTCTATGTAGCTAATTGTTTTATGATACTTAGTGGAACATAGTTATCAGATAGATTGTCCTTAGATCCAGGCTTGTGAGCCCAGAAAATGTGCTGTTAATTGCTTAATGAGACAAAGACTGTGTGTGTGTGCGCGCACACACACACCACAAATGGTTTTGGACTGCATGTAACAAATAGCTGACTGAAACAATGTTCTACAACTGCATTCTCTGACAAAAATTTCAATTAGGTGAAAAAACTCAACTGTCCTAATAATGGGGAAAGTGATATGCTTGCAGATGTAAAAGCCCTTTTAAATAACTCATGGATAAAAGAAAAAGTAATGATTAAAATTGGAATGTGTTCTAAACCATGAACAATTAAAATATTAACTATTAAGATGTAGGTAATAGCTGAAGCAGTAGCTATAGGAAATTACATAGCCTTACGTGCTAATATTAGAAAACAACGAGGGCTTGAAGTCATGAATTAGGTGCATCATTTAATAGATCATTAAATAGAAAAACATTGGCAGAAAAAAAGATTAGAGTAGAAAGATGTGAAAGATACTCAACGTATTCCGAAGGATCTTCAAGCTTTCTGAAATGTGATCGCACACAGAGCAGGCTTGGGAGTTGATGCGTAGCCCATGCTGGCCTTGAATTGTTGATCCTCTGGTTCTACCTCCTGGGTGTCAAATGTTGATTTTTAGCATGGGCACAGTATTTTCAAACTTTATTTCAAACTTTATTCATTTGCAACCCTATATCAGTCCATATTATTTTCCAAATAATAAGGTCAAATAATATTCTCAATGAAGCTATGCTGGATTTTATCAGTGCAATCATTGGTTGATAGTTATTCAAGTTAATAAAACTTTTGTGTTACTAAGATGAATATGTTTTTTTTGTTCAAGCTTCTGCACTATGCAGAAAACAAGTCATTGCCTTTGTTTAGAGCATCCATGCTGTATACTCTACTTTCACATGCTTTTCGCATGATAGCAGTCTTGCTATCAGGTGACTGTTGCAGTATAATGTGCTAATGTTTACTTATTGATAACTCAAGCTGTAACAGTAGCAATGTCTGTAACCAGGTACTAGCTCCATTTCTTTATTCATGGTCTTTCTAGCACTGAGTGTGGTGAACTGAGTTTTCTATTTTCCATTATAATTCTGTCCAGTTTTGCCACATGATTTTTTTGGATTGTGTGTAAAATACCTATATGATCAGAATTCCTGTATTTTCTTGATTGATTGACTTCTTTTTATCACTAAAGAATGCCTTTGTAGCAATTTTAAACTAAAACCATCTATTTTGTTTGATATTAATATAAATATATTCTTCTGGTTGCTTTTAATGATATGTCTTTATTTTAAATTTCTTATTCTCTCTCTCTCTCTCTCTCTCTCTCTCTCTCTCTCTCTCTCTCTCTCTCTCTCTCGTGTGTGTGTGTGTGTGTATGCATAAAAGAATATGTGCATGGCATGCATGTGAAGGTCAAAGAATAGGTTTTAGGCCTTCTGTTCTTTTCTGACACAGTGAGGTCTTAGGACTGGACTCCGGGCATCAAGATTGAACAGCAAATGCTTTTACCCTCTGAGACATTTCTTTATGTCTCTTTTCTTATATTTCACTTTCAATTTATTGTCAGTGAATCTAAAGTGTTTCTCTTACTAAAGACATTCTAAAAGAGTAATTTTTAGCTATAAGTCTTCTATACTAAAAGAAAATGATTTTGAACTAGTAGCCTAAGATGAAGTGATGCACACATATCCAAAGACCCGTGCTTTCAGGTAGGGAAAGTACTTTGTTTCACCATGTATGACCTCATTCAAAGCTACTGTGACTACAAAAGTGTAATTTGCTGCAGGAATATACAAACTCAATCAAACCAAATCTAAGAAACCAGTACCCAATACACACAGACTCTCAGTTACCCCAGATGCATTATAAATCAGCAAGGAAAAGCAATACTATCGATACCATACAATTTAGACAATTGCTTATTCAGAGAGAAAAAAATTAAATATTGGTTCTTATCTACACCACAAATCATAACTAGATCTAAGCAAATAAAAGATGTAAGAGTATGAACAGCAGTATTTCCAGACTAGAGAAATTTCTGAAAGGATAATATTATGAACTGAAGAGCTGTCTCATCAGCAAAACAAAATCCGCAAAATTCCTAGTAATAGTTTTGTACTTTTAAATTTAAGATGACTATAGAGTAAAAAGATCATATAGATGATGAAATAAAATAAAGCCATATACTGAAAGAAGGTATTTGCAATTCATAGAAATGATTAATATTTGTGTCTGCTATAGTTTAAATGTGTCCCCAATTAAGAAATGTCATGTGCTTGAAACTTAATCTCCAAATTTGTATGTTAATTCTACTAGGAGATGGGCCTTTGGGAGGTAATTTGGATTAATGAGGTCATGAGAGTGGTGCCACTATATGGGTATCAATGGCTTTATAAGAGAGAAAAGGAGGCCCAAGTTAGCACACTTGACTTGTGCTAACTTCATATTCTCTTCATACTATAGTGCATCAAGGCTGAGCTAGTGCTGTCACCATGCTCTTAGGTATCCCAGCTACTCAAACTATGCAATTGAACTTCTTTATAAGTTACCTATCTCAGGTATGTAGTTATAAAAATGCGGATGAAGATAGCATACAAAACAATGAACAATACAAGGAAAACAAGAAAAGCCAAACATATCTTATAGAAGAGAAAGCATAAATGACTAAATACGCACTAAAATGCTTGACTTTATTATGAATCAGAAAGATGCTAATGAAAAGCTCAATGAGACATCATTTCATGTCTACCAGTGGCTCAGAAAAGAGATGATTAACCAGGTGTAGTAAGACTATCAGGAACAGAAACTTGCAAGTCTTATGGGTAAGGTATAGTAGAGATGTTGGTGAACCTTTTGTACAACCATCATTTTGCTAGTATGTATACAATAATAAAGAATCCCCATAACTGCATAGCAGGAAACACAAGACAGTTGGTGGAGCAGTAACAGAATACAGAACAGAATAGTAACACAGCAACAGAAAATAGAAAACAATTTGAATGGCCCACTACGACTTGAGCGGATTCTTACGTTGTTATACTCTCATAAACAAACAAGCTTTGTTTCAACATGGGTAAGCCTTATCAAATGGAGCACAGTACATCCTGTCAGAAAAGTTACACAGAAATTTCACTTGCCTTTATTAAGCCAACTGTTAAGCAAAATACTGTCAACAAAATCTTGTACATACAGGTGATAGGTCATGAAATGGCAGAGAGACAGATGGAGACAAAGAGAAAGACAGAATTCAGTATGACGATTTCCTTTAAAAAGGAAAACAGGAAATGTGTCTGAAGAGACGAGCAGGGTACTGAGACATCGCACTGCTGAATGAGCTAATCTCTGGCAAACATGAGTATTTCATGATTTCTCTCTAAGATTCACATGCATACATGTTATTCACTCCTTAATGCACACATTTTACCATAAAGTACTGGCACTGGGCTGTATTTTTTCTTTCCCCTGTACTGTTTATAGGTAATATAGCTTAAGGATAGATTGCATTCATTCCAGACTTTCAGAAGTGCCAAATAGAAAACGAAATGATTGTACCAAACACAGGGTGACTTTTGCACTTGCTTTCTCGCAGCTAAAGAGACGGTGCTTCTGTAAGTTAGCTCTGAGAAAATAAAGTCACAGTGAACAAGATCTTTAGTGAATTATCAGAAACCTTATCATTCCTCGGGGAATTGGGGTTCAGGTAAGATATATAAGGCTGTGCTCCTGTATAAGCCCTTCTACAGGCACAGCGTGCTAAGCAAAAGTTAGTATGAGTACATTGTACTAGGCCTGGTGACCCCACTTTCAAAGTGTGTCCAAATGTCATGGACATATTATAGGTTTGGAGAACGCTTTTGGGAGACAGCCCGGCCTTAGAGACAGAGGAAAGAAACTCTTGCAATGTTCTGAGCAAATCAAGAATCTGACACTGAAGGAATGAATGTCATGAGCAAAGGTGGCTTTCTGAAGTGAGTTTTGCAGGATCAGGAAAACTGAGATAACCACACATTACAAGGAAGTCAGGAAAAGAATCAGAATGAACCAGTCACTTAATTATTAAATATAAAGTACCTTTGCATTTCTGCGAACTACTGTCTGTTGAAAATACCTTTGCCTGTCAAAGGAAAGAGATTTGACGGATCTAAGAAAAATGTGACTTACATATGGCTTAAGAAATATTAATAAGTTACCGGACAAGCCAAGTAGAAAAATAAAGGCTGCAACCAGGGTTTAGGATAGGAGTGGAGAGGTTTCTCACAAATTACACAATCTAGAAGAATATCTCTGTGAAAGAGCTCAGGAACAGAGAAGAACTGAGTTAGAATCAGATTCCTAGCCACAGTGCCCCAAATTAAACAAGAAATGTTTCTACTTCTGCACGGTAAAGCCTCAGGCAAGCCGGTCGATCCCATTGGAGGGTGATTTCAGCAGACTAATGCCAACTGACAGAAAATTTTAGTATGGCATTACATTAACATTTCAATGTGTATTTTCCCTAAGGTTGGAAGATACAATGTAGACAAATCACACATTTTTTTTTACACACTCAGCGTTCTGTATTCTATAGTTTAATGAATCCAATTAACAGTAAAATGAGTGCTCTGGCCTCAAGACCGTACAAACTAGCTGTGAGTACACTGTCAGAGTGACATTCTGAGATTAAAAATAGGGAGCAGGACGAGACAGCCACATGCTTGATGAGTGACTCTGCCCCCTTGCTGGTTTTGGTAAAGAACCAAGTGACTAGGATGTTTATTGCTAGCCTGGGACTCCTGTATTCTCATACTACATAGTTCCCAGTCTAATCAAATATACACTGAGCTGTGGACTGCCCAGTTGCCTCTGTGTGATTAAAATTATGTGAGAAAACTGAATGGAAAAAATATTTGAATCAGAAGCACTAAAAAGTGAGTTCAAAGAAGAAGAAGAAGGAAAAGGGAGGAAGACAAGAGAGAAGGAGAGGGAGGAGGAGAACAGGGTGGAGGAGAGAAAAGAAGAGAAGAAGAAGAAGAAGAAGAAAGAAGAAGAAGAAGAAGAAAGAAGAAGAGAAGAGAAGAAGAAGATGAAAACCAATAGTGAGAAAGGAAATCTAGACATATCGTAGAAATGAGTCAAACTGAAGCTTCACACAAAAGACCCACTGCCTCTTTCCCTCCCAGATTCTTGACTGACCATGATGTAATTCCTTGAATGGCGAAACACTGTGCCACCGACTTCATCATTAAAAGCAGTCCACAGCTCCAGTGTATATTTGATTAGACTGGAACTATGTAGTATATGCCTCCCCCCCACCAAAAAAAAAAAAATCAGTTCAGAAGATTGGGGAAATGGCTCAGTACATAAAATACTTGTCGCATAAGCCTGAGTTACCCGAGTTTGGATCCCGAGCACCCACAGAAAAGCTAGGTCCAGTGGCGTGCATCTGTAATCTTAGTACAGGGCTTAGGGGAGAGAAGCCGAACCCAGAGATTTGCTGGTCACTTAGACTAACAAAACGGTGAACTCTAGGTTCCATGAGAGACTGTCTTAGAAAGCAAGATTTGCTTCGATATGTGGGTAGGCGTGGGATGGGGAAATGGCCCAGCCAATGGAAAGATTGCTTGAGCAAGCATGAGCACTGGAGTGCTGATCCCTAGAGTCCATACGTATACATGCCTGGCAGGCGGCAGGCGTGGCTGCTCTCTGAAATCCCTTCATTACGGAGGCAGACACAGGGGATCCCTGGAACAAGCTGGGGAGCTCTGCGCTCAGTCAAGAGACTGTGCCTCAATGTATAAGGTGAAAACGTGATTGAGGAAGAGATCCAGCGTCAACCTCTGACCTTCACACTTGCACACATGGGTATGTGTACACCTCCACACATGTGCACACAAACATTGCACACACAAGAAAATAAGTAGGGAGGAAGCCTTTTGCATGTGTAGGGAATATAAGCCTCGGTTATCAGACAGATCGCAGCACAGGCCACCTCATTACACAGCCAACCTGGATAAATGAGGCATTACTCCATATCACCGACTCAATCATTGTGCAGAACAGGCCATATTTTCTATATTATTACAAAATAAAATTGTAATAAAAGCATGATTTTTTTGCAGTAGCACACTCTTTTTTATAGCAGTTCCTAAGGCAGCAAATGAGTCAAATTGCAAGCATAGCAACGAAAAGATTCTAGATCAAATGGCTTATTAAATAGAAACGCTCAAGTGAAAGGAACTGCATGTTTCATGCAGGTTTTTCTGTTTTAACGTTTGAACTTGGAAGTCTTCAATGCTTTGAGATAGTCCACAGCCCATATAATAAAAGCCCATGACAAGGGATATCATAACCATAGGCATTTGTATTATAAAAGGAAAGCTATACATGTATATATTAATTCTAACTAATTTTGAAAGGTGTTTACTGTAAAAACAGCACTGATTTTTGGGGAAAAAAGATTATAGGAAGATGGAAATAACAGGAACTCAGGTGAAAGTAATGGTATTTTTCCCTTATTGATTGTCCCTTTTTAAAACGGAGTTCACCAGTGAAGGAGATCCTAGAAGTCATAAAATCAATCTCACAAATTGAAGTTGAAAAAAAATCAACCCCTACCCCAGTCTAGATGGTGATAATTAACTCAGGGGCACCTTGGTTACTCTTCCATTAAGCAGTTCCCCCAGGGATCCAAATTATTTTGGATTATTTATTGGATTCATCTTAAGCATTGAAGTTGCTTGTGAAGGATACCATGCCAACTGTTAGCATCATTTAACACGTATTGAACTATAGCAGCCCGTAACTCAGAGAAAACAAAGATTTAACGAGAAAGACAATACTCTATTTTCATTTTATAAAGAGATTAACCAAAGCAGGCAGGAAGGTAAAGGGCTTCCTGGAGTGAGCCAGAAAAATCTGAGAGAGCAGGACACAATTAGCCAATCCTAGGAAGATTGTTCTTTCTCTGCTACTCCCCAAACTGGATTTGCTAGAAAAGAAAGTCCCAGGAATCATTGAATTCTATCTCAAAGAAACCACAGAGTTTAGGGCTCTGCAAGGGAATTTAGAGTGTTTAACACCAACAGTTGCAGAGGGGGAGAGTGGGGGCTCAACACTAGTAACCTAGCCAGCATTCCTTACCCATCATTCCTTATCAACTGTTTTCAGTGTCCCATCAGTGAGAAGGAAGGAAGGACAGGAAAAATGGGTCACTGGTCAGAGTGTGTAAGTTGATGGATATGATAGTTTATTTTTCTAATATAATTCAAAAATTTGTGCCTAAGTTTTATTAAAAAAATGTTAGGTTGTCAATAGAACCAGAACTGTGGGATTGTTTAAAGCCCCCTTTCCTGAATGGAGTGAAGGAGAGGATCATACGATTATAGACCATTAGAAGAGCTGAGCTCCTTACACACAGAAAGAACTGACCATCAACTCTGCTGTTTACAGTTATGGGAATTGTGGTGGTTAAATGAGAGATGGCCTCCCCAGGCCCATGTATGGAGACACTTGGTCTCCATTTGGGAAGCTCACAGAACCTTCAGGAGGGATAGTCTCACTGGAGGAAGTCCACAACTGAGAGGGTTTATGGTCTCATCCTACTTCTAGTTCTCTCTCTCTCTCTCTCTCTCTCTCTCTCTCTCTCTCTCTCTCTCTCTTTCTGTGTGTGGATAAAATATCATCAGTCAGATTCCTGCTTCCTCCTCACAGAACTGTAAGCCAAAATAAATCCTTTCTTCCTTACCTTTGACCATGGTATATTATCACAACATAAAAGTAATTAATATTTACTGCCCCTTTCTAGGACAATTCCCATCTGGCTGAAGAAGAATCCACAGAACCCTGAACTGAGATGGAGCAAATCTTTCTTTCTCCAGGGTGGGTCTACCAGTCACCATGAAGAGGCTGAGTCTAGAAAATCTGCACAATGGATTCTAACTCTTCTTTGGTGGGCCAGCTTTGGCTGTAATTTTATATTCTAGAATTTTCCATCTATGTAAGAAATCTTGGTTTCCTATATCCTGTCTCTACCACATTATACTTATTTTTATCCCTCTCCCCGAACAAATCTATTTCTATCAAAGAAGAAAGGAAAAGAAAACAAGAAATCATAATAATAGAGGTATAGGATTGTATTAAAGACAATGAAAGATTATTTTTGACTCTTGGTTTCTGGCAACACGTGATGGCTTCTAATCACAATGTTCAAAGAGCAAAGATATGGGAAAAAGCTCTTTGTTCTTTTATTGGTCTGTCTTAATTGTGTGCTTTTATCTAAGAAAGAAGTCGGATTTAGCTGCTGATATCTATGGTTTGGTTTCCAAACAGGGGGAAAAAAAAAAAGAAGAAGAACATTTCTGAGAAATACACAATAGGCCAATATTACTTTTGTAAGTAGAATCCCTGAATGGATTGATCCAGAAAAAAAATGCAGCGACAAATTGGAAATTCTACTTTGATCCATCCTTCCTGTGGCTGATCAGCATATCAGTAATACTTGTGTAGATTTAAATGTGAACAGTTTCACCAAGAGATTGAGACATCAGTACTTCAGAGGCCCGATTGGAGAAGGTTTCATGAAAGAGGCAACTTTTGTCGAAGGCAGAAAGAATGTTGAGGAGGGACTGACTGAGAGATAGGTAGCTCTAAAGAGTCAGAAGTCAAGAGATCTTTCAAAGAAACAAGCTGTCCATTGACTGGAGTATGCACAAAAGAGGAAATGAAAGGCATTGTAGCCAGAACCTTCTTGTGTGAGGTCTGAAGCACCTGTGTCTGACTTAGAGGGCCACGGTTGAGCTGTCGGAGGTTTTCAAAGCATGCATGTAATAGGTTTGGAGTTTAAGAAAAGCAGAATCTGGACCAAAATGAGAATAGAATGGAAGTAGAATGAGCCGCAGGAATATTTTATAGGAGCATAATTAATAATCACTGGAATCAAGAGAGGGTAATGGGGTATTAGTATGCTCAAACTACATTATAATCATGCTGAAAATGTAATAGTGAAACTCATTATTTGGTACAATGAATATATGCTAATGAAAAGAATAAAAGAGAGTGGGGGGAATAAAAGGGGAAAAAGGAGAAATTGTGAGAACTGAAACTAAAGGAAAAGCCCAGCTTCTCCTGTTTACATCCGCATGAAGCTGAAATATGTGGTGATTACATAAGTTATAGGTCCCAGAGAAAAATAATGAAAACCTATGGAAAATACCGTAGAAAAATGTCAAATTTGTACATACTCTCAAAACACTCATTAGGTTCCAGGGGGGATCATCCCTTTGGAACCAGGACTCCTTAGGGAATCTATAGACTATAAAGTATGCAACTTGGATTCTGTCTGATTTGATTGACACTTTTTAAATAAATCAACCACTTAAAACAAAAAAAAAAATTGCTTGCTATTTTGGCTTAGTGTAGACCAGAATTTCCTACTGTTTTTCCTCCTCTGCACATTGCCTCAGAACTAACATCTGGCATTAAAAACTAGAAGCAGAACTATATGGTGGTCACAGACAAACTCTGTGGTTCCTAAGAATTCCTACTTTCAAAATCATATTTCCTAGCATCAAGTTTGAGGTTAAAAATCTGGAAATTGGGTCAGGGAGATAGTGCCAGTAACAAAAAACATTTGGTATGCAAGCTTGACAACATGAGTGTGCTCTCCAGAATGTGCACTGGAAAGAGACACCCACATCCTGAAAGTTTCCTGTGTATGACCTTCACATGCCCAAAACTGGCCCATCAAAGAAGAGTTAGAACCCTTTGTGCAGATTTTCTAGACTCAGCCTCTTCATGGTGACTGGCAGACCCACCTTGGAGAAAGGAAGATTTGTTCCCATCTCAGGGACCCCTAACTCCTCCATTCGGGTCCTTGTGCTCTATCCAATGGTTGGTTGCAAGAATCTACATCTCTATTTCCTTTAGACTGGAACAATTCTGACTTGAAATTTTGGAGATGGGTGGGTGGCTCCATCCCTCAACTTGGGAGGGGCATGCCTAACCTATGGATGTGGTCTCAACAAGTTCTCCCTCCCCTTTGTGGGATATTTCAGCTAATGTCATCTCCGTGGAGTCTGGAAGGCTCTTGCTTTGCTGGCATCTGGGACTTTCTGGTTGCTAACCCCAGTTCCCCATCCCCCATTGCTGCACACTTCTGTTCAATTTCCTGACCCTCTGTACATCTCTTCCATCTCCTTCCATACCTGATTCTTCCCCCTTTTCCCCTCCCCTCTCTTCTCTTGCTTCCAAGTCCCTCCCACTCTCTACTTCCCTTGATTATTTTGTTCCCCTTCTAAGTAGACGGAAGCATCCACTCTTTGGTCTTCCTTCCTCTTGAGCTTCATGTAATCTGTGGGTTGTACTGTCGTCATTCCATGCTCTTTGCCTAATGTCCACTTATCAGTGAGTACACACAATGTGGTTCTTTTGTGACTGAGTTACCTCTCCCAGGATGATATTTAAATGTCCCTCAACAGAGGAATGGATACAGAAAATGTGGTACATTTATACAATAGGATACTACTCAGCTATTAAAAACAATGACTTCATGAAATTTGCAGGCAAATGGGTGGATCTAGAAAAAAAACTTCCATTCGTAAAGAATAAATAAACTACAAAAAAGAACTGCCATCCTAGCATTCTGTGATCTGTATAAGTTCTTACTCTGCCACTCACATCCTTTCTACCCATGAGATAATCACGCAAAGCCTAAGTGTTCTTGGATTGTGTCTGTAGTTCTAAATGCATTACTCTGTACCATAGTCTTTTCTGGGAAAGTTAACACATATGTGACTTTTTAATTTTTAATTAATGTATTTTGTTACAAATTAATTTATTGAGAAGTAACTCAGTTCCAGGGATTAGTCAAATATGCTCTATGAGTTTTGTATAAAATATAGTCTTGAAAATCAGATATTCTATACAAATATAAGGATTTATCATTGACACTATTGTATAGTAGTTGCAATTTGAAATTCCTTTATGGCCAGTTTTTCAAGTCATGTTGACATGATCATCTATCCCCTGACAGGCCTCAAAATGACTGTAAAATTGAAACTGGAAGATGTGTAGATCATAACCCCAAAGCAAAATTATTATAGACATATTAATAAACTTAATCTGACCAAAATTTTCTTCAGCTCCCACAAGAATGATAAACTAAATGCCATACAAATAATTTCAATGTGTCCCTTTTGCTCTTCAGATCATTTTTCTATAGGTGTGTGTGTGTGTGTGTGTGTGTGTTGGCTGTGCGCAGCGCGCGGCGTGTAGGCCAGTGGACGACTTTGGATTCTTTTTTCTCAGGTGGTATCTACTTTGTTCTCATTGGCTTAAAGCTCACCAAAGCAGGTTAGGCTACTAGCCACTAAGCTCTTGAGATCTGCCTGGTTGTACCTCCTTGGTGTTGAGAGTACAAGGATTCTACCACCATGCTTCTTTTACAGGGATTATAGATGCTCTAACTCAGTTTCTCAGGCTTTCCATGAATGATAATAACTGAGTTATCACCACAGTCCTGGGTAAACGTTTCCTTAAATCACAATGGACTGTGGTACTATGTGTAAATAGAAACATTTCAAGATTAATGCAGACAACATTAAGACAGATCTGGTGGCACAACGTTCCTGAGTACCCGACATTTCTTCTAAGGAACACTTCTCTTTATAACGATTAGTGTTCCTGAAGGCACTGCTCAAACAATGAAAAGATTGCTTCTGTTCAAAACGCACAGGAGTACCGTCTGCAAACTCAATGCCAGGACAACATAGTGACATTGATGAAGTTTGACTTTTGGGTCCCTTCACTGTGTGTTCAATCACTTAATAAATATTTACTCATTGTTGGCATATAAAACATTAAGGTAGATGCTTTCGGGGATACAAAGATAAATCAGTTCAAATCCTTGCCTGGCATGAAATTTATAACCTAGTACGAGATGTAAGATGTGTACATCTCAGGAGAGAGTGTGAGAAGCTGCTGTATTATCAGTTGGGGTCCAATGACAATAAATCTAATTACTAGTTATGAGACCTTGAACAATTTATGTAGCCCCCTTGAGCTCCAGTCTCATAATGGTTGAGAGGTAAAATAATAACCCACAGAATTAACTATGACTTCATTATGAAAACCCACACAGAATATTTTCCTTACTGCTCAAAAAATGCTATGCATGCAGTAAATGTGGCAGTTTTGAAATTGTCATCCTGAAAGTGAAGAAAGTAAAAAAGATGACTTTTTAGTGTTTCTAAATGTGTTGAATAATGTTCTAAAAGTTGTACAGTGATTACCTCATTTGCTCTTCATAACAGTTCTAATGACGTTGATTCTACAGTTCTCTCTCCATTTTGTAGAAAGCAGTACTCAGGGTCTTTAAATAATTTTCTCCTGAAGATCCCTTAGCTGCTATTTAAATGAATCATTTTGGCTTCAGGGCTTATACCCTTAACCACTGTTTTTTAATGAATGCTCTGAATGGAATGAACTGTTTTACATGGAGGTGAGAGGCATACATAAAAGGTTTCTTCCAAAAGTATGAAATGTGAGCTGGAATTCTGATTTTGTGTATTCTTATTTACTCTTCTCAAGTTTGCCCTCAGCTATCAACTTGAACCCAGCTTAGAGTCACCTGAAAAAAGAAATTGTAATTGAGGTATCAGATCAAGTTGGCCTCTGGACATGTCTGTAGGGGTTGTCTTAATTGCTAATTGATGTAGGAAGGCCTAGTCTCCTGTTGGTGGCGCCATTCGTTGGGCAGATAGCTCTGGGCTTATACGAAAGCTAGCTTAGCATGGGTCTGTCTGTGAGCCAGCAAGCAGCAATTCATTCATAGTTTCTGTTCAAGTTCCTCTAAATTCCTGTTTTGACTGCCCTCATTAATGGACACATAGGCCAAATAAACCTTTTCCTCCTTAAGTTACTGTTGGTTAGAGTGTTGTAATACAAAGGAGGTTAGGACTCTGTTAACACGTTGACTTTCTCAATATAATTTATCTCACACATTATTTTGTGCCAGATTGGGGCAGGGCTTACAACACAGCAGTGGATAAGGTGGACACTCTTTGATTAAGTGTTCATGCCTTTGGGAACCTTACAACCCAGAGGTTGGACAGTAATCCAGGATCCCTGAATGAATAATTATGAGAGAGCAATGTGAATTGTGTGCTTAATGCAGGAGCTTTGGGTAAAGGACCGACTCCCTCCTGGAACGTGTTACTGACCATGGACACGGAAAAGACTTAGGAGACATTGCTAGTGTCTTCTGTGTATTTTGCCTCTGTGTGCATTTCTTACTGCAGTTGTGGAATCCATTCATTCAAAGTCATCTGGCATCTTTTATTTTTGACTAACAAATTAGCATCATGTTTTGAAAAGTAACCAATCCTTTTTCTACCTACAATTTCTCTCTTCCCTCTATCTCCATTCAGATAGTTAACGAGTAGTACATACATTGACTAGGGAAATGGATGCTACAAGAACGATAATGTGATAAGGGGTCGATTCAGTCTCTGAATGTGTCATCAAAGGAGGGGAAAAGCCTCAGTGTATCCCCAAACTTACAAGAAATTTGGGGAAAATGAGAGTTCTCTATTTCCCTTGGCCAGCCACAGGACTTCTGGACAGGGAATGCCTCTACCAGTGTTGAGAAACACAAAAGGATGGGAATAAATTTCCACCACCTAACTGTGTTGGAAGAATTAAAAATCAAAGTCAAATTGTAAAAAATTACAGAAAGTTAGTATCATTTTCTGGATGTATTTGTGGCTGAATAGTGGAATCTGTGCTGTTGTTTATGACCCATCCCAGATAACTTTGGGTTTCCAAATGAACTTTTAATATTATGTTTATTCATTTGATAAATATTTATTGAGCATCTAGCCTTGCCAATTAAGTGACAGAGGCTAGTATAGCAATGTCAAGCAAGAATAGACTTGTTGCTGTTTGCTCATCATTACTTTCCAGGCTCAAAGTCATTAACCAAACAGTTGTGTGAATAGATATGAAATTGCAAGTGTGGAAAGTGTTATTGAGGAAATATGTAAGGAACTCTAGACAGCAAGGGGATCTGACATCATCTGGGAGCCTGGGAATTCTTCCTGAACAGCGATATTAGAATTGACATATGAAAATGAACAAGGGCTAGCTAGGGAAAGAGTAGGAAAAGCCGGCATGCTAGGCAGGCTGAACAGAATCTCATTCTCCTTGAGGTGGCACACCTCAAAATACAAATACAAATACTTTGTGTTGGAAGATGGGAAGAGAGAGCTCTTGTTTGTTTGTTCATTTTTCTATTTGTGTGTATACATATGTGTATGCATGTTTTTTGTGTGGGAGGGATCGGTGTGTGTGTGTGTGGTGTGTGTTGTGATGTATGTGCACATACCACACATACAGGAACACCCCCACACACAAACACAACCCTCCCCCCCACAAGTAACTGTGTGAGTACGGAGGCCTGAGGCCAATGTTGGGTGTCTTCCTCGATTGCTTCTCACCTTGTTTACTGAGGCAGGGTGTCTCATTTGAACCCAGAATTCATGGATACAGCTAGTCCAGATAGTCAGCATTCTCTGTAGATGTCCTTCTTCTATCTTGAACCATAAGAATTACAAGGAGATATGGAAATTTATACCCATTTACATGAGTTCTGGTCCTTGTGCTTACCTGGCGCGTGCTATATCTGCTGAGCCATCTCCCCAGCCCTGGCCACATCAGAAAAAGCAGCTACTGACATAAGAGGTTCTCCAGTGCAAAAAGTCTGCTCTGTGCACACTGCTTCTTTTTCCCTGTTATCTTTGCACATGTCTCCCTAAGGGCTCAAGAGCGGTCAAGGCTAAACTCTTCATCTTTATCCAAAAATTTTCCTGTTCCCAAATGTCTTGTTTTGACTGATGTCAGTTAAATCTCTGAACCCAGACCCTCACATCATCCTTCCCTCTTGTTTCCTCCTTGTCCTGGGTCAAGGCTCTAAGTTTCATCAAATCTGTGGTTACTGTGTCTCATGTCCATTTCACTTCACTCTGTTTCCACAGGCGCTGCTGGTACTCAGGCTCAGCACCCTCACTTGACTGTGTAAGCTGATGCTTCTTACTCTCAGAAGAAACTGCTACCTTTCCTTTCTCCAGGATGTTCTATGTACCTTTCCTCCAGTAAGAATCCTGTTTCTTTCCCTGTTCTCAATTCAGGAAACCTTGCTTACCCCACAGATTTGTTCTCTTCTGAAAGACCCACTCTGACTCGTAGCAACATGTACCATAGTAGTGATATTGTCCTTTTCTCGTCTGTGTTTACTCCAAATAGCTTTGCCTTATCCTCATATTCCTGTGTTTGTAGCTGTTTCCTCTATATTTGACTATTTATATTATAAGGAGACATATATGCACATGTCTCTATATATGTCTGAATTTGTAAGTCATATTTTATTCTTATTGGATAGTGCTGACTAAGCAATGAGGGCAGAGATCAGGAGGCTCCTATAACTTACAAGACAAATGGGCTCATGAAACTTCTACAAAACTGTCACAGCTCATGAGGACCCTCTATAAGGTTACATAAGCAGTGAATACTTGCAGATAGACAAGGGGCTTTTGGTGGAATGGCTGCCTACAGATCACATGGGGTGGCTCCCATGATGCAACGTTTCTCAGTCATTACCACTATGAGAATGGGCATTTGGCCTGAGAGTAGCCATGTTCTGCTAAGTCATTCAGCCTAAATAAACTTGTAGGTGTCAAGCCACACTTGAGTGTGATAATATAATTGGCTTTTTTTTTTTTTTTTTGGTTCCTTTCTACTTGGGGTGAGTAAAAATTTCTCTCCAAGAAAAGTCACACAACAATCTACTTATCACTCTGTATAGACCTAAGCAAGTATACAGTATTGTGACCAACCATGTAGTGACCTCTGAGAACTTGCAACATGATGGGGATGTTCAACTGAAATGAGCTGTGTGTATAAAAGACCTAGAACTAAAAAAATGAAAGCAAGTAATAAGATATTAAACAATACGTTTGTTTTCGAAATAATAATACTTTAAACAAATCAAAGTCAATAAACATCACATTCAACTTTCCTAAATGTTTTACTTTTTTTCAGTGTTGAATATTTAGATACATACATATCTCTATGTTCACTGTAATCTTATTGGACTGTATTGACTCCTATCCTAAATAGTTAGGACAAGGGTCAGAAAACCACATCAGTGGACTAAATCTAGTCAGTCATATATTTTGTAAATAAAGTATTATAGTAACATAGCCTAGTTCATTAATTTGTGAGTCTATGGGTGTTTTCCTACCATGAAAAAAGAATTATGATTGGAAATACTGTACGTCCACAAGCCTAAATTCTTGGCCCTGTATAGAAAGGTTGAATGACTTCCAGATTGATTTTTTTTTGTTTAATTTATTATTGTATTTCAAAATTAATGCATAGAGTACTTGACTTATTGTTAGCATACAATTGCATTTTATGAATGAATAAAACTTTGTTAGAATTTTAACTAAATTCTAAATTAGTTAATGACTGTGGTTGTGGGGTGATCACATGATCAAAACTAAGACATGAAAAGCAATCTGTATGTGGGATTGTGTACTTCGTGAGAGTCATACATGACATCACATGAACAGAGGTGTGCATAAGGAAACTGATGCATAAGGGAATTTATTTTGTCACTAAGAATGAAATTATGCCATTTGTAGGAAAAAGGAAAGAAGTGGAGATAATCATGTGATTTGAAATAAATCATACTCTAAAAGACAAATATCATGTTTTCCCTCATCTGCAAAATTTAAATGTACACATTACACACACACACACACACACACACACACACACGACATGAATGCAGAGAGGTGACTGGGGTGGGGTTTGGGGAAGATGAGACCCCAAGAAAATAAGATGAAGGAACAAGAGAGAATAATATATAGTGGGAGAGAAAGACTCTAACATATTGCATGCTTTCTCTCATCTGTGAAATCTGAAAACATAAAAAGTAAAACTATTTGAGATGAGGAAGGGAACCAATGGGGTCTAATATGAGCAAGGCACAATAATATTTTGCACACACATATATAAGGGCTGTCAATGAAACCATTTGCTTTATATGTTCACTGTAAACATTAATAGAAAAAGTGAAGCAACAGATAGGATTAACATATATCAGAATAAATATTGATACTGTTTTTATAGAACCTAGACTATGTGTTTCCTAGAGCTGCCATGGTTTCGAATAGCCAAGATATTTTCATTATACTGGATGCAAGAGTTTACCTGGGAGGAAAGCTGTCTTAGGGTTTGTATATTTGCAGAAAGGATTTACATCGTAATCATAATAGCCTTCTCTGTTCTATGTGGTAGTGACCCTGAAGGATGTCTGTTGTATTGTTACTGGAGAATAGAATCTGAGATTTGGAGTTTGTGATGAAGACTGAGAATCAGCAAGACATTCCTCTTCTGGAAGGGATACTGAGATGGGCTTCTCTCCAGATTCCAGATGTATCCCAGGCCATGGGTTCCATCAGTAGCTCCCATTTTAATCTAGAGCTGGAGGACATACATAATTAATTCTTGGTTTTTAAAAATGGAGCTGAGAATGAGTGTTGGAAGAAAATTACGTTCACACTTGGATCCAAATATACTTCTGCCATTTAGTCTCTGCTCCAAGTCTGCAGCTGTTAGAAGACACAGGATCCTTAGCTTTTGCTTTTCCCTGTCAAATTGCTAATGAAAATGATTTCATAAAGTTAAAACAGTCACCATAAGTGAGAGTCGTATTTAAGGTCTCAGTTATACAACATTATCTCATGTCATAAGGAGCAATTACATTAAAAACCTAACATTTCTCAGTCTTGAGTTGTTTCTTTTCTTTCCTAATTAAAAGTGTAAAAACAACCAGATTGACTTACTTGATCAGGTAGATTCCGAAGGGCTTCTCTGGAGAGAGCTAGCAGATTTTCCTTTATTGGAACAGATTTGAGAAGCAAACACGAGAGGCACTAGGTTTTCTATTCATTAAAAACATGTGTGAGCAACATAGAAAGGATAAATTAATGTTTGAGGATTTTTGTTTTAAAATGGTTCAATATAACAGACCCTATCTCTGTCCATCAACCACGTAGTCACTCACCCATGTGTTTAAATGCAACATGCTAGTTACACATCTAGTATCTCTCTGTGTACTAGACATCATAGAAGGGATAAGGGAATCAAAAGACAATTCATAGACTACTGAATGTGAAGACACTTTTGAGAGCTGACACTATTGCAACTTTATACTCCTTCAAGGGAGTAGTTAGATGATTTGCTTAAAGTAAGATTCAAACAGTGTGACCTGTCATGCTCCAGTGGATGAAGGGTGGAGAGAACTGGTAATAGGAAAAGAAATGGGGTGAATATGATTGAAGTCCACTGCATGCATGCATGAAATTCTCAATGAACCAATCAAAATATTACAACAAATGTCAGAAGTCATAAGAAACTAACTCAATGTAAAATCAAAACACTTATTGATAGTTACTGGTTAAATGAGACAAATCTATCAGGTTGAAATGAACAGGATAGATAGATAGATAGATAGATAGATAGATAGATAGATAGATAGATAGATAGATTGGGTGGTGGGTGGGTGGGTGGGTGGTGGTGGATGGATGGATGGATGGATGAGATGGATGGATGGATAGATAGATAGATAGATAGATAGATAGATAGATAGATAGATAGATAGAAGATGATCATAATTTAAATAATGTATATCTATGAGATCTGGGTGATGAATGGGTATCTAAGATTCTCATCACTGACCATAAAGAATTCAAGAGAGATCTAATGTAAGTCTGAAGCATGAATTACAGAAAATACAGGCTGGGACCAAAAATGGTAGAGAGAACGCATTCCAAGTATGACAGGCATTAAGTGATCAGAGTGGAGGAGAAACCATAGTGAAGAGATCAAGTTTGTAAAAAGAAAATTATTGAGTGAAACTTATAAATTTCTCATTTAGAGTTAAAATGTATGTCTATTGAGATTTTTTTTTGGATAATGGCTACTCAGATATTTCAACCTTTTTAAATTACAAGACAAAATGGGACTCATGAAATTCTACAAACACTGCACCAAAAGTATGAGAGCTTATTGAAGGTTATATAAGCAGTGAATACTTGAGAAGACAAGGGCTTATTGTGATTTGCAAATCATCCATCTTTCTCCCTGTGCAACTTTCCAAGATAAATAAAAGCATTTTGGCTAAAAAGGGAATGCCTTTTAAGTCACACTAAATAAACTTTAGGGTAAGAATTGATTGTAAATTAAAGTTTTTTTTTTGTTCTTCTCTGGGTGAGAAAAATTTCTTAAAAAAGGTAAAAAAACATTTAAGGTTTTTAAGATTAACCCAAGATTCAGTAGGGCAAAACTCTATAAACCAATAAAATTCAACAAAGGGGGAAAATTTTCATGAAATAAGTTTTTAAATAAAAACTAGAATAGGAAAAAAACAAGAAAAGGGAATAAAAACAATATTTGTTTGAAATAAAAATTTAAAAATAAAGGTAAAAAATTTTTTGGTAATGTTTTTTTTATGTTGAATATAGATAAAATATATAGTTATGTAATATGGATGTATTGACTCTATTAAATAGTTAAAAGGTCGAAAAAATGTGGACTAAATTCTACAGTCAAAAATTAAAAACTAAGTAAGTAACTGAAGCTTTAATTAAAATAAGGTGCCAAAAGGGAAAAAGATTAATTGGAAAAATGTAGTCAAGAAACCCATATGAAAGAGTTGATGCTTCCAGATGTTTTTTTTAATTTAAAATTGGTTTCAAATTTGCTAGAGAGCTTATTTTAGGAAAGTTTTAGAATGAAAAAATTGTAAATTTAACTATTTTTATTTAATTGACGTTTTTTGCAATGGAAATACAACATAAAGCACTTGGGGGAAAAAGAAAACTTCAGGATTAGCATAAAGAAACACATAAAAGGTTGCTTTAAGGAAACTATGAAAGGTTTTTTTTTCCCTTAAAAAATTTTTCCATTTAAAAAAAAAAAAGTTTAAAACCCCTGTTAAAATAAAAATTACTCAAAAAATTCAGGGGCCTTATCCCCCAAAATTTTGTAAACTTAACACCAAAAAAAACCACAGGAATGAATCCCGAAGGGTGACTTTTGTTTTTGTTTTACCCCAAATTTAAATAAAAAAAAATAATATGTGCAGGGTTCTATTTCAGGGTCCTCACAAATTTTAAAACTAAAAAAAACCTTTTTTTGGGTTTCATTTTTCCTTAGAACGGGTTTGTGCCATTTAGGAAATTAAAAAAAGGGGGTTTATGCATAGTGATTTTTCCCTTTTGTAAAAAAGGGGGGAATTTTCCCAGGGGGGGTTTTCCAGGAAAATTTTTCCCATTTTCTAAACCAAAAATTTTTTTCCCAAAAAACCCCAACCCCCACAAATGGGGGTTTTTTTCCCCCCCCCTTTTAAAAATTTAAATTTTTTTTGACTTTTTTTTGGGTGGGGGAAAACTCATTTTTTTTTCTTTGGGGGAAAGAAAACATTTTTTAAAATTTTTAGTTTTGGCCCCATTGGAATTTGAGCCATATTTTTTTAAAAATTTTTTGGCCGGGTTTTTAACCTTGTTTTTTTTATTTTTTTATTTTACGGAGGGGGGTTTTAAAGATTTTTCCCCTTTGGGGGGGTTTTTTTTTGGGTTTCCTTTCCCGGTTTTTTTTCAATCTTAAATTTTTTGGGGGCTTTTGGGTTGTTATTTAGAGTTTACATGGTTTTTTAAAACCCTTTCTTTTTTTTTATCCCTAAGGTTTTGGTTTTTGAAAAGGAAATAAAAGGGGGTTGGGTTTTTTTAAAATTTTTTTTTCCATATTTCTTTTAAAAAGGGCTTTTTTAATTTTTGGGTAACCCTTTGGGGTTTTTTCCCCAGAATTTCTTTTATTTGGAATATTTTTCGGGTTTTTTTTATAAGATTTTGGGAATTTTCTTTCATTTTGTTAAAATTTTTAATTTGTGGGGGGGAAAAGTAATTTTTAAAAATTGCCTTTTTCAGTTAATGAATTTTTCAAAAGTTTTAAACCCCAAAATTTAGTCTTTTTGGTTTTTTTAAAATTTTGGGAAAGACTTTTACTTTTTTAACAAAATATTTTTCTTTTTAAAAAGTTTTTTAACCTTTTTGTTTATTTTTTGGTAGAGGAAGGCTCTGTTGGTTTTTTTTTAAAAATTTTTTGGAAGTTTTTTTTTTTTTAAACTGTGGAGCCTTGGGAAAAATTTTTTTTTTTTTTTTTTTAAATTTCAATATAACCCCTTCCCTTCCCTTTTCCATTTTTCCTTTACCTTTTTTGTTTTTAAAAATGGGGAAAATTCAATTCTATTTTAATTATAAAGGGGGGGAAATAAAAATTTCTAGCCTGATTTTAGGTTTTAATTTTTTCTCCATTTTACTTTATTTGGTTTTGGTTGTGAATTTGTTTTTAAAAAAATTTTTTTTTAAAATCCTGACCTTTTCCAGTTTTAAAATTTGGAAAGAAAAAGAATTAAAAAAAATTTTTAATTTTGACAAAAGGATGAAATAAAAAATTCCCCGGAAAAAAAAAAACCAAAAGGCATTTTTTAAGGGGAATTACCCCAAAAAAAAAACCGTAAATTCTAAAACCAAAAGTTAAAAAAGGAAAGAAAATTTGATTTTTAATTTATTAAAATGGAGAAAATAATAGAAGAAAAAGGGGGGGGGGGAAATTGGGGAAAGGGGGGGGGGGAAAAAGAGAGAATGGGTGGGGAAAAGAAGGAGAAGAAAAGGGGGTAGAAAAATGAAAAAAAATTTATGTCATTTAAGGGAAAAACCCTAGAAACCCCGATGGGGAAAAAAAGGTTCCCAGGCCCAAAAAGAATTAAAGGAAAAAAAAAGGGGAAAAAAAATTTGGGGGGCCATTAGAGAAAGCACCCCCTTGGGGGGGCCATCCCTTTAAAAATTTTAAGGGTTTTTTTAAAAAAAGGAAAAGGGGAAAAAAAAAAAGGGGGAAAAAAAAAAAGGGTAAAAGGGGCCCCATCGGGGGATTTTTTACCAAAAAAAAAACCTCCCCTTCCGGAAAATTGCTTCTAAGGGTGATAACTTCCTTCTTTTTTGGGTTTAAAAAGGGTAGATTAAAAAATGGTGGGGTCCCCCAAAATAATTGGGAAAAGCTGAAAAGCTAAAGGGAAATTACACCCAAAGAAAAAACAAAACCTAACTGGCTCCCCCGGGTTCCCGGGAAAAACCCCCCCAAAAGTTATGGAGGGTTCAGGGCTCCAACATTATAGCAAAGGACTCCCTTTATCTGGTGGGGGGGAAAGGGGGGCCCCTTGGTCCTGTGGTGGCTTGATGTCCCACATAGGGGGTTACTGAAAGGTAAAGGGGGAGTGGGTGGGGGGGTAGGGAAAACCCCCTTAGGGAAAAGGGGAAAAGGGTCAGGGGATGGGGGGTTTATGGGGGGGGAGACCCGGAAGGGGGACAAAAATTTGAAAAAAATAAATAAAAAAAAAGCCAATAAAAATCTAAAAAAAAAAACAACAAATAAGCAAAACACCCCCAAACCCCCAAACCAAAAAATACACAATACTATTTATGGGTATGACTGTGCCCCAAATTTTTTTAAATCAGCGATTACTCCCTTTTTGCAAGGAACTTGTTAATGAAAGAGGATGGGATAATGGAAAGGATTTAAGTATTACTATGTCTTGCTTTGGGAAAGGGTAAGCAAAATTATCCAAACCAACTTAACCCCTTTCTTGGCTTGCTGATTGACTCCTTTACACACTTTTAAGGTCTTTCCCGTTCTTTTTAAGTATTTTTAGTCTATGGGGGAAAAAAAAATAAGTAAGTTTAAAAAAAAAATATGTAAATAAATAGTCTATAGGGGAATTTACAATGAGGAGTAGAAGAGCTAGGGCGGAATTGAATTTGCTCGCTTTAAATTAGTTTGTGGGGTGCATTTTTAAAAAAAAATAAACGTACATCTGGATAGTATCATTTTGAGAAAATACTATAATCTTGCCCTCTTTGAAAATATAAGGATATTCCCGTAATAGTGCTGTGGATGGAAGAAGATTCTTATGGGCCCCTGAGATAGTGGCCTAAGGGGTGGGAAGGGGAACCCCAACAGTTGCGCCCAAAATTTAGGGTAGTGAAAAATGCTTTGCAACAATTTGGTACATGCTCCCCTGGCCTTTTTTGTCATATTCATTACCTTTCCTTAAGGGCCCAGATGCAACCGAAAAAAAAATTTTAAAAAAGTTTA
This sequence comes from Mastomys natalensis, assembly GCA_021653895.1. Taxonomy (NCBI): domain Eukaryota; kingdom Metazoa; phylum Chordata; class Mammalia; order Rodentia; family Muridae; genus Mastomys; species Mastomys natalensis. The sequence goes on along the minus strand of JAJTUV010000656.1, from coordinate 666,163 downwards.
AAAATTTAAAATGTTGCATAAACTTTTATGTACAAATGATAAGAAAAGGTGATCATTAGAAACCCAAAGTTAAAATTTTGTATAAGTTATACATTATTTATTACTTATAATATAAAAGCTGGAATAGCCATTTTGGTTTCCAAATAGGCATTCTATAAAAACTTTTAAAAATTCCCACTAGGATTATTAGGGACCCTGAAAATATTAGCAAAAAATACAAAAAATTTTAGAGAGAGAGAAGATACTAGCTATTTTTTGATTAGTCATAAAAAGTGGAAAAGATTTTTAAAAATTGTTAAAAAAAGAATTTTAAAAAAAACTTCAAAAAAGTACCAGAGGCGGTAAGCAAAATCGTTCAAAATTTAGAACTGCAGGGGTTTTCAAAAGGTCTTGGGCAAGAGGCCTGGATTTGTCATTATGTTTCTTGGGGGTCAAGAAAAATAAGCCTAGCACACTAAGTGGCCCGCGGCTCTCAAAAAAAGATTCTGTGTGCCTTCACACTAGAATTTAAGCACTCTAACCGGGAATAAAAGATGTTCCCTTTCCCTCCCAGTCAGTGAAAAGTCAGTCATGGGGCTCATCATGCAAATTTTAGTAAGGATTTTTAAACTTTCCCCTTGATTGGAATGAGAGAATTTGAAAAAATTTTGTAGTAGATTAAGAACAAAAGGAAGCAACCCGAAGTTTCTGTCTACAAACATAGAAAATTTACTTAGATTTCTTAATGAAAAACCGACAATGTTTTTGCACTGTTTTTGGGACTTTTAAACATCAAAAAAAAAATAGAAAAAAAATTTTCTTCTCATTCTTCCATCTAAACTGAATGGCAGAGCAGTGTTTTTATTTAGAAGGGTAGATGGTTTGTTACTTTAAAACCCTATTTTAAGATGCCCCGCCCCCTCATGTGTGTTCTTTATTAGATTTTACTGAGAGTTGGTAAGGGGTTCCTAGCCCCAAATGTCCTTTTGTCTTTGGCCCCGCCTTTTGGTCCAAGGGTAGTTTTTTTAAAAAACTTCCCCCTATGGCAGGGGAAAAAACCCAAGCTTCTCATAGAAGTTCATAACAAGGGGGCCGGGTTGTGTCAAGTGAGTAAGTAGGGGGTGGGGGGAGGGTTTTAGAGAAAGAAAAAAGCGAAAAGGAGGGAGAGAAAATGAAAGACAAGTGGTTTTTTGTGAGATGAAAAGGGGGCGGAACTAGAGACACAAGGGAAACTACTGCCCTCCCCCTTGGAAAGGTGATTTATGTTATCGTGAACCATTAAGAAACACAAGTGTCGTGGGCCTAGACATTTCCCCTTGGGGAAAACGACTACCGTTTGGGGCCCCTGTGAGTCCAGGCTGCCTTCTAGCCCCAAAAAAGAGCGTTCTGTAGACTGAAGATTCACAGTTACTTTTCATGCCCCTTTTCATCCCCGGCTATTTGCTAAACTCTTTGTTTGGGTTTTGGTGGGTTTGGTTTTGGTTTTATAGTAAGTTTTTTTCAAACCCTGAGACGGGAAAAATCTGTTGAATTTCAGTTTTTTTTGTGCGGTGTTACTTTGGCTAAGGATTCATTTCTTTCAGCATCTTTTGTTAGACAAACATTTCCCCCAACCCCATCTTAAACCTTTTTCCCCAAAAAAAAAAAAAAAGGAAAAGGGGGGGGGAATTTAGGAAAGAAGTGTGATAATCATGTGATTTTAAATAAATCATTAAACTCTAAAAGACAAATATCATGTTTTTTTCCGCCCTCATCTCAAATTTAATGTACACATTACACACACACACACACACACACACACACACGGACATGAATGCAGAAGGTGGACTGGGGTGGGTTTGGGAAGATGAACTCCGCAAGAAAATAAGATGAAGGAACAAGAGAAATAATATAAGTGGAAGAGAAAGACTCTAACATATTGCTTTCTTTCTCTCACTTGTGAAATCTGAAAACATAAAAAGTAAAACATTTGAGTGGGGAGGGAACCAAGGGGTCTAATATGAGGCAGGCACAATAATAATGTTTGCCACACACAATATATATAGGGCTGTAAATGAAACCATTTGCTTATATGTTTCACTGTAAACATTAATAGAAAAAGTGAAGCAACAGATAGGTTAACATATACAGAATAAATATTGATACTTTTTTATAGAACCTAGACTATGTTTTCCTAGAGCTGCCATGGTTTCGAATAGCCAAGATATTTTCTTATACTGGATGCAAGAGTTTTACCTGGGCTGAAGCTGAACTTAGGGAATGTATAATTTTGCAGAAAGGATTTACATCGAAATCATCATAGCCTTCTCTGTTCAGTGGTAGTGCCCCTAAATAGGATGTCTGTTGTATTGTTACTGGAGAATAGAATCTGAGATTTGGAGTTTGTGATGAGACTGAAATCAGCAAGACATTCCTCTTCTGGAAGGGATACTGAGAATGGGCTCTCCCCAGATTCCAGATGTATCCCAGGCCATGGGTTCCATCAGTAGCTCCCAATTTTAATCTAGAGCTGGAGGAACATACATAATTAATTCTTGGTTTTTAAAAATGGAGCTGAGAATGAGTGTTGTGAAGAAATTACGTTCACACTTGGATCCAAATAATACTTCTGCCATTTAGTCTCTGCTCCAAGTCTGCAGCTGTTAAAATAGACACAGGATCCTTAGCTTTTGCTTTCCCTTTGTCAAATTGCTAATGAAAATGATTTCATAAAGTTAAAACAGTCACACATAAGTGAGAGTCGTATTTAAGGTCTTCAGTTATACAACATTAATCTCATGTCATAACGGAGCAATTACATTAAAAACCTAACATTTCTCAGTCTTGAGTTGTTTCTTTTCTTTCCTAATTAAAAGTGTAAAAACAACCAGATTGACTTACTTGATCAGGTAGATTCCGAAGGGCTTCTCTGGAGAAGCTGGCAGATTTTCCTTTATTGGAACAGATTTGAGAAGGCAAACACGAGAGGCCATAGTTCTATTCATTAAAAACATGTGTGAGCAACATAGAAAGGATAAATTATGTTTGAGAGATTTTTGTTTTTAAAATGGTTCAATATAACAGACCCTATCTCTGTCCATCAACCACGTAGTCACTCACCCATGTGTTTAAATGCAACATGCTAGTTACACATTAGTAATCTCTCTGTGTAGCTAGACATCATAGAAGAGGCGATAATAGGGAATCAAAAGACAATTCATAGACTACTGAATGTGAAGACACTTTTGAGAGCTGACACTATTGCAACTTTATACTCCTTCAAGGGGAGTAGTTAGATGATTTGCTTAAAGTAAGATTCAAACAGTGTGACCTGTCATGCTCCAGTGGATAAGGGTGGAGAGACTTGGTAAAGGAAAAGAAATGGGGGTTAATATGATTGAAGTCCACTGCATGCATGCATGAAATTCTCAAATGAAACCAATCAAAATATTACAACAAATGCAGAAGTCATAAGAAACTAACTCAATGTAAAATCAAAACACTTATGATAGTTACTGGTTAAATGAGACAAATCTATCAGGTTGAAATGAACAGGATAGATAGATAGATAGATAGATAGATAGATGATCATAATTAAATAAGTGTATATCTATGAGATCTGGGTGATGATGGGGTATCTAAGATTCTCATCACTGACCATAAGATTCAAGAAGATCTAATGTAAGTCTGAAGCATGAATTACAGAAAATACAGGCTGGGACCAAAAATGGTAGAGAGAACGCATTCCAAGTATGACAGGCATTAAGTGATCAGAGTGGAGGAGAAACCATAGTGAAGAGATGTCAAAGAGGGTTAAATTGTTAGAAATTGGTGACAAAAGTGGTGGGAAAAGCCCTGGGGTTGCAGAGGTGTCTCTGCCCACATCTGATTCTGACTCTTTTTTCCCTCCCCTACTCTCTTTCTCACAGATTCCTTCCCTCCCTCTATCTGTCATGATTATTTTGACTCCATTCTAAGTAGGATTGAAGCATCAACAATTTACTCTTCCTTCTTGTTAAGCTTCATATGGTTTATGAATTGTACCATGGTTATTCTGAGTTTGGGGGCTAATATCCACTTACAGTTAGGAAAAGCTGAAATAGCTGAAGGGAATTACAACCCCACAAGAAGAACAACAATATCAGCTAACTGGACTCCCCCAGAGCTCCCAGGGAATAAACCACCATCCAAAGAGTATACGTGGATGGGTTCATGGCTCCAGCTACATATATAGCAAAGGACTGCCTTATCTGGCATCAGTGGAAGGGGAGGCCCTTGGTCCTGTGGTGGCTTGATGTCCCAGCATAGGGGGATACTAGAAAGGTAAGGCAGGAGTGGGTGGGTGGGTATGGGAACATCCTCTTAGAGGTAAAGGGAAGGGTCAGGGGATGGGGGGTTTATGGAGGGGAGACCAGGAAGGGAGACAACATTTGAAATGTAAATAAAGAAAATAGCCAATAAAAATCTAAAAACAAACAGACAAATAAGCAAAACACCCCCAACCCCAAACCAACAATACTACAATACTATTTATGAGCTACTGACTGTGCCCAGACTTTTTCAAGAATCCAGCGATTACTCCCTTTATCTGCAAGGCTAACTTGTATAATGAAAGAGGATGGGATGAATGGAAAGAGATTGTAAGTATTCACTATGTCTTGCTGTTGAAGGATAAGCAAAGGTCTGATCCAGCCATACTTAATCCCTCTTGGCTTGACTGATTGACTACCTTTACACATCTTTCAAGAGTCTTTCCTGTTCTTTTCCAAGTATTTTGTAGTCTATGGAGGAAAATAAATAAGTAAGTAAATAAATAAATATGTAAATAAATAGATGCTATAGTGAGAATCATACAATGAGGAGCTAGAAGAGCTAGGTCGGACATTTGAGATTTGCTCAGCTTAATTTAGTTTGTGGGGTGCATTCTTCTAAAAATAAAATAAACGTACATCTGGATAGTATCATGTTTGAGAAACTACTATAATCTTGCCATCTTTGAAAATATATAGGATATTCCAGATAGATAGTGCTGTGGATGGCAAGAAGATACTTATGGGCCCATGAGATAGTGGCCTAAGGTGTGGGAAGAGGGAACTCACACAGTGCTGCTTGCACACATATTGAGGATAGTGATAAATGCTTTGCAAGCAATTTGGTACTATGCTCCATAGAGCCTTTATCTGTCATATTCATTACTCTACCTTTAATGCCTGAGATGCAACCTGAAAAAAATTACTAAATGTTCAAATATTTAAAATGTTGCATATACTTTTATGTACAAATGATAAGAATTGGTGATCATTAGAAAGCTAATGTTAAGATTTAGCTATAAGATTATACATTATATTATTACTTATAATACTAAAAGCTGGAAATAGCTCATTTAGGTTTACAAATATGGCATTCTATAAAAACTTTTATAACATTCCTACTATGGATTATTAGGCATCCGTGAATACTGATGTAGCAGAAAAATACATAAAATGTTAGAGAGAGAGAGAGATACATGAGCATATTTTATGAGTTAGTCATAAATAGTGGATAGATTGTTAAAAATTGTTAAAATAAGAATTTTAAAAAGAACTTCAAACATGTACCAGAGGCTGAGACATAAGCAAACTCAGTTCAAATTCAGAACTAGCAGTGGATTTTGCATATGGCTCTTGTGCAAGAGACCTGGATGCTCTGCTCATTATGTTGCTCTGGGGTCAAGAAAGTGAAGCCTAGCACACTACAGCTGGCCAGCAGGCTCTACATAAAAGACTTCTGTGTGCCTTCACACTAGAATTTAAGCACTCATAACCGGGAATAAAAGATGTGTCCCTTTCCATCCCAGCTCAGTGATAAAGTCAGTCATGGGTCTCATGCATGCAATTTGAGTAATGGATTATAATCATCCCATGTGATTGGAAATGAGAGAATTAGAACTATTTCGTATGTAGCATTAAGAACAATATGGAAGCAACCAGAAGTTCTGTCTAGTCAAAGCATAGAACTTCACTTTATGATTTCTTAATGAAAACCAGACAATGTTTTTTGCACATGATTATGGTACTTTTAAAGCATCAAACAAATAGAAAAATAGTTTTCTTCTCATTCTTCCATCTAATACTGAATGGCAGAGCAGTGATTTTCATTTAGAGAGGAATAGATGAGTCTTGTCTACTTTAAAACCATATTGTAAGACTGCCCTGCCCCCTCATGTGTGTTCTTGATTAGATTTCACTGAGATGTTGGGTAGAGATTCTCTAGCCAACTGTCCTCTTCTGTCTTTGGCCATGCCTTTTGGTCCAAGGTGTGAGTTTTAAAATACTTCCTCCTATGGGCAGGAGAGACTTCCTAAGCTTCTCATAGAAGTTCATAAACACAGGGTCTCGGCATTGTGTCAAGTGAGTAAGTAGGTGGTGGAGTGACGTGAGAGAAAGAAACAAGCGAATAGGAGGGAGAGAAATGAAAGACAAGTGGTTTGTGTGAGATGAAGAGAGGCGGAACTAGAGACACAAAGTAAGCTACTGTCCCTCCTTCTTGAGAAATGGTGAATTATACTGTCCATCAGTAGAACCATTAAGAAACACAAGTGTCAGTGGGCCTATGACATCTTCCATTGAGAAAGCAGACTACCGTGTGAGCCTCTGTGAGTCCCAGAGCTGCCTTCTAGCCAGGAAGAAGAGCTGTATCTGTAGACTGAAGATTCACAGTTGACTTGTCATGCCCTTCTCATCCTTGGCCTATTTGCTAATCTCTTTTAGTTGGTTGTGGTGGTTGGTTGGTTGTAGTAGGTAAGTTTCTTCAACCATGAGACTGGACAACTCTGTTGAATTACAGTTTTTCTGTGCTGAGTGTAACTTTGGCTAAGGATTCATTTCTTTCAGCATCTTTGTGTTAGACAAACATTCAACCATCCTACCTTTCAAAAGAAGACATCATTAATGACATGGCTCATTTTGAGTGCCACTATGATGAGCAAGTGTGTTATGGAGAGATAGAAGAGAAGGAAAAGGGGAGTGGGATTGGGATTATGAAGAGAAGTGGAACTGGACACACAGCCTGGTATTAGTAGCCTGTGCTGCGTTTGAGGCCATGATGTAGTCTTGACTGTGCTGCCATTAAGGGTCATGTCTGGGTCTGTTGTGACCCTGTAGCAGCAGGGATCTGTGTTGAAGCCCAAGACCTATGTTACCACAAAAGGCCATGCCTGAGGCCATGTAGCTGTCTAAGGACACAGCTCTCCCTATCCCCTGTCTGAGCAGCATGGGATAGCTGGCCCTGTACCTTGCCTGGATGGAAGACCTGTACTCCATAACCCCCACGCACCCCCCCAAACACACATACAAAGGCTGTAACTCTCAGGGAAGGGCCCTGCTCCTCACCTGGGCAGCACAGTAGAGCTGCCCATGGTGGAGGGGGTGTGGGTGAGCTGGTTCTGAGGTTGTGAAAGTGAGAGCTGGCCCAGATATCAGGCAGCAAAGGCAGTCCTGTCCCTTGTAGCCAATGCACAGACCTGCTGGCCCCAACCCTCACATTGGCAAAGGAGGGAAGCTGACCCTAATGAAATGGGCACAGGAGTGCTATTGGGTAGACCAACTGAGCTACCTCTCAGGCCCAGATCCAGGGCTTTGAGTTAGCCAATCCCAACACCCACCCCATGTGTAAACTGCTGGAGCAGATGTCAGGTTCAGTCATGCAGAATTAAAGTTGCAAGATCTTCATGACACAGGACAACAACAAGATATCCAAGAGGAGTCCATTGATGATCCAGCATGGAAAGTGTAACAGAAGCAGAGGCCTCGAACCAGAACAAGGGCTCACTGCAATGAACATTTGAAAGGGAAGCTCTTTGGACAAAAAGGTATACTGTAAGACACACTGAAGACACCTCAGCTTCTATGGTGAGAGTTTTCATTTTTCTTTTTATTTTTTGAGAGGAGTGGTTTCAAAGGTGGAGGGCAGATATGGAGGGACAGAGAGATAAGTGGGATTTGGGGTGCATAATGTGGAATCTACAAAGAATCAATACAATGTTTTTAAAAGAAGTTCACAGAAAACATAACTATTAGTGTTTTCAACTTTTCACCATACGAAATTAGCACAAAAATTTTAAGCTTGTTATCTCTTAGGCTACATAAATATTCAAAAATTTAATCAACTTTGTTTGTTAGCTGATTCTGATCAACATCTTATGCCAACACACACACACACATACACACACACACATACACACACACACACATACACAGACACACACACACATATCCCAACACACACATACACAGACACATACACACACACACTCACACTACGTTTTTTGTTAGACACATGCTTCTCTATTTCATATAACTGTAGTTATCTTAAGCTAATTAAAATCCACATATATAAAACATGTATTATATATAAATAGTATAATATATTAACATAACAATATATTATATAATTATGTATTAATTGATAAATGTTAAACTCAGTTTAACAATGCTGTGAAACTTTTTCTCTTTGTGTAAGGAAGCTGTACTGGAATCCGTTATTTTCTTCTTTTGAATTATAGAGTATAATTACATAATTTCTTCTTTTTCATCCCCAAATCCCCAAATATAGTTCCTCACTTCTTTGCTTTCTTTCAAATTAATGGCTTCTTATTTTATTAATATGTGTTATATGCATATGTTCAGATATATGTGGGGTTTTTTTTTCCTAAAAATAACCTACTGAGTTTGTATAATGTTAGGTGTATGCATGTTTTCAGGGTTGACCATGTGGTAGTGGATAACCAGTTGGCATGCTCTTCTGTGGGGAAGATTATTTCTCCAGCTTTCAGCATTACTTAAGTGTCTGTAGGTCTGTGTTTAGGGTTGCGGCTCTGTGGGTTTTCCTCATCTACTTTGGTGTATCCATTGTTCTTGTCTTTGCTCCGCTCATATTTAGACCATCATATTGATGAGAAGTTATGGTCATAGCTGCTGACAGTCCTAGGAAATACAGTCCCAGTATATTCTCTGATTCTCTGGCTTTTACAATTTTTATATAATCAGTATTTTTACCAAGTGTGATAAGAACAATTACTTCTTCCAATTCTTCAAATCCCCAAATCCTCTTTAGACCTTCCCTGTTTTCTACACTTGCTTGGGAATCTGTCACTTTTATTCTTAGCATTGTTTTATTGTAGTATCATTTCCCCTAGAACTATAAATGTGCAAGGTAAATGCCTTTTATTTTAAGTTTCTACAGGTGATGCTCTTATATGCACAGCATAAAATTTATGCTTAATACAGATAGCTACAGTTTTATCAGCACTAAAGTTTCCTCGCTATTGACCACCTGACCACTGAGCCAGTACCACATATTTTGTGGCTTTGATACAGTAGTCCAATTCTAGGTATGTATTTTTGTATTGAAAAAGATGTGAGAAATACAATCTTAATGTTTATTGGTTCTTGAAATTTGATTATAATCAAATGATTTCTTCCCAGGCAACTAGACTGCATTTTCAAACTCCTCAGAGATTACAGATAAAGGTAACAGTTCAAATTTTAAAATGGAAAGTACACCTTAAAGACTGGACCATTGGTGTTTTGAAATGTAAGTTAAGTGATTCCTGAAAACACCATTTTAATCTTAAGGCTTCTTGATAACCGATTGCTAGTGGATGGCTCTACCATGTGTAGATGACATTAAGATTAATTCACTCAATCTCTAGAATATTAACCTCCCTTCTGATTCCACAGAATTGAACCTTTTCATCAGTTGAGGAGTCTTCTTTTAGTTGGGTTTGTCTTGTCTTTTATATTCTAGGGAGCAGACAGGCAATACACAATGCTCACGAAGCAATGTGCGTGCTTTTAAAACAGTAACACTGAGTCATGGTATATGGTGAATTTGGGAAGGGAATGGAAAAAGTTATTTTGGGTAGAAGCGCTATTGAAAGTGGTGGCAAGGTTGGGACATTTTAGTTGAGACTCAATTGGGGGGAAATGGGAGCCATCATGAAGATGTAAGGCATGTGCTTACCAGGCTGAAGAAAGAGTAGGTTGCAAAGGCCCAAGCTATAAATGACCTTTAACTCCGTGTGTTAGAGAAACAGAAAGAAATGCAGAGGGGTAGGAAGGTGGTGGGGAGACAGGAATGTGGTCATTTCTAAGAGTTTGACAAGGAGCATGTGACATGCAGCTTGCGGTTATGTCTGAGAATTTGTATTTTACTCTAAACCTGATTGAGCCACTGGAAACTTAAAAAAAAAAAAAGAACCCAAATTGTGCTTTAGAATAGTCTCCTTGTGCTTCTTGGATTGTATAAGAATAAATATGTTAAAATCGTCCACTGTAAAAAAAAAAAAAAAAAAATAGTCTCCTTGGCTGATTGCTGGGCAAGGAATGAACTCTTATGGGGAGGGTGGCAGTGTACCAGGTATATTGGTGACTTCAGTTATGAGTGGAGAAATGGAGTGATAGGAGTGGCGAGCTCTTGAATATATTCTGGAAATCAGTGTTGGTAACATTTGTGCACAGATTGTACGAGAGGTGTAAGGGAAGAAAGAAATGAAAGTCATTTCTACCGTTTTGGCTTAAGAAGCTTGGTAGTGGTGACATCATTAACAGATAAAGAAGATGGATGTGAGTAAGTGGAGAATTTTATTTTGAACATACTAAATTTAATATGTCTGTTAGATGGCTAAGAGGTGATGTCAAGTAGGCAGTTGGATAAATAAATCTAGAGCCCAAGGGAGTGTTAAGAGCTGGGGATAGAAGTTTATGAGTCATTGGTACAAAAATATTATTTTAAGCTCCACAAGAGAATGAGATCACCTAGGAAAGGAATTTAGCACGAACAGAGGGTGGAGACAAAGCTAAGGGTTAGCAGAGGAGAGCGAGTCTGACATGGAGTGTGAGGAGGAGGATGAGTGGTGAGAACTGTTTAGAAAACCAAGAGGATGCATTGCTGAAGGGGAATGTTCCATGTTTAAAGTCCATTAATGTCCTAGTTCATCTTCTGCATTAATATTTTCTCCCAAACCCCCATAATACTGTTCTGCTCCTTAGCATTTGATCCCACTGGAAAAGAAGTTCAGCACAGGAAGGTGATTATTTGATCTCCTACTTAGTTGGTTATATTAGCTGAATTAAAGGCATGCGATTAATCAGGAGTATTGTCTGTCAGCATGTACTTTAATATTGGCCTTACCAACCAGAAAGGCACCATGACCATGGGCTTCACCAGTGTGGGGAGGTCATGTAACCTGTCAGAGCCTTCTTTCCTCATGAATATTTTGGGATACCAATTCTTCTACATGGGTTTATTGTGGGAATTAACTGATATGTACAAAGCACTGAGCTCAGGGTTAAGAGGGTAAGTAGATCACAAGTGGTAGCTTTTACCATCTCTTTCCTATCCTCTGATTAGCTGACTCTGAAGTAGTATTGCTATCAAGTAATTCCCAGAAGATGATGCCATGGGTTGGATATGAAACCTCTCTCCAAAAGGTTTATATCCTCAGCAAGTGGTTCTATTTTGGAAAGTTCTGGAAACTTTAGGAAGTGGGTCACTGGAGGTATGTCTTTAGGGACTGCATCTTGTCCACCCCTGTGTTATTTCTCTTTGTGCTTCTTGACAACTATGAAGTGAACAGCCTAGGCCAAATGCACACACTGCCCTAATATTCTGCCTCACCACAGACCTGGGATCTATGAAGTCAAGAAAATATGGGAACTACGTAGATAAGTTGGTTAATCCTTTGGAAGTATGTTGGAGAGAGAACATTTAGATGGAGTTACCATGGGATGCAAATCAAGGATTCAACATGATGAGCAAACATTCATATGCTGCCTCTGCATAGCCTGTCAAATACATCGTGTTTTAAAAGTTGTGGCTTAAGAGATAAGCACTGGATGCAGTCCTTCTCTGGTGGAGAAACGTCTTTTTGAGACTGGAGTAGCAGGCTGCTAGGGAGAAGATAGGGTGGGAATAGAGACCTCTACAGAGCTGAAGGGTCTTGAACTCTGTTAAATAAGTAGGTATTTCCCCCCCTTGGGGCAGCTCACAGTCTACTCTGTCCTCTGAAGCACAAGAGAACAGGTCAGGGATATAATTGAGCAAGTGTGTCAGATTCATTTTGCAGAAAATGAGGCCGTTAGCCTTAGCTGCTCTCTAAAAAGGTTTTGTTAAACATAACAATTCCTTTGAAACTGTTACAGTTACCCTTATGATTCCTCTGTGCCAACCACTTTCCACCATAGAGGCAGTTTGGTAGCACTGACCACTCTAGAGAGAGCATCTGCCTTTGCTGATGGGTACTTATGAGTCCCTTCCCATGAACCCATGGCCTCCAGGCTCTTTGAAAGTACCCATCAAGATTTGGAAATGACATCTTTCCTACAACCCTCACTCAGCACATGCATCCTCTCTTAGGTCAAATCTACCTTTTAAATTAATTTTGCCTTTAGGGGAGCCATTACTTTGGCCTCATTATCAAAAGGTAGTACATCATTTTGGAACTGGACTCTTTTAATCAGTATCTTAATTCCATCATTGAGGGTACCTGTGAAACTGATGAAGTTGGTTAAACCTCTCCAACACCCACTTTCATCCACTATAAAATGGAAATCTCTGCTTCACAGGACAATGTGTATTAGTAAACTAACCCATATAAAAGAGGGTCTTGCATATAGAAATGCTGATGTGACATCTTATTGGTTTCCTTTAGCACATGGAGCATTTAAAAAAAAAAAAACCATTATCTGGGGCTGGAGAGATGGCTTAGTGGTCAGAAACACTGCTCTTCCAGGGGTCTTGAATTCAATTCCCAGCAACCACATAGTTGGTCACAGCCATCTGTAATGATCACAGTCATCAGCAGCAGTAAATGATTCTGGCCAGTTTTTCCCAGGGAAGAATTTATCTGAAAAGTGCTAAATAATTTCAGAATGATTTTGAATTTCACTGCATATGGTTGAGATAACTGGTAAATTCAGAATAAGATCTGTAGATAACATGATTACATAATAAGACAATTACATTCATGTTAATGCTGTGATTTTGAAAATTGTGCTGTGATTATGTCAGAGAAATTTTTTTCAGCAAACACAATGATGCTTAGGAGAAAGGACGGGCTTTGAGTTACATGACTGACTGTGAGGTACAGAGGACAGATAGAAACCAGAAAGAATGGAGAGAATACTAACATGGAAATCAGCACACGTGTACCTATGCTTATTAAAACTAGTTTTTTTTTTAAGTGTTGAGTGGGGTAGACATGAGAGGATAATTACATAGATGTACTGCTTGTATTTTACATGTAGAGATGATGATGAAGATATGCTATAGTACTTAAGAACAGATGTGTTGCAAGATATGATGATGATGTAAGCCACAAGTTAAAGAATACCTCTATGGTCCATGCTGCCACCTCTATGAGTATCTTACACTGCTGCCTAGAGGAGTAAATTATAAAAAGACCATCTACAGAATGACTGTCATTGCTCTTGTGGTTAATCTTTCTGGGGACCACTGTCTGAGTCTGTGACTCTGGTTCAAGCTTTTCACATTGAACTTGAGTCAAGAACATAGAGTAGCTTGGTGAAGGGATATCAGAGTCTGGCCTAGGTACAAGATCGATTAGGGATGAGCATCAAGAGTTTCATCCTCTAGAAAAGCTGATCACAACTCCCCACATGGGTCACATATCAGATATTTTTTACTATATTTGTAATAGTAGAAAACATTTGTTATGAAGTAGCAACAAAATAATTTAGGGGTAGAGGGTAACCACACCATGAGGAACTGTGTTAAAAGGTTGCAGGATTGGGGAAAATTGATAGCACTGTTCTGGGGATATTCAAGTTCTGAATTATCTGCAGGGGCTTTTCGAAGGGAGGCCTGAGACCTCCAATTATGTGAAGAGATCAATCTTCAATTTCTAGATACCAGTAATCTCAGCATTAAGTAAAATGCCAACTTTCCAGAGTCCTCTGAAATTTTCTATAAAAAGACAATGTCCATCATGGACACGTTTACAATTCCTCCTTGAATGTCGATAACAGACACTTGGAGTTGGTCCATGAAGGCAAGATTGAAGAGATGTGTTTCTCTTAATTGAAAGAATTTAAATCTATCAGATGTTGGGTCCTGAGTCATAAAACTCCAAGTATGGATAATTGGAAGAAAATTAGCCTTGATTAGGCTTAACTACCTTTGGCATTACAGGGAAAAAAGTCCTTGCTTTCATTGGATGACTTTATTAATTAATATCCTTATTCTGAAATGGATAATATTTGCTATTCTTATGTCACAATTTTTAAATGTTTTCTCATCTTGACTGCCTCTATGTCTCTCTGTCTCTCAGTATGTCTCTGTCAGTCTCTGGCTCTCTGTCAGTCTCTGGCTCTCTGCTGCCTCTGCCTTCTCTGTCACTGTTTCTCTGTTCTCTCTCCCTCTCTTCATCCTTGTAAAGCCATTGAACTGATTCGCAAGGTATTAGCAGTTTGTTTTGAGAATGTTTATTTTTCTGTATTCCAAGACAGAGTCCTTATTAATAATATAAATACAGTTATGATATACTACTGAATTTTTAGTCAATTTTTACAGTGTAATTTGTTGTAGTTCAACGTAAGACTATCTTTTGTGCTCATATCTCACCCTTAAGATCTCATATGTATTCTTGAACATGGGCTATTGTTCTTTTTTCAGGTCTCCTTTTTAATTCCCATGCTTGAATCTACATTAAATTCTTTTCTTAGAAACCCAATTTTGCCTCATAAAAGAAACCCCTTTATCCTTTTTGATATTCTACTGTAAAAAAATTGTCTCATGCTTCAGCAAAGGAAAAAGTATAGTTGTATATTTTCTTTAGAGCATAATATTTATTATAAATTAGCCTCATAAAATGATTAAAGGAAAGAAACTAGATATTAAAAACTGTACCTTAAAGCATTTGACATTGATTGGAATTGTCACCTCCTTTGATGGCGGAAAATTTTATTACGGAGCAGAAAAGGGAATTTTAAGATTTATTAAAATTATATTGGTAATGAGCTTATGTGGCATTTTGTGTGCAAGAGGGATTGGAGAGAGGGAGAGAGAGAGAGAGAGAGGAAAGAGAGAGAAGAGAGAGAGAGAGAGAGAGAGGGGAGAGAGAGAAGAGAGAGAGAGATGGAAGATTAGAAAGCATAAACAGAAAAATTTCCTAATCTCCAATCACATTCAACTCTTATTCTCCAAGGGATGATTCAGATGGACAGTCTGAATTATGAGACTTAAACCCCATAAGGCAAATATGGTCTGAGAGGTTTATTGGCAAAGTGTTAGCTGCGGATGACTATTGAAACCTACTCATCAATTGTAGACAGTACCAGTGCCCTCAAAGCTTTCCCTTGAGAATCTTGAAGAACATCGATGCTTCTGATTTCTTCTAACCCACAGCCTTCATAGGTCACTCTTCTTACCTAGAACTTAGCTATTTTTAACAAACCTGCTCCTGATACTCATGCATCAAGTAATAATCAATGCCCACTGTGGCCAATCAAATAAAGTTGCCCTGTTAATCCACTGAATAGTTCTTATGACCTCCCAGTACAGGTAAAAGTAGAAAATAATGGAATTTCTACATATAAAAATTAATTAGTATTGAAAAAAACTCCAGTATTTCCAGAATAATTTCACTAATTTGAACCAGGAAGTTTGGAAAACAGTCTAGCATGATGGAATTTGGAAGTCCAGTGAAATTCCTTCAGGAGGTCGAAGACAGATAATTCAGGTCTTGATTTTGCTGTAAGCTTCATAAAGGGGCTTCAGGAGAAGTCCTGAGTCTCTTTTTGTATGTATTTTATGTGCATTTATTTCATTTAATATATTTATTTATTGTCTGTTTATTTCCTTGTCTCTCTCTGTCTCTTTTCTGTCTGCTTCTCTGTCTGTCTGCCTCCCCCCCCTCTCGTGTGTGTTCTGTGTGTGTGTGTGTGTGTGTTTATGGTATGCACTTTGCCAGAGTTCACATGAGGGTGTCAGAGGATAACTGAGAGATTTGGCTCTCTCTTTCTACCATGAGCATCCAGGAAAACAAACTACTAGTCATCGGGATTGGCAGCAAGCACCTTACCTGCCAGTGATAACTTGGTTTCTAAAGAATGCCTATGTTTTACATTGCTCTCAAAAAATTGTGGATCCAGAAAAATGGCAGATGTTCTTTTACAGTTTTTTTCCCCAATGTCTCAGAATCAAGGATGTCTTTAGTTTTAATCCAAAGTCAGGTTAAAAGAGACAACAGAGTCTCTTTCTGCAATGTTCTCTAGAGGAGACTAAAAATCTTGTAAGAATGAGTTAATAAAAGTTAATTCATCTCACTGGACTTTTCCCATAATTGAAATCAAAAGTTGAACATTGTTGATGTACTTTTTTTTTTTTTTTTTTTTTGGCTTTTGAGACAGAGTTTCTCTGTGTAGCCCTGGCTGTCCTGGAACTCACTCTGTAGACCGGGCTGGCCTCGAACTCAGAAATCCACCTGCCTCTGCCCCAAGTGCTGGGATTAAAGGCATGCGCCACCACCGCCCGGCGTTGATGTACTTTTTGAACATTTTTGTAAAGTGCTAATACAGTTGTGGTCAAAGTTCTGTAATGAAATAATCCTTGTTTCCTTACATATGTAGAAAATATTTGCTTCTTAAATCAGTATTATTGAAATATATATGTTTTTCTTTCTATACATATGTATATATGCATATACATACATATTTGTATATATATTTAGTATACACATATATACTGTGATCAACCCAGTAATTTCAATATTGAAATTTGGATAATACTAAAGATGTCTATGATTCAGAGACCTTTGTGATGCACACTGTATACATTATCTCCCTTTTTTTTCTGTAATCCTCAATCTCTTGAGACCAATGTAAACATGGGCATTCCTTAGAAAACAAAAGCATACCACTGGTGAGTTATAGTGGTAGAACTGTTCTTAGTATAACCATCCAATCTGATTGGATTTGGATCATGATTTGAGAGAATTCAGGCCTGGTTTTGTAAACTTGGCCAAGAGATTGGGGGGACACAACACCACCGTTTTGCCAAATTGTCTTGTGGCAAAGCTTTCTCTAAAATATTTATAATTATACTCATAGATTATTGCTGCATCCAACCTTAATCAGAGAAGCTTCTTATTGTGGTGAAAGGCTGTTAATTTTGACCCCATGATAAGCAAAGTGTTGATAGAAAGTGGTGGTGAAGTGCTTGGCACTAAATGGGACAGCTTGTCCCTTAAGAACTCAAGGATATCATCAACGAAGAGAAAGAACCTATATAAGAACCAGAAGATGGAGATGGCACATGACAGCCATTGAATTCATGAACTCAACCAAGACTGAATCTATCAGTGTTTCATTCTGTCTGGAAGAGGGTCTTCTAAGGCTTCACTCCTCCCTAAAGAGCTCTTGCCAACTAACAGAATTTCTCAGTTTGTTCTGTGGTGGCAGCCACCAGTAAATAACTTCCCTCCCACTTTCAGGCAAGAAACTAATTAAACACAGTGAGTCATACAAAAGAAGACATGAGAGTAGGACAGGAACTTGTTAAGAAGGAGCATTCTACTATAGAGAGCAGAAGCTGAGAGAAGGGGTGAGGATAAAGATGACTAAAGTTCATCATACAGATGTAGGGATTTGTCAAACTAAAACTATTAAAGAAAAATACTTTTCACTAATAACTCATGAAAGAAGAGAGTCTGGAGAGATGTTCAGTAGGTAAAGTGCTTGCCATACACACACATGAGAATCTGAGTTCAATCCCCAGAACACTTAAACAAGTCAGGCAAGGGTTTAAACATAGCATGTAATCCTAGGGCTGGGCAGCAGAGACATGAGGATCTCTGGAACTTGTCTCCTGCCACTCAAGCCAAATACACAAGCTCAATATTTAGTAAGGGTCTCTTGTCTCAAAAAGTTATGGTGAGGCGCTATTGAAGAAGACACTTCACATTAACTTCTCACCTTGGTGTTCATATGCACACAGGCTTATGTTCACTTGCACGTAAACACACCCAAACATGAAATGAGAAGACACTCATGTCTGTCCTTATTTATCACAACTTCCACTAAGCACCCTGATTCCCTCACGGGGCAGCTGTTACAGAGCCTTCATTCATCCTCCCTCCATATTCTCCATCTCAGCCTAAGCTGCCCATTTTCTTCTCTGCCCTCGTTTTGCAGTCTGTTCTAATTATGGAAGTCAGTTAAGTTCTTTGCCATAATCATTCTCTTGTCATAAATTCCTGGGATTGCCACTTTGTAATCATTTTACAACAAATTCTACACTCAATGTTTGAATGACTGAGTGGGACAAAAATCCATTGAAGAAGCATGGAAGGTACAGACAGGGAGGAAACAAACAACAACACTCCTAAGCCTGGTTTCATATGGCACAGAATTGATTACAAAAAAGTGAGTGATTCATTTTATTATTTAACTTATAAACTATTTTAATGTGCCTTCCAGGTAGTTCCCTGAGTTGGAAAACACAAAAGAAAATGGAAATGTCTAATGCTTTCCCAGAATTCTGATTCTTGACGCAGTGTTCATTAATATAAAGTCGGTTTTATTCCATTTCTACTCAAAAAATGATGGGCTACAAATCATGCTTCTTGAGCCAAATAGCATGCAAGGGGCTTGTTAGATGAAGAAGGGAATTTACCAATGCACAATGCATGGTGGGCAATGGGAACACAATAGGAAGCATCTATACTTGCCTACTAGAGGAGAACTGTAAGCTAACTTCTGGAAATGAATAAGCACAAGTCAATGGTGATACTGGACAGAAATGAAATTATGAAAGATTTTATAAACACTTGAAAAGAGGAACAGGATAAAAAAGATGAGGCCAAATATTGCTGACCTGGTACTCTTTAGAACTAGTAATCTTTGTATATCTTATGGTACTTGGGAAACTTTGAATGCTCATGGTCACTTTTTGCAATGGCTCTCATCATGCAAGGATAACATGGACAGACTCAGAGGTCAGTCTGATGGACTCAGCCTCTCTCTTCTCCATGCTACTGAAGGTAAATTCACCTTTTCTCAGGAATGCAGTGAAGACTTCATTGATCCCTATAAAACAGTATCTGACATAGACATTAAGAGTGAAAAGTATATTAACTCCTATTTCCATCTCTATCCTAGTTTACTTCTCTGTTGCTGTGCCAAAAAAAAAAAATGACAAAACCCAACTTCTTGGGAAAGAGAAATTTTTTTCCATATTGTACTTTATAGTACATCATGAGCAAAGCCAAGCGGTGACTGGAGGTAGTAACACTGGAGGCAGGAATGAAGCAGGACCACAAGGAGTGCTGCCTAATGGCTTGCTCCCCTGGCTTGCTTAAACTACGTTTCTTATACAGCCCATGCCAACTTGCCTAAAGATTGCATTACCCACAGTGGGATGTATCGTCCATCCATTAACAGTTTAGAAAATTTGCAAAGAGATACATACCAGCAAGTTTAATGGAGACAACTCCTCAATAAATATTCCTTATTCCCAAATACTTTATATGTGACAAGTTGACACAAATGAATTATGGTAATTCTTCTAATACCTCCAGAACTACGTGTTCTACTACATTCCAAAAAGAGATCTTCCAACAAGATTTGTTAGCCTTGGAGGAAAAAGGTAGGTCTAGACTTCTGTATATTGTAGGAGGCATAGTATCTACTTTCCTTTACTTTACCTTAGTTCACTTATTGGGAAATTCACCATATCCATGGATTCAATGCTATTGATGTATCTAGAGTCAGCGGGTAATGAAGCCATTATCCAGCACTAACATCTTGCTATAAGTAGTCAAAGGTGAGAGTCACCCCCAGGGAAAATGAGCCACTAAACTGGTATGATAAAGTTAGAAAATGGAAAGTGAACTAATAAAATAAAATTTATGAATAGTAAGTAAACTATATATTTTAAACCTTTGTTTATACTAGAAATATAATACTATTCATAAAGAGAATTCTTAGAGGTCTAGCTACAGTTTTTCTTATCTTTAATACATCTAAGATAAGGCCTACAAGGTATAGGTGAAGATGGATATGAGAACTTGGGTTTGGCCACCCCTCCTCCCACTCAGCTCTGTAATATTTTATGAGAAGGGATGAGAAGTTTAAAACCCATTTTTGGGGGAGAATAACTTTTAGAGAACATTCATTGTATTCATTAAGAAGAGGTTGTAGTTACTGATCATATCATTCATGAGCAGTGTCTGCTGCCTGTGATGGTGAATTTTCTTGGGGTGTATGTATTATTCATATTTACAGCAGCTTAGTATAACACAACTTTAAAGTTGTTGCCTCATGTTTATAAACACACAGCAACAACGGGAGACAGAGAAATGGACTTGGAGATATTCAGTGGATATTTTTATAGCCAGTGCTATGTGGAGAGCCACCATGGAGTGATTCAAATTGCTTACAAACATGTTAGGGAGTTGTGAATAATATACATAAAAGGTTAAATAAAAATGAAATAAGATAAGTAGAGACAAAATAAATGAAAAATTCATGAAGGACCATGAAGGATTAAGAAATCCACAGAAATAAGAGGCTGATGGAATGTCTCATTATATCAATTTCAACGTGGAAATGTGCCCCCCAAAACGCTAATCGCTATGACTCTGAGATTGCACCTTATACCCTTCAGACTGGCTACCATCTAACACTCAAGTGACAGCAAATACTGATGATGATGTGGAGCACGGGGAATACTCCCCATTGCTTGTGGGAATGCAAACTTGTACAACCACTATGGAGATCAATTTGGTGGTTTTTCAGAAAACTTGGAATAGTTCTACCTCAAGACCCAGCTAACTACTCCTGGACATAACCCAAAAGTGCTTCACCATCCCACAAAGACACTTGCTCAAATAATTTATAGCTGCTTTATTCAAAATAGTCAGATACTGAAAACAACCCAGATATCCCTCAACTGGAGAAATGGATAAAGAAAATGTGGTATATCTACACATTGTAATAATACTCAGTTAGGAAAAACAAGGACAATCATGAAATTTGCAGGAATATTCCTGGAACTAGAAAATATCCCAAGTAAGGTAACCCAGACCTAAAAGGACATGCATGATATTTACTCACTTATAAGTGGATATTAGCCATAAAGTACAGGATAACCATACTACAATCCACAAGCCCAAAGAAGCTAAGTAACAAGGAGGGCCCAAGGGAGGATGCTGGAATCTTACTTAGAAGTGGAAATAAAATCCTCCTCCATTGGAAGTGGAGAAAAGGAGGGAACTGGGTGGGAGAGGGGACAGGGAGAGATGTGGGATTTAGGGAGGGAAGAGCTGGAGAGAGAAAACAAAATTGGTGGCTGGCAGGGGGTGGTAGCATCTTTAGGACATGCCAGAGATTTGGACCTGGGGGTGGTCCCACGGAGTCTATGGGGGTGACTCCAGCTGAGACTCCTAGCAGTGGGGGACCCTGACCTGACATAGTCACCTCCTTTAGCCAGGCAGGACTATCAGCAAGAGATAAGAACCCACACTACAGAACTCCACTAGATCATCCCTAGGCTAACAAATTACAGGATCATAGTACTTGTTAGCTGTGACAAGAAATCTACCTATGTACTAGCCCAACTTGAGATCCATCCCATGTCGTAAAGACAGAGATTCCATGCATATGATTAATGCTGTCTAATGCTTGTAGACAAGACACCATTGGGAAGTCTGAGAGGTCCACAGCGTCATGGAAACAACAAGAGTCACGTCAGACTATCAGATGGAGCTCAAGGAGTCTTGTGAAAATCTGGGAAAGGATGAAGACCAAAGGGAATAGGAGTCCATAAAATCTGACATCCCTGGCCACTTGGGCTAACACCAACCAAAGAGCAAGCATGGGTAGCACATAGTCCTCATGACACACACGAACTTCAACATTGTAACATGTTCACCTACTGGGTTCTGAAGTCCCAAACTCAGTGGGTGCAGTTTCCTGAATCTGTTGATGTGGATCTGCTTCCCTAACGGGTTGCCTTGTGCTGATCTTCATGAGAGTGGTCCAAATGGGTGTTTAAATAGACTGTGATATGCAGGGGGGTATTTGTGACTAATGAGGAGAAGGGATGGGGTAGAAAAGATATGTGAAGAGGGGACCAGAATAGTGAGGAGCCTAAAATTTGGATGTAAAGTCAATATAATAAATAAAACCCAAAAGTCCC
Organism: Mastomys natalensis; assembly: GCA_021653895.1. Classification (NCBI taxonomy): domain Eukaryota; kingdom Metazoa; phylum Chordata; class Mammalia; order Rodentia; family Muridae; genus Mastomys; species Mastomys natalensis. The sequence continues at coordinate 644,008 of JAJTUV010000656.1, read as the reverse complement.
TAATCTTTTGAAGGAAAGTTGTAAGGACTTGGAATAAGCAAGCACCCAAAGTATCTGTAGAGAAAGAAATATGAAAGGGAATAACTTGTACCACACAAGCATATTGAGTTCAGGAATATAGCTTGAAATTAATTGTCTCTGGAGGCAGATCTACTGCTTGCTACAGCAGTAGATGCCAATAAATGTGTCCTCTGTGAAGGAAAAGTACAGATAAGAACCAGATGTCGTTATGGACATCTTCTGAATGTGTTCTAAATGCAGCCATGAATTTCTCTGTATGTAGATAAACAAATGCAGCAATTGAGAGTTGCTCAGTAAATGTGAAAGGAAAAAAGAATGAATCATCTTTCAAATCTCAGGGAAAAGTTGCTCAACCAGTTAATAGAAAAAGCCTAGGCGAAGTGGAAATGCTGAATTGAAGATAATTGAAACTTCATAGCTTCATATTCTCCTATAAATGTATACACACATTCTTCCAGCTGGATCTCAGTGTTTTTTAAATCTCCTTAAGGGGAGCAAGAATATTATATTCCACATTAAACTATTTTATTACTTAAAAATTTTATACATGTATAAAATATGTTTTGATCATACCCACCCCTATTCCTAACCTCCTATTTGTCTTACCCCTAACATCACACTGCCCTCCCAACTTCATGTTATTCTCTCCTCTCCCCTCTTTCTCAAATAATTCACCCAATTAGTGCTGTCTATATACACATGGATGTATGGTCATTCATGGGAGCACAGCAAGCTACTAGGGGACCGTATCCTCACAAGCTTTCCCTCCAAAGTCACAGCCATCCAATGCCAATGTCTCATTTCTCCAGGTAGGGTTGAGTTGGGATGCGCCTGTGAAACAATATTTGTGGACATGACAGAACCTTGAGCTTCTGTGAGCTCATGAGTTGAACAACCTTTCATATCCAGAAGGCATTATTTCACAGCAGTCTTTTCCAACCTCTGGCTTTTACAATCTTTCCACTTCATCTTCTGCAATGTCCTCTGAGCTTTAAGGTATTGAATATGGAATAGATACCTATTTTGTGTCGCTTTCCGCTATCCCACCTAAGCTCTGGCAATAGGCTGTGCTACCAGCCCCCATCCAGCTTCCTTTGAATCCACGATAAAAAACACACACACAGCTGTTCTTTCAACTTGGCTTTCGGGTACAATTGCTGGGTGTTACTATCTCCTCCCCTGAAAACAGTGACCTTAACAATATTCTCATTTCTGCTCCTCCTATCTGCCCTAAACTTTAGTTGCTAAGATACAACTAGTTCCTGCTAAACATCCCTGACCACCCAGTGTAGGGGAATGCTAGGGCTGGGAGACAGGAGTGTGGGGGCGGGGGGGGGGGGGGGGGGGGGGGGAATACCCTCATAGAAGAAAGGGAGTGGGATGGGATGGGGTTTTCATGGGGGAAACCAGGAAAGGGATAACATTTGAAATGTAAATAAAGAATGTAAATAAAGAAAATATCCAATTAAAAAAAGGAAAAACAAACAAACAAAAGAAGTATTCTAAAGAAAGACTTTTTACCTAGAATCTTGTAGAGGGAGAAATGCTAATCAAACTTAGAAGCATCTTTTTCATACAATCTACTTTGTAGAAAACCTGGCTTTGGTTGGTGGCATGTCTTAAAGATTCAACATGCTAGGGAAAGTGCTTTCAAAATAATGTAACATGATGGTATTGGTGATCTGGCAGCAGGCTGTCATATTGTGCTACAAAAGCTTTCAATATTTAATTAAAAATTTTGATAGTATAAAATTCAAGGCATGCCATGAATGTTAATTAAAGAGAAACACTAACTACTTATTTATCAACTACAAGGGCAAATGCTGTTTCCTAGTGCATATCAGTGGGAAGATTGTGAAAGAAGGAATCCAGCTTGGATGATAAATACCTGTAGCTACAGCAAGGAACAGAGAATTAGTGCCTATTTTTGATGTACTGTGATTGTCTGAGCTTTAGGACAGGTCTTTTGGAGACTCCGGAAGCAGAAGGAGGTGGTCTCTGGGGACCACCAGAGGGTGGCTTCCTAATCTATAGGGATGCATAATTGGCATGGGGATAATATATAGAGTTTTAGAATATTAAATAAACTAAACTAGTTCTTTTAGTACCATGCCTGGTGCCAGCACTGGGCTCAGGGCAAGTCCACTGACAGGAGATTAATATCAGGGAGAACCACCCAAATCCCAAAATACATAAGTTTCCCTCAGTCTATTTTTTGGTAGACTGCCATTTGGATAAGTCACAGTTACTTAGCTAAGGCATGCCAACAGGGTCGAGTGATGGTCATGGCAAAGGCCGAGTGCTGGGTTATCCTTGCCCGTGTGTGGTCTGTCACTTATGGCATCCAGGATTGAAAGGTGATTTGTTTTACTAGGCATCTGCCTGGGAGCCAGGAATGACAGCGAGCTGCCTTTCTATGAGTGAAATTTAGACCAAGTCACACAAGCAAACACCTATCATATCCTGCTCTCTTTCTAGCTGTCATTTTTTTTAAATTTTAAGTTATTATTATTGTTTATGTTTGGGAGTGTAGGCATGTGCCTGCAATAGCATGCATGTACAGATTGTATTTATGTAGAATCAGTTATCTCCTTCCACTGTGGGCACTTTTAGCCTCAGCCATTTTGCTTCTCTCTCTCTCTCTCTCTCTCTCTCTCTCTCTCTCTCTCTCTCTCTCTCTCTCTCTCCATTATACTCCAAATAATATAAAAAAAAATCTACAACAATCAGAAATAAAGGATGTAGAAGTATTTCCATTTGTCAGGGTCCTTCACAATGATATAACCACTCGTTCACACGTTGCTTTCATATGAACAAGATGACCTTATGACCTTAGGAGAGGATCCAGTCATGTTGCTGGCTCATGAGAAGCATCTAGACTATAAATTTAAGCCCTTCCAAAGCAGTTGGCAGCATGCATAGCTGAAGAAGCAGGAGGTCATTGGGGACTGGTAGCATGCAGTGGGAAAGAAGAAAGCTAAGCGAAGTCCATAGGAGAAACTCTGAACAGGAGCTGTTTGTACCCAGGGAGGATCATCTTAAGAGAGTAGATAGACTGGATCCATGTGTGTCAAAAGTGAAAATGATACAGAACTGCAAATGCTTATGTGATACTAAAAAGGAGTGATGTTTACAGTCCTTCTAGTAGGTGATCAGATTAGAGAATCAAATATTTCTTTTTCCTGTGTTTATTATCCTGGAGGATCTAGTACTGATTGACTAGGAAGAGGAAAAGGGGCAGAGGTAGGAGAGGCAGTGTGAAATCTCTAATTTTCCTAGATCCATAACTTGGGTCCATTAAAGGCACAGTACTAGTGTGGAGAATATTTAAGCTGGGTCCAAATATTCTGGTCTGTTTGCCCAGGGCTCCTCTAATGTGAGAAGAAAAAGGATCCCATAGAACAGAAATGGAAACGGCATTGTACTTTGTGCTTATCAAGATTTGCTGAAGATTTGATCTGGGAATTTTCTGAATTCCTTGGAATAAGCTGACTGATTAAAATCTTGTCATTGTTTCGATACTATTAATCAAGAAACAACAGTTCAAACCTTCTCTTAATAGATCAGATCAGTCAGATGGTCAAATGGTGGGAGAATGATTAATAAAGTATCCCATTTCTTCATCTATAGGTTCGGCACCACCTTCTCTTAGTGAATGAATATCACTACCAGGTTTCACATTTAGAAGCACTGACTCATGGACCATCAACAGAACAATTATTTTTCAAATGAAACAGTAAATTTGTCATCATACAGAAGACATCTGGACCAAATGGATGCCCTGTAACTTAAATCATGGGAAATATCTGTTTGTACAGTCCCTGAGATTACAGGTAAAGCAAATGCAGACTGATTAGTTCAGATTGTGTTGTCACACTTAAACTCGTCCTTGAACCAGTCATCTAAGTTTTTGGATCACTTCCCACGTCTGCAAAACACAAATTCTTCTTTGTAAGAAAATATGACTGGATTAGAAAACAAAATTAGGAGGGTTAGGGTTGAAGCAAGATGGCAGATGCATGGGAACAAAATCCGTGTGCCGAGGCAATCCAAGATGGAACTTTATCTAGTGCTTGTCACAAATCTACATATTCCTCTCTTCCAGATGACTACAATCACAAGGTAGAGCTTGCTTAGACATCTGACTGCAAGACAATAGTGTGCTACCACCCTTCAGTGGACATCCCCTATGAGCCTCAACCAGATCTTCTGCATAATGAGAAAATACAGGAGCAAGTGCGGAAAACCAAGTTAGAAGGAAAACGCAAGCAGCTTGAGCAAGGGGTAATGATAGAACAACTCAGTGAGGTGTTCTTCACTACAAAGCATCGCTGGTACCACACGGAGAGAATCACAGACATAGTAAGAAACTCAGTCCTCCCAAACACAGGTGACTGCTCTTGATTCTCCAAGCATCAAGGACATTTTGCTTTGCGTCTTATTTGTCAGCTGAGAAAATGTACATGGTGTATTCATTAAGATGGTATGTAGGAAGATAATAAATATATCCTTTCATGTAAAAGAAAGATAAAAGAAAAGAAAACAAATTAGAACAAAATAAATGTTTGATAAAATGTTACTAACATATAATTTGATAAGTCATAGCTCATATTAAATATATGGATTCTTGGTAACTTATAGGAATGATGGATAGACACTGAAACTTTTAAAGGCACACACAACAATATATAGTACAACAGAGGAATGTAAAGACAATAGCAACATTAGGAGAGGATAAGACTGAAGAAATACTAGCAAACAGTTCTTTGCACTTTATACATTGTTTAATACCCCAGAATACCAAGTAACCGAAAGTGTAAATTTCATATAGTCTATCTTTTTTCATGTGGCTGAGAGAGAAAAGAGTTGACTCACTTTTGCTGTGGGTACCAAAAAGAAAGCAATTGCAAATATCACTGAATTCTGAATAGGAATACCATAAGCATAGAGATGAATGGAATGCAAGGGAAATGTGTTTTCTGTCATTAAAAGATGTAGACTAACAGGAGAACACATAAGCTACTGCTCTTATCTAGACAGGAAGAGCCATTATCGCATTTAAAGACACACTACCACCTATGCTCTAACTATATATTACACTTTACCATCTCTGTCCTCTTTCCCTCTCTCCACTAGATTATTACATGACCGCATTATTTATCTTCAGAAATTACTCGTGCTCTTGTTCTTTGTTGACAGCAGCATCCTTAAGTCCAAGAATGTCTCCTGCTAATCTGTAATGCTTAGTGAAATTCCAAATCCATGAAGTACTTTCTATAACTACTGTCAAGTGTAAGAAAGTGGAAAGTTCTGTGAGGTAGAGTAGGGCTTGAAGGGGGAAATGCACATCGAATGTTTAAAACCACTAGGCCACTCTTAAATAACTAGCACATTGTATCCATCTGTACCACATGACTAAATCATTTACCAGGAAAATATCATTATTTTGGCATTTGGGGAGAATTTTTATTAGAGTTTTTATGGTATCAATAGGAAATTCTTCCCCACAGCCTCCTGATGGAAGGCTTGATTGGCAGTTGGTGAGGTTTTTGAGAGCGATTAGAACTAGAGACCTTTGACCTAATCAAACAGCCAATCTCTTGATGGCTTGGTATCATAATACGATGGAGTGTTGTGAAGGTGGTGGAAAGTAGGAGGGGCCTGGTTGGATAAGCAGGCCACTGACCACCACGTGTCCTAAAAAGCTATACACGTTCCCAGTCCCTTCTATCTACCTTCTAACACTTTACTACCCAGCACATGCTCCCGTGACATTCTGTATCGACAAGGATGGATCTGGGAATAATGGAGCTAGAAGATCAAGGACTGAGACCATTCACCAATATGTATCTTTCCTTTCTGGAGTTATTTTCCTTAGGTACTTTTCAGGGTGATAAAAGCCATGAATACAAAATGAGATAAGCTGAGATTTACAAATGGTCAGGCATCTGACTTGAACTTCGGCTTCTCCCAACTAGAGTGTATACAAATTGCTTCACTCACCAAAGCCTCAGCCTCCACATCTGTATGATGGAAGTAACTTCCTCACTGTGCTATTGATTCAGCTGAGCCAGTGCCTGGGAGAACCATCCTTTGTAAACCGAAGTATTAGTTGAAACATGCTCATTAGCATCCTTGGTGATAATTCTATTAAAAAAAAAAAAATCCCAGCACTTGGGAGGCAGAGGCAGGTGGATTTCTGAGTTCGAGGCCAGCCTGGTCTACAGAGTGAGTTCTAGGACATCCAGGGCTATATAGAGAAACCCTGTCTCGAAAAACAAAAAACAAAAAACAAACAAAAAAAACCCCTAATAAACATAATGATAAAATGGCATATCATAAAAAGGAGTCTCCCCACCCTCAAATACCATAAGCAAGTCTAGTCAATTTTATTTTATTTTTTTATTTTACAAATTCAGGTTCTTCAGTAAAGGGAATAACACAATAAAACAGATTTCTTAGCACTCCCTCCCTCTGTGTCTGGATCAGGCCTATTGCCAAGTTGTATGCTAAGTAATAAAAGCACTGGCATTAAATGTGTCACCACGAATCAACAACCTATTGAAGGTAAGATATTATGGCACAGCGGTCCCCAAGAAATGGGCACTTTAAAAAAAAAAAAAAAAACTAAAATATGCTTAGAACCACAAGTGCTTTGTGTGGCTGCTTTGCAAAGTCACTAGAGCTGAAGTATTTGTATTTTAATGTTTATCCCTGAACCAGCCTGCTGTTTCCAAATTGCCCAGCAAACAAAATGTTGAAAATGGAAGGAAAGCAGTATAAGTTAGATTTAGAAATATAATGTTAGGAAAGCAAGCTGTGGGCTTCTGATACCTTAGCAGCAGCAGCATAAAATGCTCATAATTAAATAACTATTCTTAACACAACTATTCCTACTTCCCCCCAGCCACTTATGTAAAAGCATTTAATGTTCATTCTTTCATTACCAACCAGAGACTCTTGTAAAGAGGCAACTGGTCCCAGAAATTGTTTAAGAATGTTTTAATAATGGCGTCTTTTACAAAAGGGAAAAAAAAAAGTCAGCCTTTAGGTCCTTCCTGTGGTTATTTTTATTGGCAGTTGGCCTACAAAAATTATTTATGTGGATGAATGTCATGCCTTAGAATTTCCACCTGAGCAGCAGAACTAAAAGGAATAACCAAATGGATTGCGGTCGTGAGTAGCCTAGGCACAGAGACAGAGCAGGAGAGCAGCAACAGCAGAAAAGCAAGGCATGCGCTTTCTATAGGACCATGTGCAGAGTCCTGTAGAGCACGCAGAGTCAGGCTTTCAGATAATTGATGAGGAAGGAGAAGGGGGGTAAAAACTAGAGAGGATGCATGGCACCCCTATGGACCAGCCTAAGTCAGAGGATGTTTTTAAAGCTTCACACAGCTGTGCGATGAGTGAGTCTAACAGGTTCAGCTCACAGAAGCAGCTCCAAGGCAGGATGCTTGCACTGGGAGGGTTAATGGCATACCTCTCATAGCACTGTGATTTTCAAGCCCATTTTCTCAATACTATTCAATGACTGGTGGTAAAGTGAGTTAAGCTCTCAAGGTTAGAAAGATATGAGAAAACATTTTAAGACTGGCACATCCAGGGAAGGGGAAATGGTACAGAATGGGATTTCTCCAGATATGATGCTGTGATAAATGCCTCAGAATTGTCCCCTAAAGCTTGTTCAATGGGAAAGAATCCTGTCTGTGAACTCCCAACTATAGAATCTAAGTGCTTAGATGAGAAGATTGAGGGTATAAGCAATTCCTATACATATTTGTTGGATAAATAGCATCACATATGGCCTAATACATTTTGTTACCTTTGACTGGTGTCATCTTCGGAGATGTTTTTCATCACACTCTTCAGAAATGCTGGTTTAGACTTATGCAACTGCAACCCCTTCTAGTACATTTGTTATGTGAATAGAGGGCTTCTATTACCATGAGTTTAACATTACTGTCAATTTCTTTTCTGATGTTTAATGATCTGATGGGCATACACCTGAGATGTGGGGTCCATGTGAGTAGTTAGTCTGTTTCCATCTCCTTCTCTGATCAGAAAGCTTTTTTTTTTTTTCTGCATAAGAGAGAATATCAACTATGGCTGCAGAACACATCACTGGAAATCTTAGTGGCTTAAAAAAAAGCCAGATGGATAACTTTAAAAGATGCCGCATGCAGCCAAGTGGTGGTGGCACACCCCTTTAACCCCAACACTTGAGAGGCAGAGCAGCTGCATCTTTATGACTTTGAGGCCAGCCTGATCTATAGGGAGAATTCTAGAAGAGCCAGGGCTACACAGAGAAACCCTGTGTCAGAAAAAAAAATAGATGGAATATACTATCATTCAATTCATGTTAATGTCCTTGAATTCATAAAAATAGAGATGGAGAAATGAAAGCCTTGTGATAGCCAGGGATGATAACTGGCATTCTTTTCTTTTTTTCTTTTCTTTTAAGATTTATTTATTTTATGTATGTGTGTACACTGCCTCTGTCTTTAGACACACCAAAAGAGGACATCAGATCTCATTACAGATCATTGTGAGCCACCCTGTAGTTGCTGGAAATTGAACTCAGGATCTCCGGAAGAGCAGTCAGTGCTTTTAACTGCTGAGCCATCTCTCCAGCCCAATAACTGGTATTTTGATGGAGAGGATCACAAATGGGGAGTATGGTAAAAAGCTTTGTGGTTGTAGAACAATTGTGTATCTTGAGTAAGAACATATTCCCACAAATTTACATAGCAAGTAAAATGACACAGAACACTATACACATAAGGCCATGGTTTTGTTCTTAGTTGTGACATTGCCTTGTAGTTTTATAAGATACAACCACCAAGAAGAAACTAGGAAAAATGTACATGGGACTTCTCTACCATTCCTGGAACTGCCTATGTTTTATGTCTCCTGTGAATCTATAATTATTTTAGAATAAAAAGTAGAGAGAAACCGAGCAAAACCAGTTACAGGGATTGCACCTCTGTTTAAAGGTCACACAAGAACATTGGTCAGAAGCTCTGGCTAGTCACATCTGAAGTCTTCATTGGAACACAACCTGTGTCTTTTGTCATTCCTGGAAGAACTCAGAATCTCATTGACTGTGAAAAGGATGACCTCAATACCTCATTTTGTCGCCTACAGTTCTCCCCAGTTGTCATCTGGTCTTCTCCATAATTCAGCTCCCCATCAGGCAGCTGGATCTTCTTAAAATTAGTAAGTGATATCTTAGATTGCAGCTATGATTCTTTTTAGAAGTAAGCTTGGGGCTTATTCTTCATGAGTAAGTGAAACTCTGAGCTAGCACTGGAGAGCAAAGGGTTACAGCAGGGCACAAACAAGGCAGGAGCAAGTCAGAGCAGAAAAAGACTAATGAAAGTCTAGTTAAATGATGCTTTCCCCTAATGGTAGAAAAGTACTTTATAACAAACTGTATTGAAAGAGTGTGGAGTACCACAGTAGACATACTATCCAATGTTGCCAGTTGTGAAATCTACTGATCACCCCATTAACAGCCATTATGATCAGTGACACAAAAAAATGTGATGTACTGCAGAAACTGCAGTGCCTAAGGAGCTGACAGATAAGTGTTGTGTTTCCCAGATTGAGTGAATTAGAAATACCAACTGCTGAGATGTTTGTCTCAAAAAAAGAGGTGGCAGGCTTCCCATTTAGCATTGCCACTGGCAAAGAGCTTACAATGTGTTCCTCTGAGGAGGATGGAGATCTGATTGCTCAGAGTCCCTTCTTGTGAGGATCTATTTGAATCTCCCAGGGGGTGCTAAAGAATACCGAGGAATACAGCACTTAAACGGAAATTTAACACTGGAAGAAAAAACGCTTGTGTTCTCTGGGATCTGTTTCTTCTTCTTTCTATCCATCCTGCACTAAATGCCATTCTCTGACCTTTTCATTTAGTTGGGGACACATGCCGTGAAATATTTAAGCGTGTTGGTGTGTGTGTGTGTGTGTGTGTGTGTGTGTGTGTGTGTGTGTGTGTGTGTGTACACTTGAAGGCAGGTATCCATGGAGGCCAGAGGTCTCAGATCTCTATTGAGCTGGAGTTACAGATGGTTCAAATTCCCTGCCACAGGGTGCTAGTAACTGCTGTGTCTTCTCAATCATTAAGCCATGGCTCCAGTGCCCAAACAGTATGTTTTTGATTCATACTTTCCATTAGCCCGTGGTGTGAGTGATAAACCAATAATTAATATGTGAATCCATGGAGACTTGGAAACAGTGGGACAGCAGTTAGTTTTCCCTTACATATTATAGCTCTTGTTACTTAAGATCAGGTCTAAAATCAAGTTTTCAGAATTACGATGGTTTTCGAGAACATTCTTCCTTAAGGAGCATGCTCATGGACACTTGGGTTGCACTTACAAACATGAAATCGTTGAGCCTGTGTGGGTGAAAGAGATAATTCACAATTTAAGAGCCTCAGGTGACCTTTCTTTTCATTTGTGTTCACGTGTATGTGCATGTGATAGCACAAATTCTCTTGTTTAAAACATACTTTTTTCCAATTACGTGGTCCAAACCAACTAGATCATAATATTGAGTGTGAGAAAGATGTTTTCCCCCAAAATGTTCTTTCATAATTTTGCTTTATATAAAAATATATATATAAGGTTGCTCAGAGTCTAAGATCCAGCAGAGAAGGGATGTTTCTATCAGACAAGCCAGGCAGTGCTAAGACAGTGGGACAATGCAGGCTGCATAGGAGTCTTTGGGAATAGACCTAGAAGCCATTTCAACCTGATGCCATCAAAGATATGTATGCCCACATTCCTTTAGATGGTCAGATGCTGCCCCTGGCATGCACTGCTCTGTTTCTTAATTAATTCTTAATTCTACCAGGGAGCTCAGTTCTATAACAACATTGTCTGCTGTCAGCACTGATCCACGGAGGATACACACCGTGGATCTTTCATACTGCCGCTCACTCTATCACCCACACCTTGGAAAAACAAACGGCTCCCTGGGCCCTCCGAAGTAATGGTGTCATATCCTGGGCTCCTGACCAGAGAGGTGAAATCATTCTTGCATTCACATTTCTTGGAGATTTTAATCTTTCCCTCTATACTCTGCACCTAAAATTCTGACATCTCTATTGTACTTAATGCAGCTATTACTTTTTTCAATCTACTGGAGGCATCCCGGGAGTGCAGCAAGAGTAGTATCTTGACTCATCTCAGGATATTAACTTCTGTGTCATGGGAGGTGTTCCATATCAGTAAATTATCCCTCTTCTGACTTCATAGCTTACCTTTGTTGACAGCATCTTGTGCATTTTTTTCCTGGATGTTCTCAATATCAAGGTCAAAATTTGCCGCTCTCAGTACCTGACTTTTGGCTAGGAGCCTTGTTAAAATTGAGAGTTAAAAACCCCTGGACAGGTTTTCTACTTTAGAAAATTAGATCCTGGTCCCAGATTTCAGCATAGTTCTTTCCAATTTCTGAAATATAGGGGGTCTTTCTGAATTCCTTCAAAGAAACTTTGGATATTCACACTGTAAAGACTCTTGACTTTACCCAAATCTCTATGTTTTCTCCTCAACAAGTAGCAGCTTCTGTCTGACACTTCATTCTCCAGGCTTTGTTATGAACACTTTTTAGCTCCTCTCAGTAACCAGACATATTACACAGATGCAAGGGCATACTCTTCTACCTGTCCACCTGCCAGTTCATCCAAGATAAAAGATGTGGACATAGGTATACATGCATGAGACGTTGATGACTCATTTATGTCTGGGAAGGAAACTTTCATTAACACCCTTATTGAAAGCATGACTCCTGGGTAATTTTTCGTTAAGCTAGGCTTCTCATGGAAAGCCATGCAGAATACAGATATGTTGTATACAGGGAATAAAGCTCTGTCCAGATCGGAGCCTAGCTAAAATCCAGCCTACTCCTGGACTCAAGTGGAGAGCCACTAACCAAAGAACACTACAGAATTACTCCCTCTTAAGACAGCAGAACAGATTTTTTTTATTCTTGATTCATCCTGACATTGAAGCTTGACTATTCTTAGGAAAGGGCCATGTAACCTTCCAGACATATACAGGCAAGGCATCTCTTGTCAGCTCAGGGCAGTTTTCCAGAAAAAGAAAATGATGTAGCCATGTGCCTTTAGAGTTTGACACTTGTAAAAGGTGGAGGATGGGTGACCAGCCCTGTAAAAGGATCTGGGGAAGGTGCCAAGAATCCTATTATAAAGACAGAGGTTTCTGCAAGATGAATAGCTAAGGAAACTTCTGTACCTATGAGACCTTTAAGATCCTTATTTGAGCACAGTGATTATTATGATCATATTTCTGAATTTTCTGAACCTGTTGATGCATTAATTAGTTCATTTGCTTATGCACTTGTTCAACAAATAGGTGTTGTGTGTTCACTGCAGAGAAGACTGTCTCTCCAGGCACTAAGTCGATAGCAATGAAACAGAAAAATATGGTCCTTGACCTTAAAGAACTTGAAGCATAATGATAAAAATAATTGCTATACTGTTGTAGTGGCGCTTCAGTCTGATGCATTAACAATCACCACTTAGATGCTGTGCACACAGAGTAACAAAAAAGACTTAATAACTAAATATTTATGTGAATACATTCTTCACATGGGTAGGATATATACTGTTTTCTCGATAGATGTGTAATATAGTCAGTTTCTAATTGCTATATCGAATATGACTCTACTACGATTAAATTTTAAGTTTCTAACTTATTTATTATTATCATCATGCATTGGTTTAGCAGGATATCGCTACAGAGCACAGAATAGCCTTGAACTCCCTCAGCCCTGAATAAACTTAAATTCTCAGTCTCACTTCATCTTTCTCCCAAGTGCTGGCAATAACTACCTCTCTTACCCTTATTTCTGTGTTTGTCTCATTTCGAGTACTGTTTTTGAAAGATTAAAGAATATAGAATGTGAGTGGAAGAGTACCCACTTATAGAAGCTTCTGAGTAGATCTGCCAATGCATATTATTCATTGTACTGTGCTGTGTGTGTGTGTGTGTGTGTGTGTGTGTGTGTGTGTGTGTGTGTGAATTGTAGTCCTCATAGAACAATGTGAACGAACTTCAGTAGGCAAAACTTACCATATATTTTAGTTTCTCCATACAAATAAGCTTTTTCAGGTATACTGATTTGCTAATTCTGGGTCCCTGGCCTCTGTTTCTTTGGGAGGGAGAGAGCTCAGTCTTTATATTGATTGGTTAAAGGCAGCCTTGAGTCATGCTGATGCACACCAATGGCAGTATTGAGTTGTATTTGTAGCTTGCCTAGAAATGAAAGTCTTTTATTGCATTATTGTGGAGACGGGTAATGGACACAAGCAGTTGTCAAAGCTATTGATGACTTTGCATTTCCAATCACAAACTAGGGATACCCAAGGCTAGTTGATTTGCTAGATTTAGCCATAAAGTATGAGTGAGAATTAGTTGGTGAAATGCTTGTTAATAGATCCTCATGATGCATTCTTTCCTATTCTATTGGAGAAAATTTCAGCCTTTGAAAAGAAATCCAGGAAGATCAATATCCTGTTTGAAGCAATTTTTTTTTTTAAGAAAAAAAAAAATCTATCAGGGTCAGAGAAACTATGGAGTTACATGACATCTACTGACGGTAGAGAATATCACAATTCAGGCTTCACTGAGAGATGATTCCTCCTTCCCTATAAATATTTGTAACAAATATCTGCATGTGGAAATATTGTGGTACTAGCCCATCAAACTAGAAATCCAGGGTCTAAAGTTCTTTTACTCAGCTCTTTCTCGTGCTAGGGGACTGGATTGGAAATGGCTGTGCCCGGGAGCTACTGTTCGATTTAGCTTCTTTCAGGTTGAAAGATGATGCCAGCATCTAGCCTCCAGTTCTGCCACAGAGCAGCCTACAAGAGATTTGTGGGCTGTATTGTACACAGGAGCAAAACACATCACTGTCTTTGTACCAGAAGGGTGTTGCTTGCTCTCACCAGGCAGAATTCCAGCCTAACTCAGATAAAGCTTCACTGATCTAGGCAAAAGAAAATGAAATACTGATCGGGATTAAGAGCCTTGCTGTGTTGGTTATCTATTGTCATGTTAAAGATGCAGAAAAGCAGCCACAGATCTCCATGTATTAATGAGAGTTTCATTTTGCTTATGTTTCTATGGGTTTCTAATAGTGAGGTGATGTTAATAATCTGGGTCAGGTGTGAGTATTTCATCGGGGCTCAAAATGTATTTGTGGGCAGTTGGAAGGTCATCTGGGGGTTGGCTATGGTGGTGTCCATGGCCAAAATATCTTGGCTTTGCTTTATGTTGAGTTCTTACTCTCTAATAGATTCATCTAGGATTTTTCTCACAAGAAGGCAGGATCTAAGAAAGCAAGGGACAAGAGAAGCACTCAGGTTCATGGATGCTGGAATGTGAAACTAGTATGCTTATCTATTTTCTACATTTCCCTGGCCAAAGCAAATCATGAAGCAACCTAGACTCAAGGATATAGAAAAATCTTCAATACCACTCATAAGCCAATCATGATGGGGTATAGTATAATTTCAGTACTGGGAAGCAGAGGAAGAAGATAGTGAGTTCAAAGCATGTTTGGGTCATACAGTGAAGCAATCTTGAAAAATAAAAACAAAATATGCATGTAAAGGGCACTGGTTCTGGAATGGGTAAAAGATTAGAGATGCTTATGCAATGAATTCATCGTATTTTATTGTACATAGAAGTTTCATCTTTTAACTTCCTGATAAGTAGTTTATGAGAAGTTACTCAGATCAAGTCTTTGTCAGAAGAGTTAGTTCTTTTGTAAGTCCAGTCCTAGATGATTTATAGAATGGCTCTTTTCTCACACAGGAAGAGATAGGTTTCTGGCTCATCCATTTTTGATCCATCATTCACTTCTTTCTCATTTTTGCAACTTGATTTCAAGCTGTGTTTAGGAAAAGAGTTTACATCATTTCCTACTCAGGTAAGAATAATAGATAAAGGCAAAACTGTATCAAGTCTCATTTTGATTTTTCATGGAGAAAAGCAAAAGAAACATTGTGTCAAGTACTGCAGGTTAATGCTGGCAAAGAAGTCTTTCACTTAGAATTTTCTCGCTGTGGAACATTATGGAGGTGTGTGTGCTGTCATTGGATTAATGGGATCTGGGGAGATGGATCTGAGGGTAAGAGCTTGCCGGAATATGGATTCCCCAGAAGCCACTTAAATGATAAATATGCATGGTGGCCTGCCTGTAATTCCAGCCTAGGAAGACAGAGACAGGAAAGATGAGTAGGGAGACTGACTATATTAGTAAGTTTTAGGTTTACCTCAGAGGCCCTGCTTCAATAAATACTGTGGAAGAGTGATGGGAGATGATTCCTGATATCAGCCTTGGCACTTACATGTATATACACACACATGCACATATACCTCCTTACACATGTGCCCATACACAAAATATGGTGAGTAGAGCAAATAAGAATAATAATATATGGTCAGGAGTGGTAGTTTCAGTAGGAATGTCTTACATAGACTATTTTGTTTGAATGCTTGGTCCATAGAGAGTGGCACCATGAGGAAGTATGGTCTTGCTGGAGTAGGTGTGACTTTGTTGGAAGAAGTCTATCAGGAGGTGATGGGCTTTGAAATCTTGGAAGCTCAAACAAGTTCACTTCCTGCTGCGAGCCAATCCAGATATAGAATTTCCTGCTACCTGTCCAGCACCTTGTCTGCCTGCATTCCACCATGATGACAATGAACTAAGCCTATGAAAATGTAAGCCAGATGAAATGAAGTGTTTGCCTTTATCTGAGTACCATGTGCATGGTGTCTTTTCACAGCAGTAAAACTCTAAGACATTAGGGCTCAGTGTAGCTCATTCAATAAGGTAGTGTAATGGTCTCTTCTTTGTTTTGCCTTTAAAAAATAGATTTACATTCATTTCCTGCAAACTTCTATCTTCAGTGCAGTGTGAAAAACTGACTATTGTTATAGTCAAGCATCAGTGACAAGATCAGAGACATTAATGTATATGAGATATCTTGAAGTTGGAAGACAAGGTCTTTACTGAAAATTTAAATATACGCATGGAATAAATGATTCATATCAGCAAGGAATTTTCATGAGGTAGACCTTAAAAATGACACAAACTTATTCTTTCAGAGTTGAACATCTCACTCCCACTCATTGGCTTTTTCATGACCTTCACAGACAATAGGATTGTCTAGAAAACTTAACACCTAACACTAAGAACTGACCAAGCCCATTCACCCTCCCAGAAATAGACCTTGTATAGATGAAATAAGAGACTTGTTGGATCAACGAGTTAGTAAAGAAGCACTCCCAACAAGGTCTCTAAACCCCAGCTTTTTTGTCTTTTCTAAAATGGTTCGACTGAGTCAAGAATACCAGCTTTTTGTTGTGTTCTGAGTGTCTTTAATGTCTGTTTCACATATATTTATAGATATTTTAAGTGATGGTGAATATGTAAATTTATATATGCAATAAAATAACCCTGGCCGTAATACCTACAGAAACATGTAAAAATTGATTCAGCATAAATACTTTTGGTAGTTGTCCTCTCAATGACCTGGCTAGACATTGTACAATAGTTACGTCAGAATTTTCTTCTTGTGTTGGGGGTGGGGGGTGAGACAGAGAATACTAGATTCTTTGGTATCACTTTTTAAACTTCCTGTGGATATGAAATAGTTTCAGAATGAAACGTTAAAAACAAAGATTCACTGGGTTTAATTCTGCATTCCTCTAGCACTGACTTAACTGCACCGCCGTTATCCTACAGTTTGAAGGACAGGAAACTCAATCCCATTCACTGTTATGTCCCAGGTTTAGGATGTCAGTTAGGAAATGACTTTCAAATTATTGTTTTAATGAACCTTTGAATGGATAAGTCAACAGATCTACTTTTGAACCACTGAAGGCTTGACTTAATTAATTAACAGCAATTCACTAAAATGCACTAAGGCCACTTACCTAGTTCATATAGCTGTCTGCTGGTGATGTCAGTACTTGCTACCCTCTGCCATACAGGAAAAGAGAGTGAGAAGCGAGGCAAATTATGTAATTTGTAATGACTATGTCCCAAATGGGGTCTACTCTGCTTGTTCTCCATAGAACAGCAGTTTGTATGAGATTAACGTGAAACACAGGAAACAAGTTCTGTAATGATTTCCCTTCCAGAACAGTCTGTGTTTATCTATGACAGCAATACTAGCCAATCTGATATGGAAGACCAGTACAGAGGAAAATTTTGCTTAGAACCTCCATCAACTGCCATTCTCCATGCAGATTATTTTAATTCAATTTTCCACTTTGCTTTCCATCCATAAAGCACTTTCCATCCATTAACTAATTGCTTCTCTGTGGTCCAAGTCCATAGCTGCCCAGTCTGCCTTTAAATAGTTACTTGGGTACCCAAAAGAACTAAAATTCCTTAACTAAAATTGGCTAGGTGAGCCCATGACCTCATTAAATGTCAAGTAGAATTTTCTGTTCTCCTCTAACCAGTATTAGGTTGCTTTAGAAAGCAAAGCTCTGACAGGACAAGGAGGCTAAAAGAAGCAGAAAAAAGCTTCCCTCACAGTCATCCTTTTTCTAACGTAAGCCTCTTAGATGAGTACCTCAAGGCACTAGAGAGTTCCCTTGGCTTTTAAAGCCTACATGCCTCACGAATGCTCAAGCTTGTAAGGTCCCTGGTCTTTGCCTCTTTCTCTCCTGCAGTAGCCCCTGTTGCTCTGTATACTCTGACCTCATTCGTCTTTCTCGTTTTCCCATTATGTGGCCTTGCTGTTCTGTCTCGCCCCTGGATCCTCCTGAGAATCAATGTTTTCCCTTTTCTTATATTTTCATCACCTTTCCGGATTCCCAGCTGCCAAAATGAGTTTTTTTAGGGAAGACTTTTCTGTCTTATCCTGGGTTAGCTAAGGACTCTTTAGGTGACAGTGTCAGACTATTTGATATTTATTTCATAGCTATTTGAAAATATACCAGTGAATCAAGGAATGAACCAGTAAGCTGCTACAATGGGTAGAGCAAAAGATTAGTATAGACCCCACTTTTGAATGATGTCTGGATCTCATGGGACTCCTTCCAGGCTCACACTGCCTTTTAGAGGTCCTCACGTGGAGGCTGGAAAGAGGGCTCTACAGTTAAAAGAGCTTGTTGCTCTTCCAGAAGACAAAGTTCAGTTCCCAGCTCCCATTTGGTGGCACATAACTGCCTATAAATCACTCCAGGATATCAGACACCTTATTGTGGCCTCTGTGACAGCTGTACATAAACCGCTCCCCAAACTTACACACTACCACTACCACCACCACCACACCACCACCACCATCACCATCATCACTACCACCACCATCAACACACACACACACACACAAACACACACACACACACACAACTCTTCAGAAGTCTCATTGTGCTACTGAGGATCTCTTCTGCTTTTTAAAACTATTTGTAAGTGTACTATATCTGTGTGTATGTGTTTTAATATGTGTGGGCACACTCATGTGTGCACATGTATATTTGAATGCATGTTTTGAGGCTAAGGTTAATGACAAATACCTTCCTCAATCACTGTCCAAGTGGTAAGGTCTCTTTCTGAACTCAGAGCTGGCCCTTTAGGCTGTTACAGCTGGTCAGCTTGTGCTGACATTTGTATATCTCCACTTCCTTGTGCTGGTGTTACCAGCAAGCCTCCACACCCATCCAACTCCTCATTGAGTCCTAGGGAACCCAGATCTCTTCTTTCTGCTTATTCAGCAAGTCCTTTCCCTGTCGAGTCATCTCCCTATCCTCCTTTCCAGATTTTTAACTCTAAATAATTCATCTTCTTTCCTGTGTCTTAAAAAAACAGTTTTGCCCCCACAGAGAATTCTGACCAGGGATGAGAGTGAGTTCCTTCTCTGTTTATGGCACTGTTTGTTTCTGAATGCCTTGCATCAACTCTAAAAATAAAGAAACATGGAAATATATATATTTATGATTGTATAAAAATGCCACAGTGTAGCCGGGCGGTGGTGGCGCACGCCTTTAATCCTAGCACTTGGGAAGCAGAGGCAGGCGGATTTCTGAGTTCGAGGCCAGCCTGGTCTACAGAGTGAGTTCCAGGACAGCCCGAGCTACACAGAGAAACCCTGTCTGGAAAAACCAAAAAAAAAAAAAAAAAAAAAAATGCCACAGTGAAACCTATTATTGTATATAATTAATATACTAAAAAAAGAACAAAACCCCTGTCCATGTGGAATACTGGGAAAAACAAATTAACATATATAGATATCTTAGTCTGCTCAAGTTGCCACAACAAAATACTCAGTCAACCGAAATTTATTTTCTCATAGTTCTAGAAAAGTTGAAGAATTCACATGGCAAAGTTCTTTGTTCCTGCAAGTCCCCCTCATTGCTATGTCTTGCATGGCTTTTCTTCATTGTGGGAGCGATCTCTCTCTTTTCATAAGTTCACCAACTCTAGTACATTAGGGCTTCAGTTTTATACTTCATTCAACCTTAATTAAGATTTTTTTCTCAGATTACAGCGATGGTGTATTGGGTCCTCATCATTGGACAGAAATATACAAAATGGATAATGTATAAAGTTCATGACAAACCTTCATTGCATTATTCATGTGTAAAGACCCTGTATATATTTCAAAAGAATTCACATGTAATTGCATTTAGTTAGGATTGGTGTTTAAGTATTTTGGATACCGGACCCTGAGAACTAAGAGATACAATGGCTTAGCAAGACCACATGATCATCAAGTGACAAAGCTGGGATTTGAACTTGGCTTTCCCGATTCCCGATGCAAAACTTTCCTCCACAGCTTTGATTACCAAATAACATCTGGCCATCCAGGCACTGGTCTCAGAATGTCAGTGAATACTTTTAAGGGCACATTTAAGCCAATATGTATCCAATATTACAGCTGTGGATGTTCTGAAATGAACACTGAGAATCACTAACTAATGAAAACTACACTGAGTCTGTATGAAAAACTGTCAAGTCTAACTCTCAGATCTCAAATATCAATTAGAGTTGACGTGACTTCCCGGTAGGTGTGATTCCTGGCACTGAGAGGCCTTCTTTTGATCGAAATGATCTTTCCTACACAACTTGGTCATGTACACCTGGAATCCCAGAACTTCGAAGGATGAAAGAGGAGAATTGGAGGTTCAGGGCCAGTCTCAACAGTCTAGTAAATTCCAGGTCGTCCTGAAGATAAATGAGATGCTGTCTCAAAACCAAAACAAACGCCCCAACAAAACAAAACAAAACAAATTGCCTTCACCTTATGAGGTCAAGCCTTTAGAGTCCCATTAGTTAGATGATTCCACCTTATTCCTTTGTGCACAAATACCTGTCTACACAATGGCCCTCTGATTTGCTTCTCATCTGCTAACAGAGGCCTATGTGTTTTCCCTGAAATGTCATTGATTTCCTTCATTCTTCTCCCCTTTGACAGAGATACTGGGTCATTGACTTCTTTCCCCAGGTTAAAGAGTTTCCATGGACGATTCTTATGGTTTCTTTCTAACCTTAATTTTTGCCACTTCTCGGTGCTCAAGTAAACATTCTGAGCTTCACACCTCTACGTAAGGCAGAGACTTCTCAATGGAGCATACTTGATAACTTTCTTAATTTCTTAGCCCCTTAGCTCCCAGGGCATTTTCCCCATTTTCCTAGTTCTACTTCTGCCACAGATGCTGCCTTGTGCTTAAGGAAAACCATGCCTTTTGTCAACTCCATGAACACTGGTTGACTTGACATAACAAATCCCTTCCCACAGTCAGAATGAGATCACAGCAGAACCTGGTGACCCAAGCAACACTTATCTGATAACTCCTGGCACTGAATTCTCCTCTCTCCACAGGAAGTTATGAGGCTCTCTATAAATCTAATTTACTAGTTACCAAAAAGTTATTGCATTCAGCCATGTCCCAGGTAGTTTGATTTTCACTTGGGATAAAACAAAAAATAAATATGCAGTCCCTGTACTCATACAACCTGTAAGCCTACTAGAAGAGAAACATATTGTGAACAATTAATTACACTTTATGGGGTGAGTGAAAACTTGGTGGTCTTTCTATTTAGGTGGATGCCGATGGCACTGTAGCTTCTTCAACCATTTACCAAATGGATAGTGGACAATTCTCTATGCCTAGCACTTGGTCAGCACATAAAGACATATGTATATAAAAGGTCTCAATTTTAGAGGTGTAGGGTCTTTTGGAAAGCTTGTGTACATCTTTGTAACATGTCACAAATAGCATATGAACATATAAATGACAAAAAATGTTGTAATCTAGTGATAGCAAGATAACTACTTAGCATGGGAAGATGCTTGCTCCCATGCCTGTGATTCAAATTCAATCCTGGTCCCTACTTGGCCAAAGAAAAGAACCATCTCTTACAAGTTGTCTTTCTGGCCTCCATATGCACATATATTGTGTCAAGAACACATCCAAACATATGTGTGTATATACATGCTCTATACATAATATATGCATATATACACACATATATATGCATACCCCCACAAATGAACACTCGCACACACATAAAATCAACCAGTCACTTAGTCAGTCAATTAAACAATGTATTACTTTTTAAAAGTTAGAATCTACAAGTTTAATTATAACTATGATTTAATTTAAGATACATTTCAAATTTGGCATAAGGATGCAATGGTATTTACCTAACATACACCCAAACATAATGGCTAAGATCATAGGTTCTACCAACAGGCTATTTGGCTTCCAGGCTTAGCTCTGTCCTTTATAGCTGTGATGTCAGGTATGTAGCCTCATTATGTTGATCTGTACAAATAATAAAAATCCGAGCTGGAGATATGGCTCAGCCATTAAAATCTCGGGCTCACACTATCTTCTAAAGGACATGGGTTTGGTTCCCAGATAATAAAAATCCACTTCATAGAATTGTGCAAGTTAACAGAGTTCATTTATTTCAAGTGCTTGAAACAATGCCTGGAGATTCTGAGTAAATGGTAGCCATTATTATTAGTATCATATTATCCTCATCTAAAGTGTCTTATTACTGGAAGTCACTCCCCTGGAGCAGGAAGATGCTAATGCCAAAGGCATTTTTAGAATCATATTCAGCCTGGGCATTCACTGGAATCCTTTTCCTTTCTCAGTTCCAAAGTCTATAAAATTGGCTAGGATTTTGTACTCATTTGAATATTGGATCATTACAAAAACATCAAGAGCTCTTGATTCTAGATTTCTCGGCATCTCCTGCATCTTCAGATTCTTCACGTAATCTCTACCAGTCCTTACTTGCTCCTCCTAGGGGGATGTTAACTAGGAGTGATCTCACATCACTTTGGATGTAAGATCCAAAGGGCACTAGACAGAGAGTATATTTTCTTTTATGTTTGTTTTACAGTATCTACAGGTCTATCTCTATATATCTCCCTACTAGACAGACACAGATGTGGGGAAACTGCCATGGAGGTGTTACGAGACCCTCATGTAGCTGGAATCCATGCTTCTTTGAACTCTTCCATCTAACCCTTGGCTCAGAAATATAATCTCCCAGCTTTGGAGGAAACATTGTATTCTGACTTTATGTATATTCAAAATGTACATTATCTACACTGACATGAGCTTCATGAATGAGTACAAATTGAATATAAAATAATAGCATCATTTTGTTTTTCTCTCAGGAGAAGGACCTGAAATACAGCCAGGTTAAAAAAACACACCCAAATAGGAGAGAGGTGGTGCAGCAAAAGTTCAAATCTGAGCTATCTACCTCGAGCACTTTCTTCTCTACCTCTCTAAAACCTTACCTTGGTGTTCTGAAGTTTCTTATATGAATTAGCATGAAAGACTATTGTCACCTTAGCTTTAAACTTAAACCTTCTCTGTTAGTTATGTGCGCTTAACTCTGTAGACATCTGATGGTGCATCAGCCACTAACAGCTCTCTGAGTAGCTGTTCTTGTATAGGATTGGCAATGGGGCTGCCAGAGCCAGGAAATGCTCTTCTGTTCCTGCCTTGGGATGGTGTGTCTTACACCATGATGCAGCATCACAAAAACAGACCCCAGAGGCTCAAGGCCTCCATGTAATAAATACTAGACATTCCACCCTCAGAGTGACAAATGAAGAGAAAGTGACTATTGGCTCCTCTTTTGGGTCCTGAAGCTGCCAATCCAGCCAAAGGCAGCTGTGGGTGGCTATTTTTGATTGAATGCAAATGTGAAATCAGAAGCTGTCAGGAATTTTCTGAGTGTGATTGACATATTTACTGTTGACAACACAAGGTGAATTCTGCAGGCCTCTCAAATATGTGGCCCTTTGCTTCAGATAGTGTTTAGGGTAAAATGGAATATGGAGTTGTGTTCCAGATACACATCTGTCTGTTTGAAAAATACTCTTGTGAATTCTCCAGGCTTCTCTTGAATGACAGCTTGCATGGTTTTGCTGTCTAAACATGTAAATCTCTGGCAACTGGCACATGCGTTGTTTTTAGAAAGGACATAAGAGCTTGAGTATAATGCTCTTTATAGCTGTTGGTTCTTTCTCCTTCATGAATTAATCTGAATTGGATTCTTTGGTGGCCAGTTCATCAATTTTAAGTCGCCCTCCTGAAGTAATTCTAACAAAAGGCAGGTCTGAAAAGGGACTTTCCTGTCTTGACTAGACCAAATTTAGAAATCTCTGTTGTCGATCTAGAAATTTCCAAAGTTATATTGTCATTAATCTTGGATTGTATAAACATCATAGGTTAAAAAAAAATCTACCCAAACTTTAAAGGGAAATTAGTCTGGAACATTCTTCTGCCCATGTTGTTTCACTTTATTTCCTGTGATAAAAATTTGTATGTAATATAAACATGTGATATAAATGATGAAATGACAATTCTAAGAAACACCGCACCCAAGATACTTAGATAAATTCTATCACATCACCCCAAGTAATCAATTGTGAAACATTGTCCAATAACACCTGTTCATATCCGGGTACAAAACATGTTTTGGAAAACTTATATAGGAAAAATGGTTCCAATTACATGAAAGTCATTTTCCCAGTGTGACCCAGAAATGGAAATTGTGAAAGAGGGAAGAGAGATTTTGGGCATGACTGAAAAAATTACAACTAAAAGCCACACATTTATTCTGCAAAGTTCAGCTCAGACTATTCCAGCCACAACATCATGTTGGGTAAAACTCACTCACGAGTGACTTCTCTCTCCTCCTAGTACCATTCACCCACTATTTGGCTGTACTCAGTAGATGTTGTGTCCATAATGAGTACATCTTTCAGACAACCTTAAAAGCACAGAGCCACACACCAATATTTCAATTTGTGGAGGAACAGATTAGAGGTTTCAAGTTACTTTCCTTTTTAAAAAAAATAAAACAATATATAATTGTATATTGTTAATGGATAGGCACATGAAATTACTAGGTAATAGGTATGAATTTGGGTGAGATATTTTTATAGCTATTGCATAGGTTACCTTCAGGAAACTTTTAATAATGCATATTTGCACAGACTGTGTGAGGTAAGTGATTGGGATATGCCCTCTCCTAGATTATAGTTAGTGTTGTTCTTAAATTTTTATATGCTCATTATTTCTGAGAACAGAGGAGAAAAAAAATGGGCATACACTAGAAGCCCTGGTGGAAAGAATCTCTGGTACTGTGCATTAATCAAACCAGGTGTTTGGTTACTTGACATTTGTAGACAAAACAATTGAATTTCCTCTGCATCACATGGTAGTTTCTGCCGGTAAATGAAAAGCCCTTAGACATTTAAGGGACTGCACAGGCATTAATATGTCCACAAAGTAACCGAAGCTTAGAGATATCAAATAATCTGCAAGAAAACAGCAGTGTTGGAGGGTCCAGCTTCAGTTCTCAGCTACTGTATTCTACCTCCCAAGGATATCTGTGGGACATTAAGACCCTCCACACTCATGTAGTGATGTTCAGACACAAAATCTAAACATACAAGATGGTTGAACAATTGGCTCTCACTGTAGTTAGCTGCCTTCCTGTAGCTGCCATGCCTTGACCATGGCCAACGAGACCACAGTGCTGACGTTTGTGTCGTTCTTATATGCCTCCTTTCCTCCAAGTGTCTTTAGTTCTTTCCTCTAGGTCTAGGCCAAATATCTCAACTCTATATAGACCTCTTTCTCCACCCTTACTTCTGAGTTCACAATAGCTACAAATAAAGGTTGCTCTCTTTCAAACATTTTAAAAGCAGAGGACATGTCCAACTTTTTTCTTTTCTGCAGTACAAGCTCCTTGAATATGTGTGTATATGTATATGTACACACACACACATACATACATATATAACACAAATGATTTGTTAGTACAGCCAAGTAACATATGGAATATTCATAATGTGTATGGAATATTCATAATGTGGGTATCTTCATAATTAGTGACAATACAGTTTGATGTTGAACCCAAGATTCCATTCAGGAAGGAGAAAGATTAAGTAGTTTGTTTGTTACCTAAGAACTGCCAATCCACTCAGTCAGCAGAATTTGAAAAATCAATCAAAACAAGTACTTGGTGGTTTATTGCATTTGTAGACAAGTAACAGAAACACTGAATTTTCTCTGCCTCATATGGTGCTTTGTATTGTCATGTAAAAGGCCCCTAAACATCTAAATACTTTCAGGTTGTTAGTTCTTTTAGAGATATGTAATGCTTTCATGGTTTGGTAAAGGGAAAGAGGAAAATAAGAAGAGGATGAGGACATAGTTAAAGGTGATCTACCTCTAATGGTACCTCACACACTGATAGGTAAAAGGGTTTAAGCCAGATTTTCAGTGTAACTGTAGTTCTAAAGTTGCACAATAATTTAGTACAGTCTTGCATGGTCTAATGAGGATGACATCCTCTGAGTAGCATGCCATTCTGTCATTGCATGAGCACCATAGAGTATGCTTACTCAAACCACAATGGCTATGACCTCACTAAAACATCTAGATGAACACCTCTACTCCAAATTTCAGGAACATCTTGGAAGAAAGAACAGAAGGAGTGTAAGAGCCAGAGAATGGGGAGGAATGAAAGGAAAAGCTGACCTTTGGACATGGCATGGCTCTTACACACATGAACTCACAGCAGTGCCAGTCTGATAAAAATTCCATCATGGAGAGGGGAGGGGCTCCTGATGCTGCACTCAGCTGAGGAGCTCATGAGAGTTGGTGGTTTCTGAGGGAAAGAGAATCTCTTTTCTTATTGAAGAGTGGCTTTTGGTAAGGTGTCCATGACAGTAGATGCCATATACATACGGGCAACACTAGTTGGACTCATTGGTTTGTATGATTGTTTGCTTGTTTTTAGGATGTGAAGTTGAGAGGGAGATGTGTTGGAGTGGGGCAAAATGAATTTCAGGGATGGAATGCAGGTAAATATGACCAAAATTTAGCATATATATGCACACAACTTTCAATAAATAAAAATATATGACAGAGGAAAAGAAAGAATTGGGAAAGCTATCCTTTTTGGTAACTCTCTTATTTGGTAACATACTTATTTCAAAAAATAGACTTATTTATTTTTATTTTATGTGAAATTGAGCTGCATGTATGTCTGTTCAGCATTTATATACATTGACAATGGAAGCCGGAAGGTGCTGGATATCGTGAAACTATAGTTACAAGCAATTGTGACTGACAGTATTGGTGCTAAGAATTGAGCCTGATCTTCTAGAAAAGTAGCCAGTGGTCTTAATTACTGAGCCATTTCTCCAGTTCCCTTCCACTACTGATGCCATCTGAAAGCACCATTGCCACAGTCTATAGGTTTGTTTTCCTCTGGGACTTTGAAGAACCTTGTTTTAATTAATTTTCTATGGGTGTTAACAAAATTTACTTAAAGAAAGATTTTTTTTTTTTGCTCATGGTTTCACAGAGTTAAGCTGATGCCCAACTGGTTTTACTACTCTTGGTGTGCACTGAGGCAAATCATGGCAGGGTTGAGTCATTGAGACCAGAGTTGCTTATCTTGAGACAGCTGGAAAGGGAGTCAAAAAAGCTGACTGAAAACAACAGATATACTTGAACCCACACCTTTCAAGACCTACTTCCTCCAAACAGGCCTTATCTCTGAAAGTTTCCACCCAGAAGTGCCACCAGATAAGAAGCAAATCCATGGAAGTCACATGAATGTTTAGGTGACAGGCCAGATCCAAACTTGAGTAAGTCTTTAAATTGTGATGTCATACATCTGAAATCTTGGATGAGAGGATACAGGATGTAATGCTTTCAAACTGTCTGGACCATGAGCCATCTCTTTGGCTTTTCAGAGCCTCTTTGTAAGAGCTGCTTTCAGTGAAACTTCTCATGGCAAAGCTGTGAGAAGCAGAGACGCCTGTGGGTGATTTCTGTTGTGAAGCATGAGTGTTAGATTCGGCCTTTGTGTGGCAAGTGCATAAATAATAAAACTCTAGAGTCATCCTTGGTCCTTAGGAGACAGATTTGAAGTATGAGCCAAGAGAAAGCTGGCAAAGAAATCTTGCCTTTGCTCATAAGCCCTGAGAGAAAAGGCAGCGATTAGGATCCGTTTTTAAACTGAATCACAGTTACTGTGGAATTCATTATAATAAAACACAGAAGATTAGAACATAGTAAAGAAAAAGTCGCTTTTGTAGCATTTTCACGAGATCAGGACAGAATTCAACCCTTTAATTCCTACCTTTCCGGCAGACAATGTTCAACACTCACTTTCAGTTGCAATTTGACTGGAGAGCAGTGGACAGATTTTCATCACTGCTGTTGGCTCAAAGTTGCAGTGGAGGGGGTGGTATGTGTTTATATCTTTGTGTATCTAGATGCCAGAGTCAGAGAAGGAGATGGATGGGGTAACTGTGTGTTAGATCACTGACAGCTTCCTTTGTGATTCTTCCTTTGTAAGAATAGGTAAAATTTGGGTTGCATCCCTTCCATGTCTCAACCGGAAGCTTCCTACTTTAAAATCCCCTCTAAGCGACTGAAGTAACTGCTTAAATGGGTCTTTTGAAAATAGCTTCATTTATTGACTTAATGGCTTAGGATTCATTCTTTGCAAATTCAGCCCTGAGGGTCCAATCAGTAGATGAAATATGTCTTCCTTGGCTTTGGCAGGAATTGATTACAGGAGGCACTTGCTTGCTTACTTGGCCTTCTGCCTAACAGAATAGGAATTGAAATGCTAGTAAGATATTGTTCTTAACTTCAAGTGTGTTGGGGTGATTGTTTTTCTTCCTGTTAATGAAAAAGTGGCTAAGGTAATTCACACAGAGAACCTCAGTCTAACATGATAAATAAACAAACACAAGCTTTTCAACAAAATATGGCTTTGAAACATATTTAGTTGTTTCTAGTATGCCAACTTCCCAGGGCATGAAATGAATGAAGATTGTATGATACAGAGATGTTTTTGCTTGGGAAAACTTTCATATATGGATCAGTATCAGTTTTCTGGATGTTGTATCACATTGGAGCAGGACTGGCCACAAAAATCATGGTAGAATCTGCAGAAACTGGCTTCCCCTCTCCTTTGGGTTCCCCTTTGGACAGAGAAAGGGACTGGAGCATGTCTTTTTTTAAAACAAGAGTCTAAAAAAGCTATCTCTCCTACTATTTCCATATCCATCTCTCCCAAGATCATGTTCTCTATTCAGCTTCTCAATGCAATGCAATTCACAATGTTTGAGTGGTCCCAAGTATAGGGACACAAAGTTAGAGGAGGCAGTTAGGACTTTCAGAAGCCTTATTTAAACTGATGTCAGAAGAATCACGGCAACAGTATGGAAGGAGCAGGAACTTGCTATCACTTGAAGCTTAATCAAATGAGTTTTCTCTGTATCCAGGCACTAAAGTGTCTTCAACAGCCACGTCCTTTGGCTGGAATCTTTTGTCTTTGGATATAGTTTAGATATGAAATATGTCTTCATCTGCTCTTTCACTGAAATGATACTATTTGGGCAGGTCCTGGAAACTTTAGGGCATTGTCCTTATTGTTTGAGGAAACAGGGAACCAGGGGTAGGCCTTTAAGGGTTATTTGGTTTCCAGGCTCTTCCTCACTATTCTGGTCTCTCATGAAGTGAGCAGCTTTTACCACATGTCACTATCACCATGGTGTTAAGTATCACAATGGCTCTAGCTAACATGGGCCGACCCATCAGAACCTAAGAGTGAAAACTGTTCCTTCTCTGAAGCTGATTTTTCTCTTGTTTTGGTCACTTCAGTGTAACAGTGCTCTTTCTATGAGGGCAAGATGAATGATCATCTGGAACTCAAGTTCTTTATTCCATCAGCTCAGTAACCCAAGTGGAAGAAACGGTGTTTCTTTCCAGTGAAACTCCTAAATTAACTTACTATACTTCAAACAAATGGGAGGAAATCATAGCAGTAAGGCAAAGGAGGCCTAAGACTTCTTCAGGCAGTTAGTACTTCACTGAAATAAATGGTTGTATTGGTTACTGGGTTTGAGTAACTACAGGACACCCAAGCCTGGAGTGTCTCTTCTTACCATCCAGAACAGTAGGTATTTTAGAAGTCAGAGCTCCCTCACCTCCTGTAACTTGCTTAGAAATAGTACTTTATCTTTGCATCCCCATGATGAGGCTAGAACTACATTGATCATTTGTAGCATCTTGTCCAACTAGGGTAATGATAACAGTAAGTACTCATCATAAAGCATTGCATGCATTCTCTCCTGCAATCTTTCCTACAGCTCAGAGCATTTATATTCTCCCCTAACCCTATTGTAAAGAGAATAAACCAAGAAAAAGAAATTTAGAAAATATGGCTATAGTCTCAGGCTGGAATTGTTAGAATGGTGCTTATTAAGAAAACTTGACCAAAAAATTAAAAAAACAAAAAAACAAAAAATTGCCGGGCAGTGGTGGCACACGCCTTTAATCCCAGCACTTGGGAGGCAGAGGCAGGCGGATTTCTGAGTTTGAGGCCAGCCTGGTCTACAGAGTGAGTTCCAGGACAGCCCAGGCTATACAGATAAACCCTGTCTCAAAAAAAAAAAAAATAGAAAAAAGAAAACTTGAGGACTGGGGAAATAGCTCAGTGGTTAAGAGCACTGACTACTCTTCCAGAGATCCTGAGTTCAATTCCCAGCAACCACATGGTGACTCACAACCATCTGTAATGGGATCTGATGCCCTCTTCTGGTGTGTCTGAAGACACTACAGTGTACTCATACATAAATTAAATTTTAAAAAAGAAAGAAAGAAAAGAAAAAATCCTTGGGGTTATTGCCTCATTCTGAAAGCTGAGGGATAAGGTAACCAAGAGAGCAGAGCGTTCAAAGAACAGAAATCACCCTGGCTACACAGCAACCTCACAAACACGTATTTTATTCACGGAATAGCTATGGTTTAGAAACATGCTTGGAAACCTCCATTGTATATACCAGTTTCTCTTTTCATTTTGCAATCTTTGATAACATACTCAATGAATTATATGGACTCTCTTAGTGCACTGGATTTTTTTTTTTTCTTTTTTGAGTGGATGATGACTTAGAATAATTGGGCAAGGGTTGAGACAGAATTTTTTTTCAGGAGATGGCAGGTTTGTTCTGATAGGTGTTTGCTAAAAGTGGTCATTACCTGGCAGCCCTCTAGTGAGTCAGAACAGGGAAGCTGACCTCATCTTTTGTCAACACCTCTAATTTACTAAAGGAGAAAAAAAGTATTGCTTTGCAGTATGTGAGTGTGTGTGTGTGTGTGTGTGTGTTGTTAAAATCACTTCTCGTAGCTAGAAAACATACCAGTTGCTTCCTAGCCTATTTCCATGTCCTTTTACCATGGTAACCTTGAACTCAAGATAATAAATATAATGTTGTCCCCAACTAGGTTTTGTGAATAAGGTGACATTATCTTTAAAGTAGCCAATTATTGAGCCTCTCCC
The DNA here is from genome assembly GCA_021653895.1 of Mastomys natalensis. Lineage (NCBI taxonomy): Eukaryota > Metazoa > Chordata > Mammalia > Rodentia > Muridae > Mastomys > Mastomys natalensis. Next base: position 613,081 of record JAJTUV010000656.1, on the reverse strand, counting down.
CATTGGCAATGAGAACTTGAGAAGAAAGTTGTTAGAGAGCCATTGGCAGTGACCTACTCTTTGAAATAATGCTTCCAGCAACTGATTTTCACATGGCCGTTGACACAGCAGGATGTTCAGATGTGCAATGTGACTGTTAACCCAAATGGTCCCCATAAAGGGCATTAAAGTAAGTTCAAACCTCTGGAGGCTTCCAGAGGAAACAGCCAAAGGGGTTTGAGAAGGACTTGGATTTAACAATTGGATAAGAAAGTGGAAGGTGTGTTTCTTAATACAGTGGATGCTTCTCAGAGTTCTGGAAACAGAAGACAAAATGCCCTTGACGACCAGGTCATCAATTTCAGAGGCTGTTGTTTTTCTGGGTAGTTAGAGTCCAAGAGTTGTTATTGCTGATGGTCATTTGTAGCTTCCTTCTGCGCGGAATAGATTTTGAGATCGCAAACCACAAGGCAAGCATCAAAGTGAATGTGAAAATCAATGACCCATCATAGCTACAAGTATGTAGATGGCTACGCCATGCTGCACAGACCACTGCAGGGAAGGATCTGCTTCACAAAGAACAGACAAGGGCAGCCTTATTTACTCACTTTCTCTGCCTTCTGCCTGCCACCTGATCTGCCACTGAAATGTATCAGTGAACTTAAATCAAGTAATAATCTGTGACTAATCTATATTAGGCTTCTAAGCCATTGATCTCCTTCAATTTAGCAGAGACTTCTGGGTTCACAAGCTCTGCCTTCTTGTCTGGCTATCCTTTGCATAAAACATGCCTTATGCAAGTTCCCGAAACCCTGAATCTACTGGATGTTTCTCTGGATGCCAGAAACTGTAGAACAGGGGAATTCAAACTTCTATTCTTATTTGTAACATCAATAATATCCCAGGTCAGCTGGGGTCCTTTTGCTCTACATGATGTAAATCACAGTAGAAAAGTAGAGTCTCTCTTACTGTTGGTCTTGGGAATGCTTTATTTTCTTCATTGTTTGACACCAGAGAGTGGTGTCAACAGCCTGCCATGAGTACCAGCAAGTGGAGCACTTTGGTGTCACAACTCTTATGCGAGTTCTTAGCATCATCAGTAACAGAAATCTTTGGTCAGTCTACAAAGTTAGGATACCCTGAGCCTTGAGAATGGCCATGTTACAACTTCTCTACTTAGGGGTGCTGAGACCTTTGGCAGTAAACACTTGGCAACTGTTTGCAATTTTTCCACTGACAAAGGCCAAAGGCTCCTTTGCCTGCATCTTTACAGCCTTGTCTTCTTGGCTATCTGCCCTTTCTTTCTTTTATTTCCACAGTTCCTCTTGTTCCTGTCCTACTTGATAACTCGCTTGAACTATTCAACTGGATTCTGGAGCAATAGTCACTGCCAAGCCTGCTGTGGCTACTGGGGTGGCAGCTACCACTGCTGCTTCTCTTACAGTTGGGTTTGCTTCTGCTGCCATGTTGCTAAGCTTGTGGCTCTGAGACCTGGGTGGCTTTCAAAGCCACCTCCTGCTCTCTAGCCCTGCTACTTCTGTAGCCTCCAGTCACTTGACAAGTGCTGCTGTCCCCTCCACCATCTCTTCATGTAACCAAGTCACCCCACACTGCTTGTGGCAGAGAACAAAAGCAGGCAGAGACTATACAGGAGAAGTCGTTTATTGGGCCTAATGTAAACGAGGGGACAGCACCAGAGGGTGTCTCCAGGCTGGCTCACCAAGTGAATCAAACAGCCTCCTTAGACAGTCAGAAAAGGTTGTTTGAATCTCACCCCAGACCTTCAAAAGAATTGTATCACAGGATTCATGGCATTGTGACAGTAATCCCTCTGCTCCATCCTGTGGTCTGGGTGAAAACAGTTGCAAGAAAACTCTGGGGCAAGCTTCTTGAAATGGTCTTGACAGAGATTTCCTCTCTACAGGAGACCTAACATCTGTGATTGTTCCAGGAGTCCCCACCCCCCATTCCCACGTCTCCGTGTGTATTCAGAATAACAATTACTGGTGCAGGATGCTTCATGTTAATTAACAGCCACCAGCTATCAGATGAGCAAGGAAGACATGATGAGCAGATGTCAACTGGGGATGAGGCCTGTCTCTGTCCTAGCGACTTTATTTACAAAAAAATTCAGATTAGAAGGAATGGTTGCAGCAAGAATCCATCTGATAATGATTTTAAGAGTGAATAATAATACTTTTTTTTTCTAAATTGAGGACTGAATTAACAATGTATAACCCCTGCCCAAGCTCCAAGGAGAGACGTGCCCTTCTCATTTGTATGAGCCATTATTTATATAAACATGCCCTATTAATATACCCTGTGGAACATTTTCAAACATTTATCTCAAAGAGCCTTTGGAGGTAACTGTAAAGTCGACATCCTTACTTCCATTTCATAGATAAGAATGAAGAGAGTCACAGACAATAGCTTACCTATTCAACACTGGCTATGAATTTTTTAAAGTTTTAATTTGAACAATGGCTGTGTATTCATGCCCTGCCCACATGTATGTCTGTGTTCTAAATGCATGGCTAGTTCCTGAAGAGGTCAGAAGATGGAGTCAGATGCCTGGCTCTAAAGCAATGGGACAGTTGTGAGCTGACATGTGGCTCTGGGAATTAAACCTGAGTTCTATTCAAGAGCAGCAAGGGCTCTTAGCCATTGCTGAGCCATGTCTCCAGTCCTCACCTGATTCTATATTCTTAACCACAGCATGAACATTAAACCAGGGACCGACAATTTTCACCCAGAATTCAATGCCTCCCATAAAACAAGTTTTAAAATACCTTTAATGAAATCTCCTCTTTGGTTTGCTTTTTAAACTTTTTTCAAATTACTTAAATAATTTTAACTTTAAAGAAGCCCCAAGTATGTACCTGTATACATTTTTGACATCTTATATATGATAATCTTTCACAGCTCACTGGTTGCCGAATTATTATTCACCAAATTTTCATAATGAATCTCCATTTATTGTGGATGTTGCTGTCTGTGTGTGCACGCATTAGGGAAGCATTCATGTGTATGGAAGGTTGACTTTGGGTTTCATTCAGCAATACTGTCTTACACACTTGAGTTCTGAGCGTCTTGCTGGGATGTGAGACTCACTGGGTAATTCTAGGCTAGCTGGCCACTGAGCCTCGGGAATCTGCATGTCTCTGCCTCCACCAAATGGACTCACAAGTGAGTGTCACCCCATTCAACTTTTCCTGTCAATGCCGATTCTAAAGATTGATCCTCAAATGCTAATGCTTACACAGCTAGCCTTACAAACAAAGTTATTTCCCCAACCTCTGATTATATTTATTGATGTCACAGGATCCAATGTGGACTAGTACCTTTCACTGAGGTATTCTATTTTCTTAGGCTTCCCGCCAGAGTGACAGTTTCTCAGACTTTCTTTGGTTTTAATGACCTTAACAGTTTTGAGGAGGACTAATCCACTGTTTTATAAAATGTCAGTTGATCTTGTCAGTTGATCTCAGCTTGCCTTGGTGGTTTTCTCAGGTCTTTGTTTTGACTCCAAAGCTAACACGTGTGGGGCTGGAGAAATGCCCTGGCAGTTAGGAGCCTCTAATGCTCTTGTAAAAGACCCAGGTTCAGTTCCAGCAGCCATGTCAGGCAGCTTAAAGACACCTGTTACTCCAGCTCCCATGAGATCCAATACTTTTGGAGCCTTGAGCACCTGCACACATGTACATGATGTACATGTACACACACAGACACACAACACACACACACAGCACACACACTTTTAAAAGTAAACAAATATATAATAAGTTTAATGAAGAAAATTTCTTGCATATGCTTTCCAATGTCCCAGCTTCTGTGCACAGAAGGGGAAAGGAATCCTTTGCTACTCCAAGGTCAATATTATGGGAGCCACTTAGAGAAAGTAAATGTGGTATATGAGGAATTCTTTGGGATGACTGAATAGGATACATATGCCAAGATATTCTTAATCTTAAAAATATCACTCTTCTGCAAAATAAAACCTTAGTTATTTATAAGGAAGAGAAAATAATATGGTAGGTAGAGCTATGATTTCAGTTAATGACAAAATTGTCATTGCAAATAGCACATTTGTGGCCAACAAAAACAGATGTCCGTGTAACAATTTGGAATCATCCAATGCATAAAGCAATTTGTAGATAATCTCCTAACCAATATAGTATCAAAATCTATTCGTTGTCAATTAGACATACATCTAGGCTAGATGTCTAATTGAGCAGCTAATGCCTAGGCTGTCTAGGGAGCTACTACACAAATGGTTTAAAATGGAGCCCTTGGTACTATACCTCAGAGAGACCTGATGCTAATAAACAAAAGACCACATTTCCCTGCTCATTTAAGGAACAGAGGTGTTCCTTCCACAGAGTCAGGTGCCTCATCAGTCTGCTGTTGACTCAAGCAAAAGTGTTAATGTAATGGTGGATAATTTATCACCTCCATTTAGGTTGTTTCCAGTAGAAACTATGGCAAAGAAACACAACTTTTACCAAGATGTGGGATTCAATACATGCATACAAGACTAAATAAATATCCAGCTACAGCAGAGAAAGACACCCTTAACAGTGTAAGCTGTTTATGACAGATGTTGTATAAAATACAAGTGAACACTGGTTTCTTTAGTGGGTTGAAATATCTTTGCTTAGTTTCCTCTGCAAAATGTATACCAAAAATTAAAAAAAAATCACCTTTCAATATCATCAATGAACAATACATATGACCTCTTACTTTGATAACCTCAGGTAAGAACTACCTCAATATCTTTGTCCAAGAGAAAAGTTTGCTCACTAGAAGAGACAGACCTGATTCATTCCAGGAGGGATGTAGTTTTCTAAGTATATTGCTAGTCATGGGCATCTTCTTGCATTTCTGTACCTCTGTTGCCCAATTGCCTTCCCTTCCAAGTATATTTGCAATCCAGGAACTTAGCCAGAGAGAGGGATTTAGAAAAAGTGGGGGAAGTTTCTGATGTATGGGTAACAAAAGAGCTTTATCTTCAACTAAGGGCTCTAAATTTTCTTTATGGGACTTGGAATTTGAAGGCCCTTATCATCTGGAAGGCTGAGCTCCATCAGGAGTTGTGGGCACTGTGTTATGGATTGCAGCTGTGTCCTTGTCTGGCAGAGAAAGACAGGTATAGAATGTAAACATAGTTCCAGTTGGCAAACATACATTCCAGGTGTACAGCAATTGGGAAAGATGCCTGGAAGCTAAGTTATAAGCCATGGAGACACAACCTACAGTCCTGGGATAGATGCACGCCTTTTATTTTGTAAGAAGCCTCTGTCAGAGATGATGGAATCTAAATGCATCTCCCTTGTTTACCTGAGAACACTGATTTTTTTAGCGTGTGTAAATTCAATGTGTTGGCATATATCTATGCTTGTATCGTGAGCCTTTACCAAGCTTCAGTGAGGCTTGGGTAGAGCTGAACTGGGACTAGACAGTGGTGTTTGGGAAGTAACTTGAGTGTATTAACCACTCACAGATTCTCTAAAATAATTCTGCTATGATAACCTGATTTTTTGTTGAGACCAAGTTTGATGTGTGTGTGTGTGTGTGTGTGTAGGGAGGTAATTGAAAAGTTTATCTATTCCATAAACATTAACTGCTAACTCATCAAGCACAACACAGTAGAGCTTTGTTGCAAGAAAACAGTGAGTCTTGAGGTAAAATGTGTTTTTATTTCATTAAAGTGTCCTCATAGGAAGCCTGCTTGCTGGATCCTGGGTAAGCATGAAGACCAAGAGGACTTAGGATTTAATGAAGGAAACTGGAGAGGTGTGTGTTTTGAGCCTCCTGAGATGCCACTAAAATGCCAGAAGAGAAGTTGTATAGTAGGTCCTCACAGGAGCACCACAGAAGAAGCAACACAAGCCAAAGGAGGGCAACAACAAACAAACGACAGCATCAACGGATGTCTAGAAGATGATTCCACAAACAGGAAGCCAAATAAGTGCCTGAGATTCAGGAACCACAGATTAGACACTGAGGACAGAGTAGCTGGTAGAAGATGTTTTTTAATGCATTTGGATTCTGCAGTCCTCATCTTCATCCTGGTAGTCATGGTTTTAAAGTTCTTTTCTTTACTTAACTGATGCAATCAAAGGAAAGAACTGACTTGTCATGTTTCACTACATGCATAACAGCACATGCTTCAAGTCAGGTTTAATGGACATCTCAAACACATACCTCTTAGTGATATTCAGGATACTTTCTTCTGGCTCTTATAAAATGCACTGTATGAAGTTGCTTTCTATGGTGATATTACTGCATAGTAGCACAGCCTAATAACTGTAAATGTGCTACCTGTTAGTCAATCTTATCCATGTTTCCACATCTGCTCACTCCACCCTGTAAATGCCATTCTGCCCTTAACTTCATACATGAAGTCAGGGGCTATTTGTTTGTCTGTGCCTGGCTTTTCCCTTACTTCCAGTACAATCTCAACATCTGATCCTTTCTATTGCTGAATAGTATTCTACTGTGTATATGTGCCACATTACTCATTCATAAGAATTTTTTGTTGTTGTTTCCCACCTACTCTCTCTGTCTCATACACACACATGTGCACATGCACACACATACACACACACAAACAGAAAGCGAGGGATGAACACCATACACATACCACACATGAATATGTATGAAAGATTATTCTATGTAGAAATTTAACCACAGAAGTTCCGACTCTAACAAAACTGAATGACAGAAGTGGGCCAAAGCTGCTAAAGATGAGGCTGAAAACGAGGTCTCTAAGGCTCAAGCCCCGAGTGCCTTCCTTCACTCCTCTGTGTCTCTATAGGCAAGTGTTTAATCATAAGAGATGGGTGCTCATTAATGAAGAGGTTGAAAGCTCTATCCAAAAGACTTAGACATGAGGCTATGCAGAAACCCTGAATCAAAAAGCTTAATACAACGCTCAATTGCCTGTGGTGGTAATTGCCAGTCCACAAGTCCCATCAATACACACAAATTAAATGTTTAATTTCTCATCCAAGTATCTCCTGACATTTGGAGAAAATCTTTTCCACAAATGACTGATCCAAAAATAATAAACAGAAAAAAAGAAGCGAGGATGAGCCTGTGGGAAAAAAACCAAAAACCTATGAATAGTCTTTCTCCTCTTTACTCCCCTCCCTACCTCTCCTCTCCCTCCCCTCCCCATCTCTCCCCTTCCACCCCTCCTTTCCCCTCCTCTCCCCTCCTCTCCCCTCCTCTCCTCTCCTCTCCTCTCCTCTCCTCTCCTCTCCTCTCTCCTCTCCTCTCCCCTCTCAGCCCCTCCCATTACCCTCTCATCTCCTTTTCTGCTCTCCTCACTCCTCAGGAAGAATATATATATTGCATTCCTGCATCAGAAACAGGAAAAATAAAAATATAAGTAGGAATATATACTCATTCTTAGACTTAAGAGAACATGTGGTCAAACCTAAAATTCCATTCAGAGTTTTGAAAGTAAATTAGAGGGAACATTCTGGAAGAAAAATGACAGTGAAAATTGTAGCCAAATTCAAGGGAAAAACCCAAGATAACTGCTTTTTCTCAATCAACCATTCTGAAATTCTAGACTGGAAATAAAACAGTAACTGAGGGGTCAAATTATCAAAAAATAGTCTAAAAAATTGTCAACAAGTGAATTGCACAGGTTCCTACATTGAAATGACTCCTGGAACAGTCAACAGGGCAGACGAAGGAAATCTCACTGTCAGACATATTATGATGAAATTTTACATGCTGGCAGTACAGGGAAGAGCCTAAAATAAGAACAAAATTCAGCTTCTCTAGAGAAACACTAGTTTCAGCCAAGAGGATAAAAGGAGACCATGTCCATGATGAGAAAACAGAGTTTTAACTCTGAATTCCAAACTCTGACTAACTTGATTTTCAGATACTCAAGGAGTCCAAAATCTTACTTTCTTGGTTCTATTATTCAGAAAAGTAATAGAAGACAATGGCTTCCTAAGAAGGTAGCAAATCAAAAGGGGTCAAGATGTAACTTCAAGAAATAGTCTGTGAAACACAAAGATATATTGAAAACAAGCCTCAGGACTAGGAGAGACCTCAGCTAGAAAGCAGGTTCACGGATAGTGGTTCTCAATCTTCCTAATGCTGGGGCACTTTCATATATTTCCTCATCTTGTGGTGAGCCCCAACTATAAAATTATTTCATTGCTGCTCCATAACTGTCATTTGCTACTGTTATGAATTGTAAATGTAAATATCTGATATGCAGGATATCTGATATGTGGCCCCTCTGAAAGGGTTGTTCGACCTGAAAAGGGTTGCAACCCACAAGTTGAGTATCACTGCTCCAGGAAGAAGCTGGAGTTGATTGTTAGTTGTTTGGTGGGTGGCAGGAATGGTCAAACTGAATCATGTAGAACTAGCAGCGTTAAAGAGAGACTTGGAAATAAAACACAAGACAATGAAAATTCCAAAGGAAAACGGGCTTTAGATGAAATGTTACATATAGTCATAAGATACAAGCATGCCACATGAATTAATCTAAACACATGGACAGAAGTGTATTCTGTATTTGAAGGACAGGCATGTATGTCAGTGTTTGTGAAGAAAGGAGTTGAGTTCATTCAACAAAATAGACTTTCAAACTGTCACATGAAGAAATAAAAGAGTATATTATTTACAAAATTATGTGGGTAGTGTAGGACAAACAATTGAACATCAAAAGAGGTTGAGATTGAGGCACGAATGTTACTTTATAGAGTGTACTTTTTTGCTACTGTTTGGATTTTTGATGTTGTTTATAAACTTCCTTGATAAGAGTCAAATTTAATTTAAAAACAACAGGCTCACCTCCACTTTGTCTTTTGAGATTAACGCTGTCATCAACCTTCATGAGAAATGCTTCTTCCTGATATGGATTGTGGTAATCAGAGACAGGCATAGCTGGCAAAATGCCAAGAGTAAATCCTGGGGGAGGGTGTGGCCCCAGTTGGGATGGCTAGATCAGTCCCTCCAAGGTACAGGGAACACGGAGGAAGAGGAGCAACAAGAATGTAAGAGGCATACGATGAAGCAAAAAAGATGTTTCCTGGATATGATGTGGCCGTCACACTCATGAACTCACTCTTGGGCAGTTGAAATTATCTGTATAACTTAGGCTGTCAATATTTCATCACAGACAGGGGCTCTAACCCTTCTTTGATGGTTGATTGGCAATAAACAGCTTTGTCAGAGGGTGAGTTGTTTTCTTCAGTGGTGTAGTCCTGCTAAGCAGCCCTTGCTCCAGTAAGGAAAGAAGGTAATTAACACAGTGTGACATACAACATACCCATGTCTAGACTCAATGCTTTAAAAGTAGGAGGGAGACTCGAGGAGAATCGATCCAGCAGGATAGGGAAGGGGAAAGAGAGGAATGGGACTCAGGTGAAACAAAAATCATTGTATGAACAAATGAAACTATCAATTAAAAAGGAGAAGAAATAATAAGCATTGATAATATCTTTGAAAGTGTCCAGAAGATCAATACTAATGGTTGATTTTTATCCCGAAAATAAAAGTCCTGGAAAAAAATTTTAAAGTAGCCTATATCATATTAAAAACATAACAGTAAAAGTTTTGTTGAAGAGGCCTAGGGAGATGGCTCCATGGAGAAAGTACAATAATGCATAACTGTGAGGAATTGAGTTTGGGTCCCAAGTACCCACACAAAATCTTGGTATAGAAGCATGTACCTGTATTGCTTCTGATGGGGTGAAGAAGAAGGCCTCAGAGACAGATTCTGGGAATTGCTGGCCAGATGACCTAGCTGAATTGGTGATCTTCAGGTTCTGTGAGAAACCCTGCTCAAAAGATAGGATTGAGAGCAATTAGACGAAGATACTCAAAGTTGACCTCTGTGTACACACACACACGAACCATAAGCCTGCATTATCATGTTCATGATATCAAATGTTATCATGTTCTTCTCACACTGGAAATTCGTGAAGTTCTTTGACTACATCTCTGTCAGTTTGTAAGACCTGTTAGGCTAAAGTCAAATGAAGAAAGCAATACATTTTAGAGTTCTGGTGTCAGGAAGAATTTCTTACCATGCTGAGACTGTCTCTAGGATTCCTTCAGAGATGTTTCCCTTGGACAGTTTAAGTCTTTCCTGATATCAACTTCATTGACGAACACAGGGATAAGACACTGAAATTTCAAAAACTGGGAGCTGCTTCTGTTTCTTGGTTTCTAAGAAGAGCAGTCTGGGTATAGGGTGGGAGTTAAGGTAAGAGACTACCTTCACCCAAGTCTGACATTGATAGCACCTCCAAGGACAATAAGTGACACTCTGTACTAAAAGTATTAAATAAGATGGTAAGATGCAAGAACTTTCAGCATGACTTGGCAACTGATGAATTAAGAAACTGGAAAAAGAACCCGAACCCACTTTTTAAGTAGATAAAGTGAAAAACAATCATGCCCTTCTCAACACAGTTAAGGTGAATTTATGTGACTTGAGATTGTTCTGACCCTTGTTGCAAAAGTACTGTTGCCCATTGAGCTGCCTTCATTGATGGGAAAGCTGCAACATGCACAAAATTTTGGGAGAGTAGAGATAAATGGCAAGTCATTCTTCAGCCTCATGAAGCAAAACTTAGGGACACAAAATCTCCCTCCTCTTTTTCAATACATGGTGACATATGGCCCTTTTGCAGCAACCTGAGACTGAAATTTGTCCCCCATGGCCATTATAACATGACAGGGCTGGTCTGATAACAATCCTGACTGTAGGTTGCTTTGGTCCATTTTTGCTAGTTTCCAGAAAGTCACCTCCTCCACTCTCAGTGTTCCCTTTCCTAGTGGGTACTCAGAGCTCCACTCCCACCCGGAGGTGAGGCTAGACACATATAACACCCTGGGAAAAGGACAAGGAAATCAAGCAGCAATCTTCTGGTGACATTCTCTCGAACACACAGGCTCTTCCATCTCCGAGGCATGCCACCAGGGAGAGGAAATGCCAGCACAACAGGATGGAGGTCGGCAGTCGTCTCTTGTTTGCAGATTTATGCAGGGTTGGTGAAGAACAGCTGCTGGCCCTGTCAGAGCTGATGACACACGAGCCTCTAGCAGCAGCTGTGCCTTCTCTTCTTGCAGGAGACCTAGCAAGCTTCTCTGCCTCTCTCTCTCCTTGTGAAACTGGTTGGTCCCGCACCTCCACTGGCTCATTCCTGAGATCCTGACAAGATACTTAGCCCTGCAGCTCAGGTGATTTCAGATGTTGCTTGTCTCTCCTGTGACTGATGATTCTACTTCATGGGGGATGCTTATAAAGGCTAGAATCTTGATAATCAAATATAAGATAATCAGAAATATCTACGGTGCAGTGAGTGTCCATTATCACTGTCTGCTGTAGGCATGGTAATATTTAAAATGCAACAAAAGTGTGAGAGATGAATTTACATGTTACCCAAGGAGGCAGCTGGGTAAAGGAACTGCTTTTGATTATATGCTTGGTGTATAGCTGAAGCTTTGATGGGATGTCATCTGGTTCTGCAGAAAGAGGGTAGCTGTGCATGAGCCCTGCAGATAAAGTATGTCCAGAGAGACGCCAGGCACTGAACCTATATGGGGTTCGAGACCAACTGACGAACTATAGACTGGAAGAGAATAAATGATGTGTATTGATTTATTCACGAGAACTTTTTAGCCTTTGGCCTCCTTTGCAGTTGAGAAATGTAAGGGGTTGAAAGGTTATACAAACTTGTCAACAGAGGAGCTCTTAGTGGGAGGTCCTTAAGAATGCTTCTGTCCATCATTCCACCTCCAGTCATCCTATGGGGAAAAGAGACCAAAAAGAATAAAATGAAACAAAAACAAACAAAAGAGCTAGACTCAACCTTGTACACCAGCAATCTCACACTGCCTGTGGGGTGGAGACCAGAGAATCAGGAATTTAAAGTCAGCCTCAGTTACTTTTTGCCCAGAACAAATTCAAGGGCAAGCTGAGATTCATGAAACTCTGGAACAAACCAAACAGAAAAAACGATAACAAAAATCATCGCAACAATAACAAAACAAAATGGAAAGCCCACTCTTGTTGAGTTGCAGTCAATTTTAAGCCTTAGCATCCATGCATGTAAGCAAAGGGTTGGAAGACGAGAGATTTGTAGAATGTCAATGCACAGCCCAGAATCTGTGGGGCTTCACATCCTCCTCCTGACCAACGTTTAGGCAGTCAGTCAGACATTAGCCTGTCGACCATCTAGGGTTCTGGTTCCATTACTGCTTTGGCATGGATTGTCATGCCAGTTTCCAAAACTCTCTCATTCAATGTCAGTACATTATGAAGATGAACTCAGTAGGGACAAGCATACTTCCTGCCAATCTCTTAGGAAACAAATAGATCCAGGAAGAGGTAGGAGAGTGCTGGGAGAACAGGAAGAAGGAAGGTGTATTAGTTAGATTTTCCTTTCATTGCCATGACCAAATTACTGACCAAAAAAACTTAAGTAAACTTATTTCACTTAAGTTCTGAGCTTCAGAGGGCTCCGTCCCTTGTTGTTTGGTCCTAGAGATTTGGACAGAGCATCAGTGCCAGTGATATAGCATGTGGCATTATGGGTTCTTATCTCATAGAAGACAGGCTGGGGAGAGGGCCACAGAGTCAAGATAACTTCAGGACTCATTCTCAGTGATATACTTTCTCCGATTAGGTTCCTTCTAAAATTGCCGGAACCTGCTCACGTTCCAGCTCCAGTTGTATACTATTCTCTTAAGACATGAGTATTTGGTGAACATTTCATATTCAAAGCATAGCAGAAAGGGAAGATGATAAAAGAAGGTGGCAAAAGAGAGCCATTGAGGATTTGAGGGGGCATAACCACAGTGTAAAGGGTATGAACAGGCTGGATATGCTGGGGTGGATAGTCAGGCTCAGGAATCCAGCCCCTGTAATGCCCTGACCTCTAGAGAGCTTTCACCATCTCAGAGAAGAGGGTTCTACTCCACCTCACTTTATTCCCCAAGTACTTTGCCATGTTGTTACAGGGAGAGTCCCTCTTTGACTATTGACTATTGCCGCTACTCTAGTTAGTCACACTGAAGAGCAGCAGAGTGTTTCAAGGAAGCCTTAGTTTTTGTTTTT